>OZ010629.1:0-27473 GCA_963932425.1 Athalia cordata | reverse complement strand
AAATAACAAAAAAGAACCAAAAAAATATTAAGAAAATAAATAAATTAACTACCTTATTAAAATTAAAAATTAATAAATCAATTTTCCTCACATGTGACTGAATAAAATCAAAAAATATCCTACTAACTGACAATTCAATCCAATTTTGATCTATTTTATTAAAAAACAAGCATATTTTTATACTTACATTAATAAATAAAATAGATAAAACAGGTAAAAATCATATCAACGAAAATATATTTTTCAAGTTAATAAATTTTTTTACTCTTAACTTAAAATCTAAACTAAATATCATATACCTCAAACCTGCCCCTAAAAAAATTATAACCATTGGCAAAATTTTTAAATAAAAAGGTAAAATAATAAAATAAGGATTTGGGATAATAACTCAACTTAACACCCCCCCCCCAATAATAATTATAAATATTAATCCAATTAACCTTAAATTTAACCCCCAAGAAGATCCATCATTTAAAAAATTTAAAGATAAAGAATTAAAATCTCTAAATATTAAAAATATAAGTAATCGAAAAGTATAACAAATAGTTAATAATGTCGAAACAAAAATTAACAAAATAATTAAAAAATTATAATTATTTAAATAAAGTATAGATTCTAAAATTAAATCCTTAGAATAAAACCCCACTATAAAAGGGAATCCACATAAAGAAAGGTTTGCAAATATAAAACAAACACTCATAAAGGGGGTATATTTTCTCACACACCCCATTAAACGAATATCTTGGATATCATTAAAATTATGAATAATAATACCCGCACATATAAATAATAAGGCCTTAAATAAAGCATGAGTCAATAAATGAAAAAAGGCCAAGTCTGCCCCCCCTAAAAATAAAATACTTATCATAAACCCTAATTGACTTAAAGTAGACAATGCAATAATTTTTTTTAAATCAGTTTCAAAATTTGCATTTAACCCAGATATTAATATCGTTAATGAAGAAAGTAATAACCCTCAAAAAATTAAAGAATCATTTACAAAAAATAAATTTTTAAAACGAACTAATAAATAAACCCCCGCTGTAACTAATGTAGAAGAATGAACTAAAGAAGATACAGGGGTTGGAGCTGCTATAGCAGCTGGAAGCCAAGAAGAAAAAGGAATTTGAGCACTTTTTGTAAAACAAGAAAAAATAATGAATATTATAATTAATCTTGAATTAAAATTTAATTCTATAAATTCTAAAAAAAAAATATAATTTCATCTCCCATAATTTAACATTCAAGCAATCGATATCAACAAAGAAACATCCCCTAATCGATTCATTAAAATAGTTAATATCCCAGCATTAAAAGATTTAATATTTTGATAGTAAATTACCAAACAATAAGAAATTAATCCTAACCCATCCCACCCTAATAAGATTCTAATCAAATTGGGTCTAATTACTAATAATCTTATAGACAAAACAAATATAAAAACTAATAAAATAAATCGATTAATATTTAAATCAGTACCTATATAAAAATTTCTATATAAAATAACTGATGAAGAAATAAAAAAAACAACTCTCAGAAATAAAAAAGTTATCCAATCAAAAAATATTGTTATAATAATAGAACAAGAATTTATTGATAAAATATTAAATTCAATAAAATAAGAAACTCCAGTCACTCCCACTCCAATAATAAAGAAAAATATTCTTAAAATAAAAAGAAAAAAACATAAAACAAAACATAAACCCATAAATTTAAGATAAATATTTTATATTAATGACACCACAAATCATAGTTTTATATTAAACTACTTAAATTAAATAAATACTAAAGTAAAAATTTCACAATTTAAAATTAAAAGATTTAAAGGAACTCAATGTATAATTAATAATAAATATTCCCGTATTGTTGAATAGGAAAAAATATAATTTCCTAAATTTAAATCCCCATGTTGAGAAAATGAATATAAATAAATTGAATAAACAGCTCTAAAAAAAGATAAAATAAATAATAAAATCACTATATGTTTAAATCATATAATTAATCTATTAATTAAAAAAATTTCACCTACTAAATTTAAAGAAGGAGGAGCTGCTATATTTGAAGAACATAAAAGAAACCACCATAATGTTATTCTAGGTATAAAATTAATTAAGCCCTTATTAACCAAAATGCTTCGCCTACCTATACGCTCATAAATAATATTAATTAAACAAAATAAACCAGAAGAACATAACCCATGAGAAATTATTATCAAATAAGCTCCTATTATACCCCAATTTCTTAAAGTAAACACCCCCCCCAATAGTATCCCTATATGAACAACAGAAGAATAAGCAACTAAAGACTTTAAATCAATTTGAACTAAACAAATTATTCTCACTAATAAAGCCCCTAATACCCTTAAAATAATAAAGTAAAAACTAAATTTTACATTTATACTAAAAAAAATATTTAAAGTACGTATTAATCCATACCCTCCTAATTTCAATGTTACCCCCGCTAAAATTATTGACCCAGAAACAGGGGCCTCAACATGTGCTTTAGGTAACCAAAGATGAACTAAAAATATTGGTATCTTAACCAAAAAAGCTAAAATTATAAAAAAATAAATAAAAAAATTACATCTATTAATAAAATTAAATGAAAAAAAAAGATAATTTAAAGAAAAATTATTCCAAAAAATATAAATTATACAAAAAAGAAAAGGTAAAGATGCAAACAAAGTATAAAAAAATAAATATATTGCCGCCTGAACACGATCAAATTGATACCCTCACCCTAAAATTAAACATAAAATTGGAATTAGCCTACATTCAAAAAATAAATAAAATAAAAATAAATTTATTACTCTAAAAGTTAAAAATAAAAATATAGCTAATAACAAATTAACAAATATAAAATAAGACTTATAATTATCCTCTTCATAAATCTTTTGACTAGCCAAAAATATTAAAAAAATCACCCAAAAAGTCAATAAAATTAAACCAAATGATATTAAATCACACCCTAAAAAAAAACTCAAGTTAAACCATTCATAAGAATAACCCCCCCCGACAAATAAAAATAATAATGTTAAAACAATCAAAATAAATTGAAGCACTCAATAATTCCCAGAAAAAATTATAGGAATAATAAAAACTAAAGAAAATAAGAATTTTAACATTGTTATAAAATATTTAAAACACAAAAAAAATCATTCCCATACCTCCGAATTAATAAAATTAAAACACAAATTCCTAAAATACCCTCACAAACTCTAAAAACCAAAAAAAATATTGAAAAAAATAATTCAAACCTAAACAAATTTAAATATAAAATTAATGTTATAAATAAAATTAAAACAATAAATTCTAACCTTAATAAAATTATTATTAAATGAAACCGATTCAATCTAATTCTTATTAATAAAAAAAAGAAAATTACTCATATACATATATTTATATTAATAAGTTTTAATAGTTTATATAAAAATATTGATGTTGTAAATCAATGAAAAAAAAATCTTTTTTAAAACTTCAGAAAAAAAGAGAAATCTTTATCATTAATTCCCAATATTAATATTTTAACATAAACTATTTTCTGTATAACTAAAACTTTATTAATTTTGATCTTACTAAACTCTATAATATTTTATTTGTCCGCTACCCCTTTATCTATACTTTTATCCCTAATTCTACAAACTTTATTTATTACTATTTTATCTGGCTTAATAAATATAAGATTTTGATATTCTTACATTTTATTCATCATTTTAATAGGAGGAATATTAATTTTATTTATTTATATTAATAGATTAATCCCAAACCAAAAATTTAACATTAAAAAAATACCCTATTTTGTATGATTTATATTTTTTTTATTAATCATAACATTTATTTACAACTTCCACCCCACCTATACAAATAACCTAGAAACAACTCATTTCCTTTTAATAGAAATAGAAACTGATTTTATACTAAAATTATCAATAAATAAATTATATAATAAACCTACTAATTATATTATATTTTTAATAATTAATTACTTACTATTAACTTTATTTATTGCAGTAAAAATCATTAATATTAATATAGGGCCCATTCGAAAAAATAATTAAATTTATTAAAATCAAATATTAATGTATACACCAATTCGACTAAAAAATAGACTAATTAAAATTATTAATAATAGCTTAATCACTTTACCCACACCAAGAAATATTAACATCTTATGAAACTTTGGCTCCTTATTAGGTTTATGTTTAATTATCCAATTAATATCAGGGATTTTTCTTTCTTTACACTATTCTAATAACATTGAACTTGCATTTTCAAGTATTATTAATATCTGTCGTAACATTAACTTTGGATGAATTATACGAAATATCCATGCAAACGGAGCATCATTTTTTTTTATCTCAATATATGCTCATATCGGTCGAGGACTATATCATGGATCTTTCCATTTTAAAAACACATGAATTATTGGAGTTATTATTATATTAATAACTATAGCTACTGCATTTTTAGGCTATGTTTTACCCTGAGGTCAAATATCTTTTTGAGGGGCAACAGTTATTACAAATTTAATATCAGCCATCCCTTATTTAGGGTTAAATTTAGTTCAATGAATTTGAGGAGGATTCTCTGTTGATAATGCAACCCTAACCCGGTTTTTTTCGTTTCATTTTATTACACCTTTTATTATTTTAGCGTTAACAATAATCCACCTATTCTTTTTACACCAAACAGGGTCAAGAAACCCTTTAGGAACAAACAGAAATTTAGATAAAATTCCCTTCCACCCTTATTTTACATTCAAAGATACAATAGGATTTTTAATTATATTATTTTCACTAATAACATTAAATTTAATTAGACCAAATTTTTTAGGAGACCCAGATAATTTTATCCCAGCTAACCCAATAATTACTCCCCCCCATATTAAGCCTGAATGATACTTTTTATTTGCTTATGCTATTCTACGTTCAATCCCTAATAAATTAGGGGGGGTAATCGCATTAATTTTATCAATTTTAATCCTTCTAATTATACCATTTTACCATATAAAAAATTTCAAAAGAATCACATTTTACCCAATTAACCAAGTTCTTTTTTGAAGACTTGTAAATACTATTTTAATACTTACTTGAATTGGGATAAGACCTGTAGAAATTCCTTTTATTATTTTAGGCCAAATTTTAACAGTATTATATTTCTCATACTATCTAATCAACCCAATTTTAACCAAAATTTGAGATAAAATTTTAATATAATTATTTAATCAATGAACTTGAATAAGTATATGTTTTGAAAACATATTATAAAAGTTTAAATCTTTTATTGATTTACTATCCTAACTAAATAAAACTAACAAAAATATTTTTACCCCAATAAAAAATATTAAAAAATTTAAAGAAACTGGTAAAAATCTTTTTCAAGCCATTCCTATCAATTTATCATAACGGAAACGAGGCAAAGTACCCCGAATTAAAATAAATAACCTACTAATAAAAACTAACTTCAAATAAAATAATACTCTAAAGACATCCCCCCCTAAAAATATTAACCTAAATAACATCCTTATAAATAAAATACTAGCATATTCTGCTATAAAAATTAAAGCAAACCCCCCTCTACCATACTCTACATTAAACCCAGAAACTAATTCTGATTCTCCTTCAGAAAAATCAAAAGGGGTACGATTAGTTTCAGCCAACATAATTACAAACCAAATTATAGCTAAAGGTATACTTATAAAAATAAACCAAACTTTTTGTAAATGAACAAAACCTATTAAATTAAACCTTTCAATAAGAAAAATAAAACATATTAAAATAATTCTTATTCTAACTTCATATGAAATTGTTTGAGCAATCGAACGAATTCTTCCTAATAATGAATATTTAGAATTAGAAGACCACCCAGCAACTATAATCCCATAAACACTTATACTAGTACAACACAAAAAAAATAAAATACTCAAATTAAAAGAAAAAATAATTGAAATTATTGGAAACACCAATCAACAAACTAAAATTAAAAATAATCTAAATACAGGAGAAAAATAAAATAAAATAAAATTTCTTAAATAAGGAAAAACCTGCTCCTTACTAAATAATTTAATTACATCACAAAAAGGCTGTAAAATACCTATTAAAGACACCTTATTTGGGCCCTTACGAATTTGAATATACCCTAACATTTTTCGCTCTAATAAAGTTAAAAAGGCCACCCCAACTATAACTATAATAATTAATAATAACGATGAAACCAATCTTAAAAATACTTCTTTTAAATTAATTTCTATTTAAATAATAAATTATTATATATAATTAAAGCCTAAATTTAATGCACTAATCTGCCAAAATAGAAAATATTATTATTAAACATTTATTTTTAAAAATTATTTCTAAATCTTGGTCCTTTCGTACTAAAAATTTTATTAAAAATTAAGGATAGAAACCAACCTGGCTTACACCGGTTTGAACTCAGATCATGTAAAATTTTAAAGGTCGAACAGACCTAAAATTTAAGCTTCTTCACCTAAAATTTATTTTAATCCAACATCGAGGTCGCAATCTTCTTTATAAATAAGAACTTTAAAAAAAATAACGCTGTTATCCCTAAGGTAATTTATTCTAATAATCTTAATTTAAAGATCAAAAATTCATAAATCAATGTTTATATTAATTAAAAAAGTTAAATTAATTTTCCTATCACCCCAACAAAATAATAAAAAAAATAGCTTAGTAAAATTTAAATAAAATATTTAATTTATTATAAAACTCTATAGGGTCTTCTCGTCCTTTAATATTATTTTAGCTTTTTAACTAAAAAATAAAGTTCAACTAATAATTTAATAGAGACAGTCATTACTTCATCAAATCATTCATACCAGCCTTCAATTAAAAGACAAATTATTATGCTACCTTTGCACGGTCAAAATACCGCAGCCATTTAATTTTCATCATTGGGCAGATCAGACTTTAAATTAATTTCAAAAAGACATGTTTTTGATAAACAGGTGAGTAATATTTTTGCCGAATTCCTTTATTTAAACCTTTCTAAATATAAATAAAATAAAAACATTTTTAAATTTACTAATTTCATCATTATTTCATAAAATAAATAATTAAATCAATCATTTTAATAAACTATTAAATAAAAAAAAATTTTAAATAAATTTTAAATTAAATTATAACATTTTTTTTATAAAAAGCTATTTCTAAACCTACTTAAATAAAATTAATTAAAATAATTATAAATATTTACTTTAAAGCTTATCCCTTAAAATATTTATTTTAATTTAATTTAATTTTTCTAAGAAAAATTATTAAAATTAAAATATAAATTAAATTTATTTATTAAAAAACTAGAAATATTTAAAAACGATTAACATTTCATTACTATTAATTTATAAAAAATAATTTTACTACATTAAATTTCATAAATAAATAGATCTTTTAAATTCGAGAAAAATAAAATTTATATTTTTTATTTAATAAACCCTGATACACAAGGTACAAAAAATTAATTTTTCTTTTAAAAATTTAAATTTTTCAAGATATTTCAAAATTCTTTCACAATACTAATAAACTATAATTTATACTATTTTTTCTTATTATATACTAAAACATAATCAAATTAAAAATAATTTTATTAAAAATAATTATTATAAAATAAAAATTTAATAATCTATTAAATTCAAATTAAGTTGAATCGCACAACATATTAATAATTTTGTAAAAAAAATTTATCACTAATGAATAATTTGAAATTTCTAGAAACACTTTCCAGTACCCCTACTATGTTACGACTTATCTCATTTTAAAACGAGAGCGACGGGCAATATGTACACATTTAATTCTAAATTCAAAAAAATGTAATTTTTTTATTTACTATTAAGTCCACCTTCAATGTAATTATTTCAATTAAATCTCCGTCCTAAATAATTATTATTGTAACTCATTTTTACTTTAATATAAACTACACCATGACCTGAAATAACTATTCAATTTAATAATTTAGAAAATTTAAATTTTTAAAAAATAATCTGATAACGGCAGTAAATAAACTAAATTAATTAAAGTAAGGTATCATGCGGATTATCATTTTAAAAACAAGTTCCCCTAATTAGTTTTAAATACCGCCAATTCTTTTAAATTTAAAGAACATAACTATTATTCTCCTAAATTTTTAATTTAAATTTTTAATAATAGGGTATCTAATCCTAGTTTATTAATAAAATTTCATAAAATCATAAAAATTAAGTATAGTTAAAAAAAATTAAAAATTTCACTTAATTAACCCCCAACTATATATATAATAATAATTAATTTAATAAATTTACATTTAAACCCTATTCATTCACATCAATTGTATAACCGCTGCTGCTGGCACAATTTTAACCAATACTATAATAATTTATAAATCTAAGTTTCCTTAATTAATAACTTTATAACCTGAAATTATTTTTTAAATATTTTTTTAAAAAATTTATTAAAAACTTTTTAAACTTAATTAACACAAAAATTTCCATGAAAAAAAAATTAAAAAATGAATACCAAAGCTAAAATCAAACTTTAATGATTTTTACAAAAATTTAATTAAACATTTAAATTTATCTTGATAACTAATAAATAAATTTAACAAATATATCAATAATGTAAATAAATTAACATCCATTTTATAAGTCTTTAACAAATATATCAATAATGTAAATAAATTAACATCCATTTTATAAGTCTTTAACAAATATATCAATAATGTAAATAAATTAACATCCATTTTATAAGTCTTTAACAAATATATCAATAATGTAAATAAATTAACATCCATTTTATAAGTCTTTAACAAATATATCAATAATGTAAATAAATTAACATCCATTTTATAAGTCTTTAACAAATATATCAATAATGTAAATAAATTAACATCCATTTTATAAGTCTTTAACAAATATATCAATAATGTAAATAAATTAACATCCATTTTATAAGTCTTTAACAAATATATCCTTAATAAAAATAATAATATTCAAAGAGCCATACCATATCAATGATTCCGATGTATAATTCCTGACTATACACAAGCACATCTCAATGATATATTATAATTAAAGCCTCCCTAAGCCTCATTCAAGTCCTGTCAGACATTAGTTCCTCGACCGTCTAATTATAAACCACGTAAACAGATGGCACGCTCGAGAAAGTACTTAGACGACCCGACCCCTTGCATTTCATTTTAAAGGGACTTAGATATCTATCATTTTGATATACTTTCTATAAAAAATCTTATTCTTTGAATAATAAATTGCCATATTCTATTTTAAATTTCATATATAGAATTCCATGAATTATAATAATAAGAATAATTAATTTTTAAATAAATTTTTTAATGTAAAATATATTTTAATTAAAATAAGAATTGTTTAATTAATTTAATTAATGTAATAATAAACTTATCTCCAATCCAAAAACAAATTAATCTTTAATTATTGTTAATATAAATTTAATTTTAATCATCAAATATTTATTACTATATTTATCTATATAATTAAAAATTTAAATAACCTTAATTATTAATTTATTTTAACAAATATATCAATAATGTAAATAAATTAACATCCATTTTATAAGTCTTTAACAAATATATCAATAATGTAAATAAATTAGCATCCATTTTATAAGTCTTTAACAAATATATCAATAATGTAAATAAATTAGCATCCATTTTATAAGTCTTTAACAAATATATCAATAATGTAAATAAATTAACATCCATTTTATAAGTCTTTAACAAATATATCAATAATGTAAATAAATTAGCATCCATTTTATAAGTCTTTAACAAATATATCAATAATGTAAATAAATTAGCATCCATTTTATAAGTCTTTAACAAATATATCAATAATGTAAATAAATTAGCATCCATTTTATAAGTCTTTAACAAATATATCAATAATGTAAATAAATTAACATCCATTTTATAAGTCTTTAACAAATATATCAATAATGTAAATAAATTAGCATCCATTTTATAAGTCTTTAACAAATATATCAATAATGTAAATAAATTAACATCCATTTTATAAGTCTTTAACAAATATATCCTTAATAAAAATAATAATATTCAAAGAGCCATACCATATCAATGATTCCGATGTATAATTCCTGACTATACACAAGCACATCTCAATGATATATTATAATTAAAGCCTCCCTAAGCCTCATTCAAGTCCTGTCAGACATTAGTTCCTCGACCGTCTAATTATAAACCACGTAAACAGATGGCACGCTCGAGAAAGTACTTAGACGACCCGACCCCTTGCATTTCATTTTAAAGGGACTTAGATATCTATCATTTTGATATACTTTCTATAAAAAATCTTATTCTTTGAATAATAAATTGCCATATTCTATTTTAAATTTCATATATAGAATTCCATGAATTATAATAATAAGAATAATTAATTTTTAAATAAATTTTTTAATGTAAAATATATTTTAATTTAAATAAGAATTGTTTAATTAATTTAATTAATGTAATAATAAACTTATCTCCAATCCAAAAACAAATTAATCTTTAATTATTGTTAATATAAATTTAATTTTAATCATCAAATATTTATTACTATATTTATCTATATAATTAAAAATTTAAATAACCTTAATTATTAATTTATTTTAACAAATATATCAATAATGTAAATAAATTAACATCCATTTTATAAGTCTTTAACAAATATATCAATAATGTAAATAAATTAGCATCCATTTTATAAGTCTTTAACAAATATATCAATAATGTAAATAAATTAGCATCCATTTTATAAGTCTTTAACAAATATATCAATAATGTAAATAAATTAACATCCATTTTATAAGTCTTTAACAAATATATCAATAATGTAAATAAATTAGCATCCATTTTATAAGTCTTTAACAAATATATCAATAATGTAAATAAATTAGCATCCATTTTATAAGTCTTTAACAAATATATCAATAATGTAAATAAATTAGCATCCATTTTATAAGTCTTTAACAAATATATCAATAATGTAAATAAATTAGCATCCATTTTATAAGTCTTTAACAAATATATCAATAATGTAAATAAATTAACATCCATTTTATAAGTCTTTAACAAATATATCAATAATGTAAATAAATTAGCATCCATTTTATAAGTCTTTAACAAATATATCAATAATGTAAATAAATTAACATCCATTTTATAAGTCTTTAACAAATATATCAATAATGTAAATAAATTAACATCCATTTTATAAGTCTTTAACAAATATATCCTTAATAAAAATAATAATATTCAAAGAGCCATACCATATCAATGATTCCGATGTATAATTCCTGACTATACACAAGCACATCTCAATGATATATTATAATTAAAGCCTCCCTAAGCCTCATTCAAGTCCTGTCAGACATTAGTTCCTCGACCGTCTAATTATAAACCACGTAAACAGATGGCACGCTCGAGAAAGTACTTAGACGACCCGACCCCTTGCATTTCATTTTAAAGGGACTTAGATATCTATCATTTTGATATACTTTCTATAAAAAATCTTATTCTTTGAATAATAAATTGCCATATTCTATTTTAAATTTCATATATAGAATTCTATGAATTATAATAATAAGAATAATTAATTTTTAAATAAATTTTTTAATGTAAAATATATTTTAATTTAAATAAGAATTGTTTAATTAATTTAATTAATGTAATAATAAACTTATCTCCAATCCAAAAACAAATTAATCTTTAATTATTGTTAATATAAATTTAATTTTAATCATCAAATATTTATTACTATATTTATCTATATAATTAAAAATTTAAATAACCTTAATTATTAATTTATTTTAACAAATATATCAATAATGTAAATAAATTAACATCCATTTTATAAGTCTTTAACAAATATATGAATAATGTAAATAAATTAACATCCATTTTATAAGTCTTTAACAAATATATCAATAATGTAAATAAATTAACATCCATTTTATAAGTCTTTAACAAATATATCAATAATGTAAATAAATTAGCATCCATTTTATAAGTCTTTAACAAATATATCAATAATGTAAATAAATTAACATCCATTTTATAAGTCTTTAACAAATATATCAATAATGTAAATAAATTAACATCCATTTTATAAGTCTTTAACAAATATATCCTTAATAAAAATAATAATATTCAAAGAGCCATACCATATCAATGATTCCGATGTATAATTCCTGACTATACACAAGCACATCTCAATGATATATTATAATTAAAGCCTCCCTAAGCCTCATTCAAGTCCTGTCAGACATTAGTTCCTCGACCGTCTAATTATAAACCACGTAAACAGATGGCACGCTCGAGAAAGTACTTAGACGACCCGACCCCTTGCATTTCATTTTAAAGGGACTTAGATATCTATCATTTTGATATACTTTCTATAAAAAATCTTATTCTTTGAATAATAAATTGCCATATTCTATTTTAAATTTCATATATAGAATTCTATGAATTATAATAATAAGAATAATTAATTTTTAAATAAATTTTTTAATGTAAAATATATTTTAATTTAAATAAGAATTGTTTAATTAATTTAATTAATGTAATAATAAACTTATCTCCAATCCAAAAACAAATTAATCTTTAATTATTGTTAATATAAATTTAATTTTAATCATCAAATATTTATTACTATATTTATCTATATAATTAAAAATTTAAATAACCTTAATTATTAATTTATTTTAACAAATATATCAATAATGTAAATAAATTAACATCCATTTTATAAGTCTTTAACAAATATATCAATAATGTAAATAAATTAGCATCCATTTTATAAGTCTTTAACAAATATATCAATAATGTAAATAAATTAGCATCCATTTTATAAGTCTTTAACAAATATATCAATAATGTAAATAAATTAGCATCCATTTTATAAGTCTTTAACAAATATATCAATAATGTAAATAAATTAGCATCCATTTTATAAGTCTTTAACAAATATATCAATAATGTAAATAAATTAACATCCATTTTATAAGTCTTTAACAAATATATCAATAATGTAAATAAATTAACATCCATTTTATAAGTCTTTAACAAATATATCCTTAATAAAAATAATAATATTCAAAGAGCCATACCATATCAATGATTCCGATGTATAATTCCTGACTATACACAAGCACATCTCAATGATATATTATAATTAAAGCCTCCCTAAGCCTCATTCAAGTCCTGTCAGACATTAGTTCCTCGACCGTCTAATTATAAACCACGTAAACAGATGGCACGCTCGAGAAAGTACTTAGACGACCCGACCCCTTGCATTTCATTTTAAAGGGACTTAGATATCTATCATTTTGATATACTTTCTATAAAAAATCTTATTCTTTGAATAATAAATTGCCATATTCTATTTTAAATTTCATATATAGAATTCTATGAATTATAATAATAAGAATAATTAATTTTTAAATAAATTTTTTAATGTAAAATATATTTTAATTTAAATAAGAATTGTTTAATTAATTTAATTAATGTAATAATAAACTTATCTCCAATCCAAAAACAAATTAATCTTTAATTATTGTTAATATAAATTTAATTTTAATCATCAAATATTTATTACTATATTTATCTATATAATTAAAAATTTAAATAACCTTAATTATTAATTTATTTTAACAAATATATCAATAATGTAAATAAATTAACATCCATTTTATAAGTCTTTAACAAATATATGAATAATGTAAATAAATTAACATCCATTTTATAAGTCTTTAACAAATATATCAATAATGTAAATAAATTAACATCCATTTTATAAGTCTTTAACAAATATATCAATAATGTAAATAAATTAACATCCATTTTATAAGTCTTTAACAAATATATCAATAATGTAAATAAATTAGCATCCATTTTATAAGTCTTTAACAAATATATCAATAATGTAAATAAATTAACATCCATTTTATAAGTCTTTAACAAATATATCCTTAATAAAAATAATAATATTCAAAGAGCCATACCATATCAATGATTCCGATGTATAATTCCTGACTATACACAAGCACATCTCAATGATATATTATAATTAAAGCCTCCCTAAGTCTCATTCAAGTCCTGTCAGACATTAGTTCCTCGACCGTCTAATTATAAACCACGTAAACAGATGGCACGCTCGAGAAAGTACTTAGACGACCCGACCCCTTGCATTTCATTTTAAAGGAACTTAGATATCTATCATTTTGATATACTTTCTATAAAAAATCTTATTCTTTGAATAATAAATTGCCATATTCTATTTTAAATTTCATATATAGAATTCTATGAATTATAATAATAAGAATAATTAATTTTTAAATAAATTTTTTAATGTAAAATATATTTTAATTTAAATAAGAATTGTTTAATTAATTTAATTAATGTAATAATAAACTTATCTCCAATCCAAAAACAAATTAATCTTTAATTATTGTTAATATAAATTTAATTTTAATCATCAAATATTTATTACTATATTTATCTATATAATTAAAAATTTAAATAACCTTAATTATTAATTTATTTTAACAAATATATCAATAATGTAAATAAATTAACATCCATTTTATAAGTCTTTAACAAATATATCAATAATGTAAATAAATTAGCATCCATTTTATAAGTCTTTAACAAATATATCAATAATGTAAATAAATTAGCATCCATTTTATAAGTCTTTAACAAATATATCAATAATGTAAATAAATTAGCATCCATTTTATAAGTCTTTAACAAATATATCAATAATGTAAATAAATTAGCATCCATTTTATAAGTCTTTAACAAATATATCAATAATGTAAATAAATTAACATCCATTTTATAAGTCTTTAACAAATATATCCTTAATAAAAATAATAATATTCAAAGAGCCATACCATATCAATGATTCCGATGTATAATTCCTGACTATACACAAGCACATCTCAATGATATATTATAATTAAAGCCTCCCTAAGCCTCATTCAAGTCCTGTCAGACATTAGTTCCTCGACCGTCTAATTATAAACCACGTAAACAGATGGCACGCTCGAGAAAGTACTTAGACGACCCGACCCCTTGCATTTCATTTTAAAGGGACTTAGATATCTATCATTTTGATATACTTTCTATAAAAAATCTTATTCTTTGAATAATAAATTGCCATATTCTATTTTAAATTTCATATATAGAATTCTATGAATTATAATAATAAGAATAATTAATTTTTAAATAAATTTTTTAATGTAAAATATATTTTAATTTAAATAAGAATTGTTTAATTAATTTAATTAATGTAATAATAAACTTATCTCCAATCCAAAAACAAATTAATCTTTAATTATTGTTAATATAAATTTAATTTTAATCATCAAATATTTATTACTATATTTATCTATATAATTAAAAATTTAAATAACCTTAATTATTAATTTATTTTAACAAATATATCAATAATGTAAATAAATTAACATCCATTTTATAAGTCTTTAACAAATATATGAATAATGTAAATAAATTAACATCCATTTTATAAGTCTTTAACAAATATATCAATAATGTAAATAAATTAACATCCATTTTATAAGTCTTTAACAAATATATCAATAATGTAAATAAATTAACATCCATTTTATAAGTCTTTAACAAATATATCAATAATGTAAATAAATTAACATCCATTTTATAAGTCTTTAACAAATATATCAATAATG
The DNA here is from genome assembly GCA_963932425.1 of Athalia cordata. Taxonomy (NCBI): domain Eukaryota; kingdom Metazoa; phylum Arthropoda; class Insecta; order Hymenoptera; family Athaliidae; genus Athalia; species Athalia cordata. The sequence goes on along the minus strand of OZ010629.1, from coordinate 11,740 downwards.
TAAATAAATTAGCATCCATTTTATAAGTCTTTAACAAATATATCAATAATGTAAATAAATTAACATCCATTTTATAAGTCTTTAACAAATATATCCTTAATAAAAATAATAATATTCAAAGAGCCATACCATATCAATGATTCCGATGTATAATTCCTGACTATACACAAGCACATCTCAATGATATATTATAATTAAAGCCTCCCTAAGTCTCATTCAAGTCCTGTCAGACATTAGTTCCTCGACCGTCTAATTATAAACCACGTAAACAGATGGCACGCTCGAGAAAGTACTTAGACGACCCGACCCCTTGCATTTCATTTTAAAGGAACTTAGATATCTATCATTTTGATATACTTTCTATAAAAAATCTTATTCTTTGAATAATAAATTGCCATATTCTATTTTAAATTTCATATATAGAATTCTATGAATTATAATAATAAGAATAATTAATTTTTAAATAAATTTTTTAATGTAAAATATATTTTAATTTAAATAAGAATTGTTTAATTAATTTAATTAATGTAATAATAAACTTATCTCCAATCCAAAAACAAATTAATCTTTAATTATTGTTAATATAAATTTAATTTTAATCATCAAATATTTATTACTATATTTATCTATATAATTAAAAATTTAAATAACCTTAATTATTAATTTATTTTAACAAATATATCAATAATGTAAATAAATTAACATCCATTTTATAAGTCTTTAACAAATATATCAATAATGTAAATAAATTAACATCCATTTTATAAGTCTTTAACAAATATATCAATAATGTAAATAAATTAACATCCATTTTATAAGTCTTTAACAAATATATCAATAATGTAAATAAATTAACATCCATTTTATAAGTCTTTAACAAATATATCAATAATGTAAATAAATTAACATCCATTTTATAAGTCTTTAACAAATATATCCTTAATAAAAATAATAATATTCAAAGAGCCATACCATATCAATGATTCCGATGTATAATTCCTGACTATACACAAGCACATCTCAATGATATATTATAATTAAAGCCTCCCTAAGTCTCATTCAAGTCCTGTCAGACATTAGTTCCTCGACCGTCTAATTATAAACCACGTAAACAGATGGCACGCTCGAGAAAGTACTTAGACGACCCGACCCCTTGCATTTCATTTTAAAGGGACTTAGATATCTATCATTTTGATATACTTTCTATAAAAAATCTTATTCTTTGAATAATAAATTGCCATATTCTATTTTAAATTTCATATATAGAATTCTATGAATTATAATAATAAGAATAATTAATTTTTAAATAAATTTTTTAATGTAAAATATATTTTAATTTAAATAAGAATTGTTTAATTAATTTAATTAATGTAATAATAAACTTATCTCCAATCCAAAAACAAATTAATCTTTAATTATTGTTAATATAAATTTAATTTTAATCATCAAATATTTATTACTATATTTATCTATATAATTAAAAATTTAAATAACCTTAATTATTAATTTATTTTAACAAATATATCAATAATGTAAATAAATTAACATCCATTTTATAAGTCTTTAACAAATATATGAATAATGTAAATAAATTAACATCCATTTTATAAGTCTTTAACAAATATATCAATAATGTAAATAAATTAACATCCATTTTATAAGTCTTTAACAAATATATCAATAATGTAAATAAATTAACATCCATTTTATAAGTCTTTAACAAATATATCAATAATGTAAATAAATTAACATCCATTTTATAAGTCTTTAACAAATATATCAATAATGTAAATAAATTAACATCCATTTTATAAGTCTTTAACAAATATATCCTTAATAAAAATAATAATATTCAAAGAGCCATACCATATCAATGATTCCGATGTATAATTCCTGACTATACACAAGCACATCTCAATGATATATTATAATTAAAGCCTCCCTAAGCCTCATTCAAGTCCTGTCAGACATTAGTTCCTCGACCGTCTAATTATAAACCACGTAAACAGATGGCACGCTCGAGAAAGTACTTAGACGACCCGACCCCTTGCATTTCATTTTAAAGGGACTTAGATATCTATCATTTTGATATACTTTCTATAAAAAATCTTATTCTTTGAATAATAAATTGCCATATTCTATTTTAAATTTCATATATAGAATTCCATGAATTATAATAATAAGAATAATTAATTTTTAAATAAATTTTTTAATGTAAAATATATTTTAATTTAAATAAGAATTGTTTAATTAATTTAATTAATGTAATAATAAACTTATCTCCAATCCAAAAACAAATTAATCTTTAATTATTGTTAATATAAATTTAATTTTAATCATCAAATATTTATTACTATATTTATCTATATAATTAAAAATTTAAATAACCTTAATTATTAATTTATTTTAACAAATATATCAATAATGTAAATAAATTAACATCCATTTTATAAGTCTTTAACAAATATATGAATAATGTAAATAAATTAACATCCATTTTATAAGTCTTTAACAAATATATCAATAATGTAAATAAATTAACATCCATTTTATAAGTCTTTAACAAATATATCAATAATGTAAATAAATTAACATCCATTTTATAAGTCTTTAACAAATATATCAATAATGTAAATAAATTAGCATCCATTTTATAAGTCTTTAACAAATATATCAATAATGTAAATAAATTAACATCCATTTTATAAGTCTTTAACAAATATATCAATAATGTAAATAAATTAGCATCCATTTTATAAGTCTTTAACAAATATATCAATAATGTAAATAAATTAACATCCATTTTATAAGTCTTTAACAAATATATCCTTAATAAAAATAATAATATTCAAAGAGCCATACCATATCAATGATTCCGATGTATAATTCCTGACTATACACAAGCACATCTCAATGATATATTATAATTAAAGCCTCCCTAAGCCTCATTCAAGTCCTGTCAGACATTAGTTCCTCGACCGTCTAATTATAAACCACGTAAACAGATGGCACGCTCGAGAAAGTACTTAGACGACCCGACCCCTTGCATTTCATTTTAAAGGGACTTAGATATCTATCATTTTGATATACTTTCTATAAAAAATCTTATTCTTTGAATAATAAATTGCCATATTCTATTTTAAATTTCATATATAGAATTCTATGAATTATAATAATAAGAATAATTAATTTTTAAATAAATTTTTTAATGTAAAATATATTTTAATTTAAATAAGAATTGTTTAATTAATTTAATTAATGTAATAATAAACTTATCTCCAATCCAAAAACAAATTAATCTTTAATTATTGTTAATATAAATTTAATTTTAATCATCAAATATTTATTACTATATTTATCTATATAATTAAAAATTTAAATAACCTTAATTATTAATTTATTTTAACAAATATATCAATAATGTAAATAAATTAACATCCATTTTATAAGTCTTTAACAAATATATGAATAATGTAAATAAATTAACATCCATTTTATAAGTCTTTAACAAATATATCAATAATGTAAATAAATTAACATCCATTTTATAAGTCTTTAACAAATATATCAATAATGTAAATAAATTAACATCCATTTTATAAGTCTTTAACAAATATATCAATAATGTAAATAAATTAGCATCCATTTTATAAGTCTTTAACAAATATATCAATAATGTAAATAAATTAACATCCATTTTATAAGTCTTTAACAAATATATCCTTAATAAAAATAATAATATTCAAAGAGCCATACCATATCAATGATTCCGATGTATAATTCCTGACTATACACAAGCACATCTCAATGATATATTATAATTAAAGCCTCCCTAAGCCTCATTCAAGTCCTGTCAGACATTAGTTCCTCGACCGTCTAATTATAAACCACGTAAACAGATGGCACGCTCGAGAAAGTACTTAGACGACCCGACCCCTTGCATTTCATTTTAAAGGGACTTAGATATCTATCATTTTGATATACTTTCTATAAAAAATCTTATTCTTTGAATAATAAATTGCCATATTCTATTTTAAATTTCATATATAGAATTCTATGAATTATAATAATAAGAATAATTAATTTTTAAATAAATTTTTTAATGTAAAATATATTTTAATTTAAATAAGAATTGTTTAATTAATTTAATTAATGTAATAATAAACTTATCTCCAATCCAAAAACAAATTAATCTTTAATTATTGTTAATATAAATTTAATTTTAATCATCAAATATTTATTACTATATTTATCTATATAATTAAAAATTTAAATAACCTTAATTATTAATTTATTTTAACAAATATATCAATAATGTAAATAAATTAACATCCATTTTATAAGTCTTTAACAAATATATCAATAATGTAAATAAATTAACATCCATTTTATAAGTCTTTAACAAATATATCAATAATGTAAATAAATTAGCATCCATTTTATAAGTCTTTAACAAATATATCAATAATGTAAATAAATTAGCATCCATTTTATAAGTCTTTAACAAATATATCAATAATGTAAATAAATTAGCATCCATTTTATAAGTCTTTAACAAATATATCAATAATGTAAATAAATTAACATCCATTTTATAAGTCTTTAACAAATATATCCTTAATAAAAATAATAATATTCAAAGAGCCATACCATATCAATGATTCCGATGTATAATTCCTGACTATACACAAGCACATCTCAATGATATATTATAATTAAAGCCTCCCTAAGCCTCATTCAAGTCCTGTCAGACATTAGTTCCTCGACCGTCTAATTATAAACCACGTAAACAGATGGCACGCTCGAGAAAGTACTTAGACGACCCGACCCCTTGCATTTCATTTTAAAGGGACTTAGATATCTATCATTTTGATATACTTTCTATAAAAAATCTTATTCTTTGAATAATAAATTGCCATATTCTATTTTAAATTTCATATATAGAATTCCATGAATTATAATAATAAGAATAATTAATTTTTAAATAAATTTTTTAATGTAAAATATATTTTAATTTAAATAAGAATTGTTTAATTAATTTAATTAATGTAATAATAAACTTATCTCCAATCCAAAAACAAATTAATCTTTAATTATTGTTAATATAAATTTAATTTTAATCATCAAATAAAATTTTTAAAAAATAGTTTAAATTATAATTTTATAGTTTAATTAAAACAATAGATTGCAAATCTAAAAATATAACTTAAATTATTAAAATTTAAGATTTTAAGTTAAAAAAACTATTAATCTTCAAAATTAAAAATAATAAATTTTTATTAAATCTTATAATAATAAAATTAAATAAACTCAAAATTTGAAAAAGTTTTCATTAAACAGTATTAAATTAAACAAATCCAAAATTTTTAAAAAATAAAATTTTTACTAAATACCATGATAATAATAAATTAAACAACGCCAAAATTTTTTTAAAAAAATAATAAATTAATCAAATTAAAAATCAACAAAATAAATCTTGATAAAATCTTATAATAATAGAATTAAACTATTTCTAAAAAATTCAAATTTTTTTGTGCATCATACACTAATATATAAAATAAACTCTCAAAAAATAAGTTAATTTAATAATTAATTTATTATTTAAAAAAGATAAGCTAATAAAGCTAATGGGTTCATACCCCATCAATAAAAATTCTAATTTTTTTCTTTTTAAAATATTAATGAAATGTCTGAAAAAGAGTTATTCTGATAGAATAAAGCATGTATAAACTTATAATACTTTCATTAAATTTATAAAATGACTAAATTTACAATTAATAATAAAAGTTTAATAAATAAAAATATTAATTTTATTTTATACACAATACTTATTATAAGAACAATTACTGTAATTAATTCAACATCATGAATTAGGGCATGAATAGCATTAGAAATTAACATAATAAGATTTATCCCTATAATAATAAACAACAAAAAAAATATAAAAACATCAAACTCAATAATAATATATTTTATTATCCAATCTATTTCATCATCAATTTTACTTATATCCGTAATAATAACAAAAATAATAAAAACTTTTTCAACCAATATTTTTTTATCAACAATTCTAACAATAAGATTAATTTTAAAACTTGGAGCTTCACCATTCCATTGATGAATCCCAAAAATTATTAATAATTTAAGATGAATAAATTGTTTAATTCTAATAACTTGACAAAAAATTGCCCCTATCACATTATTAATTCAAACCTCAACTAAATCAATAATCTATATTTCCGCTTTATTATCCTCATTATTTGGATCAATTTTAGCAACAAACCAAACTTCCTTAAAAATAATTTTATCTTACTCATCAATTAATCATATAGGATGAATATTAATAGGTTTAATAGTAAACTTAAAAATAACCATTATATATTACTTATTTTACTCCCTCATTAATTTAGTTATCTGTATAAATTTAAATAAATATAATATTAATTACATAAATCAAATATTTAAAATTAATAATAATAAAATAACAAAATTAATTATAAGATCATCCTTTTTATCTTTAGGAGGGATCCCCCCATTTACTGGATTTACTCCTAAATTATTAATTCTAATAATTTTAATAAAAAATTCTATATTTATTGAAGCTTTCACAATAATTATTATAACATTAATTATCTTAACAGTTTATATAAACCCTGTCATTTCTACCCTTTTAATAAATAAAATCAATAATAAATGAATAAATAAAATTAATTTTCAATCAAAATCAAATAAAATTAATTTATTAACATTTAATTTAATAACAACATTAAGTTTAAGAATATGATTAATATCAAAAATAATTTAATAAAAAGAATTACATTCTATAAATAAATTTACAATTTATCGCTTAAACTTCAGCCATTTTATTGAACAAATGACTTTTATCAACAAACCATAAAAATATTGGAACACTATATTTTATCATTGGATTCTGATCAGGAATACTTGGACTATCACTAAGCATGATTATCCGAAGAGAATTAAGATCAGCAAATTCACTTATTAATAATGATCAAGTTTATAACGTAATTGTTACATCTCACGCTTTCTTAATAATTTTCTTCATAGTTATACCTATTATAATTGGAGGATTTGGAAATTGATTAATTCCATTAATATTAGGAGCACCCGATATAGCATTCCCACGAATAAATAATATAAGATTCTGATTTTTACCTCCATCCCTAATTCTACTTCTTTCAAGAAGAATAGTAAACACTGGATCTGGAACAGGGTGAACAGTTTATCCACCATTATCCTCAAATACCTCCCATGCTGGAGCATCTGTTGATTTAACAATTTTTTCATTACATTTAGCAGGTATTTCTTCCATTTTAGGAGCTATTAACTTTATTTCTACTATTTTAAATATACGAATAAATGGTATAACAAACGAACGAATAAGTTTATTCACATGATCAGTATTATTAACAGCTATTTTATTATTATTATCATTACCAGTGCTAGCAGGAGCAATTACAATATTATTAACAGATCGAAATTTAAATACATCATTTTTTGACCCTTCTGGAGGTGGAGACCCCATTCTATATCAACATCTATTTTGATTTTTTGGACACCCTGAAGTTTACATTTTAATTCTACCTGCATTCGGAATAATTTCTCACATCATCTCACAAGAATCTGGTAAAAAAGAAACATTTGGAACATTAGGAATAATTTATGCAATATCAAGAATTGGATTACTAGGTTTCATTGTATGGGCTCATCATATATTTACAGTAGGAATAGATGTTGATACTCGAGCGTACTTTACAGCTGCAACAATAATTATTGCAATTCCTACTGGGATTAAAATTTTCAGATGAATAGCAACTATATATGGAAACAAAATAATCTTTTCCCCCTCAATATTATGAACTTTAGGTTTCATTTTTTTATTTACATTAGGAGGATTAACAGGCATTATCTTATCTAACTCATCAATTGACATTATTTTACATGACACATATTATGTTGTTGCCCACTTCCATTACGTATTATCAATGGGGGCAGTATTTGGAATTATAGCAGGATTTGTAACATGATACCCACTATTAACAGGATTAACAATAAACCCTTACTGATTAAAAATTCAATTTTTTATAATATTTATTGGAGTTAATACCACTTTTTTCCCTCAACACTTCTTAGGATTAAGAGGGATACCCCGTCGATACTCTGACTACCCAGATGCATTTTTAACATGAAATATTATTTCATCAATAGGATCAATAATTTCTTTTGTAAGAATTCTTTTGTTAATTTTTATTATCTGAGAAAGATTTAGAAGACAACGACAAATTATTTTATCTTCCCATTTAATTACCTCAATTGAATGAAACCAAAAATTCCCCCCATCAGATCATAGATATGAAGAATTACCCGTAACTATAATTAAATTCTAATATGGCAGACTAGTGCAATGGATTTAAACCCCATTTATAAAAGATTTATTCTTTTTTTTAGAATATGAATACATGAATAAATTTTTCTTTCCAAGATGCCTCATCCCCTTTAATAGAACAATTAATATTCTTCCATGATCATGCAATAATTATTCTAATTTTAATCACAACATCAATTTTATACATTTTATTTAACATACTATTTAACAAAATAATTAATCGTAATCTATTAAATCAACAAAAACTAGAAATTATATGAACTATTTCACCAACATTTATATTAATTTTTATTGCCCTTCCTTCTATCCATTTACTTTACCTTATAGATGAAATTAATAATCCTCTAATAACAATTAAAGCAATTGGACACCAATGATATTGAAGATATGAATATAATGATTTTAAAAATATTGAATTTGACTCATACATAATTCCAAAAAATAATATAAAATTAAATTCATTCCGACTATTAGATGTTGATAATAATACCATTTTACCCTTAAACACTCAAATACGATTATTAGTTTCATCATCAGATGTTATTCATTCTTGAACAATACCTTCATTAGGTAAAAAAATTGATGCTATCCCAGGACGATTAAACCAAATTAGTCTTTTAATTAAACGCCCCGGATTATATTTTGGTCAATGTTCAGAAATTTGTGGAGCAAATCACAGATTCATACCAATTGTTATTGAAAGAATTCCTATAAATTTTTTTATTAAATGAGTTAATTCATTTTACATTAAATGGCTGAAAGTAAGCAATGATCTCTTAAATCATAATATAATAGTATTAACAAACTATTTTTAATGAAAGAATTAGTTTAAAAAAACATTTGTATGTCATACAAAAATTATTAGTTATTTACCTAATATACTTTTATTCCACAAATATTTCCCATAAATTGATTAATACAATTTTTTTTCTTTTCCACAATATTTTTTATTTTATTTATTTTAAATTATTTTATTGTCTCCCCTAATTTAAAATTAAAGTCTATAAAAAAAAACTACTTTATTCACAATTCTTGAAAATGATAAACTCAACATTTTCTATTTTTGACCCAATATCAAGTTTTATAGACTTAAATTTAAATTGAATCAGAACATTATTAGGATTAATATTTATCCCACAACTATTCTGATTAACCCCTTCCCGATTTAGAATTTTTTGATACAAACTTTTAAATATCTTACATTTAGAATTAAATATTCTACTAGAAAATAAAAAATCTAAAGGCTTAACATTAATTTTCTTAGCCTTTTTTACATATATTTTATTTAATAATTTTTTAGGGTTATTTCCTTATATTTTTACTAGAACAAGTCATTTAGGGCTAGCTTTAACATTAGCTTTACCCCTTTGGTTAGGATTAATATTATTTGGGTGAATTAAAAATACAAATCACATATTTTCCCACTTAATTCCTCAAAATACCCCCGTTATATTGATACCTTTTATAGTACTTATTGAAACAACAAGAAACCTCATTCGAAGAATTACTTTATCTGTCCGGTTAACTGCAAACATAATTGCAGGACATTTACTGATAGCTTTATTAAGAAGAAATGGAAGATTACTAAGATTAACAGGAGTAAGAATATTAATTTTTGTACAATTTTTTTTATTAACATTAGAATCTGCTGTAGCAATTATTCAATCCTATGTGTTTACTGTATTAAGAACACTTTATTCTAGAGAAGTAAATTAATGTTAAATAAAAATCACCCCTTTCATATAGTAGATTATAGCCCTTGACCAATCTTGGGAGCATTTAGAACAATAATTTTAGTTTCTGGATCTGTAAAATGGTTTCATGAAAATTCTATTTATTTGTTATTAACAGGTATTACAGCTATCTTAATAATTATAATTCAATGATGACGAGATGTAATTCGTGAAAGAACTTTCCAAGGGTTACATACAAATAAAGTAACAAAAAATATACGATTAGGTATAATCCTATTTATTTCATCTGAAGTATTTTTTTTTATTTCTTTCTTTTGAGCTTTTTTCCACAGATCTCTATCTCCTTCTATTGAAATTGGAAGAAATTGACCCCCAAAAGGTATTATTCCCTTTAACCCAATAAGAATCCCCTTATTAAATACCCTAATTCTTATTAGATCTGGATTTACTATTACAATCACTCATCACAGACTAATAAATAACAATAAAACAGAAGCTTTCAAGAGATTAATCTTAACCGTAATTTTAGGAATTTTATTCACTTTATTACAAGCCTATGAATATAAAATAGCACCATTTACAATCGCTGATTCCGTATATGGATCAACTTTTTTCTTAACTACAGGATTCCATGGACTCCATGTACTAATTGGGACAACTTTTTTAATTATTAATACCTTACGAATTAAAAATGATCACTTCTCAACTTCCCACCACTTTGGGTTTGAAGCAGCAGCATGATATTGACATTTTGTAGATGTTGTTTGATTATTTTTATACCTAACTATCTACTGATGAGGAAATAATTAAATACACATTTATATAATATAACAAATATAGTTGACTTCCAATCAAAAAATCTAATTTATTTTAGTATAAATAATTAAAATATTATTTTTAACAATAACTGTAATTTTATTAATTTCTACCTTAATTATAGTTTTATCCTCAATCCTATCAAAAAAAACAATTTTAAATAAGGAAAAAACTACCCCATTTGAGTGTGGATTTGACCCAAAAAGTAATCACCGTAATACTTTTTCAATTCAATTTTTTTTAATTGCTATTATTTTCTTAATTTTTGATGTAGAAATTACATTATTACTACCTTTAGTTTTAACTATAACCACATCTAACTTAAAAGTTTGATTTATACTATCTATATATTTTATTTTAATTTTACTCTTAGGATTATTATACGAATGAAAATTCGGAGCATTAGATTGATTGAAATAAAAAGGAATATAGTTAAATTATATAACATTTGATTTGCATTCAAAAATTATTAAAAAAATTAATTTTTCTTAAGTTTGAAACAAAGAATTGTATTCAGTTTCGACCTGAAAATTTAGTTTAACATAAACTCTAACTTTTAATTAAAGCCAAAAAGAGGCATATTATTGTTAATAATAAAATTGAATTGTTAAAAATTCTAATTAAAGAAATATCGTATGTAAAACTTCTAATTTTATGAAGAAACAATTAAATATTGTTTATATTTCTTTATTTATATAGTTTAAAAAACATTACATTTTCATTGTAAAATTAAGAGAAATATCACTTTATAAATAATGTTTAAAGATTTTACAAATCATAATATCATCTTCAATAATATACTTTAAACTTAAGATATTTAAAC
>OZ010628.1:23072212-23512457 GCA_963932425.1 Athalia cordata | reverse complement strand
CTCTTCGTTTTCTTCACTTTTTTGCTTTAAAGATACAATAATTCCGTATATACAAATTACAATAAACACGTACCTACTAATTGATTCGTAGGAGGGTACAGATTATCGTTATGATTATTTTTATGTAATCATCGTACGAGGGATAAGATTCATCCGATTGCTTGCTGATTCAAAAGATTCGAATTATAAAACACAAACTCTCATCACATTCATTCAGTGCATCATTTTATGAAGCTTCAATATCTTTCCTAGCCTCTGTTTGGCGGTCTTCATACCCTTTTTAGGTTTTCGTTCTGCAATAGAAGAAGCAGTAGATTAAATAATGGCGTCTTTGTTGACGATCGAATTATTAGAGGCTTTTTATCTTACCAGCTGGAATTGGGACTGCTAACTTTGCTTTCACGTCTTTTAACCGATTTGGACTCGTCAGAATCGAACTGTAGCTGTCGGTCGTTGCGACAATCTCTTCTACGAGAGGGGGAACAACGATTGGCGCTGGGATAACGGGCAATAAAACTTCTTTCTGTTTCCGTTTATTGTAAGTCCTTTTGGCTACGGGCTACTCGTGAAAAAGAATTAATTATTTTCGGAGATCTTGAGGTCTTTAGTACTTTTTTCAAAAATAAAAGAAAAATACTCACATGTTGTTTCGCTCTTTTCGCGGCAGCAGCTTCCAGCCCTTTTTCAACTGAAGTTTTTCTGACACCCTCTCGAGCGGGTCGATTTGTTTTTGGTAAAAGCGGGCCGACTCGCGCTTTTGGATTCCAAGCCTCGTCGACCCGGCGTTTACCTCTGGGTTTGAATATGAATTCTTCGTCGTCGGAAGCGTCGAGGGCAGGGTAAACTGTAAGGAGTTAGAAGAAGAAGAATGTAGGGTAAGATCGATCACTCAGATGAGGAAAAGAGACGCTTACTGAAATCCTCGTCTTGGTGAACTTTGTCGATGTTTTCTATCAACTGGTCGTCGTCGTCCTCTTGTTCGGATTTGTTCGATTTTTCTGGACTCCCAGATGTCGTGGAATAGCATTGCTCGCTGAACGACAGCATCCCCGCTATGGCCTCGCGGGTGGACGGTGATGCCCTGCCAGAACTAGCCGTTTTCAATTTACAAATACTAGGACATCGAAAAATAAAAAAACACACACTACTATTGCGTAGAAGCCCGGATACGGCGGAATAAATAATCACCTCGATATCATCAAATCATAATTTAAATTACTGATCTGTTCTTATAGTAGCCGCTAATTTAGCTGCGTGCAAATATTTATTATGGCAAATAAATTCTATTCGCCACATGCACAGTCCATAAAAATTAATTGCATTCTATTCAAAGTCACATGCACACGTTATTACCGCTTTCCACTTACCCGGTTGGAGGCGGTGTCGGTTGACCATATTGCGATACACTGGTTGGCGCCCTGAAAAGAAAGAGGATAAAATATTAAACCCGTTGTCCCCGTGGTTCGCCGAGCATTTTCTTTCGTGTATTTTCAATGTTTTTTCTTACGCAGGTTCCAGCCGTTGCGCAGCGTTTCCCAATGTGTAAGCAGAGGCTTTAAGGAGTTCCTCTATACCGTTTTTTGGGGCATCGGTCATCACATCTACGTCCCCGTCAAAATCACGTTTAATTTTTTTAACTGCCGTTGCTTTGGACGGTTTAGAATTCTGGTGCTTTTTCCGTTTCGGTGCTTCGTCTATGGTAAAACCGCTGTAACTGCTCTCGTTACTCCCATCGTGAAAATCGTACACCGAACTCTGTTTCCACGTCAGTTCTTTGGGAGTTTCGATCGAGTGGTCCGTGGTAAAATTACCAAAATTATTTATCGCCTCGTTCGTACTTCTTATCACCTCTTTGTCTCCGAGCTTGAATTTTATCACCTTGAGACTCTGTTTTCCCAATTTTGTAGAGGATTTTTCTTTCGATTTACTGACCGGACTGGGCTCCTCCGCAGTGCCAATATTGCTACGAGGGTAAGGATACATCATGGGCTTAGGGAGAGTGAGTTTTAGGGGAGGTCTGCTGACCGGTGGTGAGCCGTCGCCAACTTCGATTTTAGAATCTGACTTATACGTTTCTTTAGCGTTCGTTTTTACTGGCTTTGCAGATATTTGGTCTGCAGCGTCGTAGTCGACAAAGTCTTTATTTAAAGGCTTTTTTCTTTTTCTTTTACTCTCACGTTCTGGTTTTGGAGGATTAAGGGATATTAGGTAACGCTCCGCGTGTCGAATATCTTTACTAAACTCTTTCAACAACTTCTGACTGTTGATTGTGTGTGGTATCTGACCGCGACTCGTCATGTTGTACTGAAATTGAAATTAGAACCGCATAAAAATCCATGGAATCCCGTCAGGTTACTAGTATAATAATCTACGTGTTCTCGAGTTCTATCCTCACGTCTTTGTCTGTGTTCCATTGTTTCAAAATACTCAGCAGCGCTTTTACACCCTGCAATAAATAAGGAGGGCATTTTTTTTCCTCGTTATTAAGTTCCTTCAATTCTTTTAGCAGCCTCTTTGCCGCGAACCAATTTATTGTCTCAAAACCCGGATACTGAAACTTTGCGGGAGTTTTCATCTTCTTCTCCAGCTCATAGATCCTAAAATAAAACATCAGATGCTTCGCTGTGCACTCTTTATTATATTTCATGACTTCGATAGAACTCACTGAATTTGCATTGGTATATTTAAACTGTGAAGAAAATTCCCGCCAAAAACCAGAGAGTCAAGGGGCGTGAGAACCGCATGGATCCAGCCCGTAGGTATCATCATAGTTTGCCCCTGTTTAACGACACATTTGTAGCACGCGTCAGCCTGATCTCCAAAGAATGTTTCACTCTGACTAGAGCTGCACATCCAATGCTGATAGAGCTGAATATTAGCGGGTGATGGTCTAACGAGATAAAATATCTTTTCTCCTCTCAAAACGTGGTACCAGACAGAAGTGCCGCCAAAGTCTATGTGAAAATCGGTGAAGCTGTCTTTTACACCCATCAAGCAATACTTTTGAACCTCTGGCCTCTTTAGCTCGCTATCTTCCGGCCAATCCCTTGGCCACACAGAGTTCACCCAGTCGAGCTTACGGGCGATGTAAGGAGCCTCGACCATCGGGGATAACCTGGAAATGGAAACCCGAAATTGGAACTATTTCCATTGGAAATATTCATAATGTATAATGATTTACCCTGTGTTTGTGAATTCCAGGCTTATAACATTCAAAACTCTCGTTCGGCAAGGATCGTTGTAATACTCAACAAAATCACGGAGTTTCATTCTGAGATTGTTCTGTTTTGTTACATCTATCACATCCATCTCTCTATCACCACCTGTAAAATATGGAAAACTTCCAGTTGGAAAAAGTACCAGCTGTTTAATTTTATCTCATCGTCTAACAGCTCACCTATGTAGCTCTCGACGTCATAGACGCTAAAGTTAGCTGGAGGTACGGTCATGTCAAGGCCATCTTTCCCATCGATTATAACAGGTACTTCGAATCCATTTGTTTGTAAATACTGCAAAGTTAATTGCTGGCCCCTGACGTGTTTTATGATATCGTCAGCCTTAGGAAAGTGGCGAGATTTGAGTTCTCTAATAAACACATGCGTTCCAGTCTGAACAGGTTTCTCGCTTGCTTCTGACTCTGCATAATCATGTCTGTGCCAATTCATTCTTGTTTTCACTGTTTGGAAAATTATTATCGATTACAAAAGACTACTTTGCTTTACTGCTTCGATGTGAGACTCCCTTTCCAGTAAACTTACTTAACGAGGGGCCACTGGCTTTCGTACACGTTGGACAGTGATACTTATCGAGGTCTGTTGATGCGTACTCCTTTATTGAAACACATCTGTGTGAAATAAAAAATTTTCTTTCAAACTACTGCAAAAGTTCGGCTTGAGGCTCAGATAATGGGGATTGTGAGCTTACAAGTGAATCAGAAATTTAGCAGTAGCCTGGGCTAACCTTACTCTAAATGAGTTTTGATCAATTACTCAAAAATTATAGGGTCTTGTTTGCATAAAAGCGATTGGAGACATTATTATCGCATTACTTTCATCATTAATCAGATTTAAGGCAGTATTTTCATTCAGATATTGCCTTAAATCGGTGATATCAACACTGGAGTATGTGAATGCTCGGAGGTTATGCCACCAATAATAGAAGGGCAGATAGCGCTTCTGTGAGACAGTGGAAGCTAGTTTTTTACGGTCGTCTTTTGTTGATTCCGTAGTATAGCTCTGGAGAATTTACGGGAAGGTCTAACAGAATCTACTAGAAGTTTTGACAGTCCTGTAGTTCGGTTCAGTGATTGTAAAACGGTGAAGGAAAACATGACAGATTTTACGTAAGGATGAAGCTTTGCAGGACTTCAGGTAATGTTTATCGACTAATTAAAACGTCGTGAAGGCGAGTAGCGTCCAGAGGCTTTTAAAAATGAAATATCGAAGTGATGGGTTAGAACTCACCCTCCGTGATACCATTCCTTGCAAACATCGCATTGTATCATAAACTGTTCTGTCGTGTAAGATTGTCCGCAAAAACAATACGAAGCTGTTTGAGGTGCAGATGCTGCTGTTGCAGGTTGGAGCTCCATTTTTGTTTATATGAAATGTTTGTGTATATTTTATGCTGATTGAGCCACAGCTTGAGGATGCGGATCCGATTTTCGGTGGTTTACGGGTCCTTCGAACTTCATTACACCTTTAGATTGTCATTTTTCAACCCACTCGAGTCACCAAATTATATTTATAAGGGTATTTTATTACGACGGAGCTGTCAGCTTTTCACGAGAAAGGGAGTGACGGGACGCTCCTGATTGTTTACCAGCCATAGACTCGCGCGATTCACGATCCTCGCGGATGGGCAACGAGTTCAGACCCCATGTTCAGACCCTATTCGTTGGTAGTGGCGCTGCTAGCACCAAAAAAATATTAAATGGCCCCTTGCCCCGCAGACTTTTTGACGGATGTCACGTGATCACGTCCTCTGGCCTGTTATTTAAAATCTTTAAAATAGTGAACAAATTTTAACGAAATTGAATTATGTCAAACAATTTTTTATTTTTGTTACTTACAATATAGTTGTTAATGACTTTGCGCGACAGAACTCGTTATTTATAATTCTCCAAGATTTACAGAGTTAGTCTTCGCCGCAAAGTGCAACTGATCTTAGAAAATTCTGTACAAACGCTTTTAGATACTTACATACTACTTTGTAGTATAATTATAATAAAACTCTATTTTATTAGCGGTGAAAGTCCAGCGGGTAAAAAATAATATGCGATATTTTTATGCAAATTATCTTTCTCTACTTCACTTTTGTTTGCGTTATGATAATTTCAGTAAAATAATTTTACTGACAAAAACGCATCTCACATCTCATAGGCTAAATAAATATACAACAACGCACCCTCGAGCCTCGGATGTCTGATGCCCGTTCAAAAAAAAAAAAAAAACTCCATTTCGTTGCGATCAATTTGCTAGGACTATCGGAATAGCTACGAAAACGAGGGATTTATATTGATACTCGTTAACGCTCTACGCTCGAGAACGTTCAAGTGTTGATAAAATGCCGGAAAACAATGATGAGTGGAAAAGTTTAGTAGGAACTCCCGTAGATACTGACTAAGATTCATGTGGTAAACTGGGTCGTTTTTCAATTCTGGATCTTCATCTTCTTCGTCGTCTTCGTCCGGATCCAGTTCTGCGGGATAATCTATGAATGAGAATTTTTCTACTATACTGAAACGGTAAATTGAATATGATTTTACTCACGTATCAGGGTGGATTCATTCCCGGGATCTATCAAATCTTCTTGATTATCCTCATCCTCATCTTCGTCAGATTTCTGAAATTCAATCGCAACAGTTGAACAACAGATAAAAAAGAAAATTCGCCCTTGACATAATCTCAACTCACCTCGATCTCTTGACTCGCACAAACCGCCTCGATGTCATTGGACAGTTCGTTTATTATCAATTTAAATATTTTAACAAGCAGAGGTATCGTGGTCCATTGCAAGGGCTGTGCTTGAGCTTTGCTTCTTGTTCTGACGCCCTCATCTCCACCTGCGAACAATTTAGTAGAAAATTAATGATATTCTAGGGCGGTTTTTCCACGTTTCGATTCTCGGCTTCTCACCCGAAAATATTTGGTCTCCTTTTACGGTGATCTCGTTGAGTCTCGAGTCGTCGTGGGTCACGCCGTGCTCGAGAATTTTGCACAGAGCTAAAGTGGCTGTCTTTCTATCGTATATACCGAAGAATAAATGCTGCCTAGAGACCCACTCGGACATTACGAAAGCAAGAGCGCTTTGCCCGGTAGGTCCTGGTATCGTGGACAAAAAGTTTAGCACCGCGTTGAACTCAGTGTTTATCAGATGTGCGTAAACCATAAGGAGACTTTGTACAACAGTCAGAGTTTCCGCGCGCTGCATTTTACTGAGAACAGCCTTCAGCAGTAAATCTATATTTTCGCCGAGCGTATTACCGGCCCTTCTTATCAACGTTGTAACTAATTTTCCAACGAATGTCGCCGTGAATTCGCTAGACTGAAATTGTAGAATCGTCAAATCACGCCTACCGTCTTGGAATACAATACTCAACACAGGTCGCACATACCTGAGGATTCAGGAGCTGAGCAACTATCTGCAGAATGTAGTGCAGCCCCGTTTGACCTTCATTGTCTCTGTGGCTGATGACTTGTTGCGCAGCCACAGCGAGATATGTGCGTATTACTTCACCGCCGCTTTGGAGAGTCGCGTTATCGTCGGAACTGAGAACGCAATGACAAGAAGCCGGAAAGGCGGTCTCGATCAAAATGCTACTGAGCGGTTGAGGGGAGTGCTGAACCAGTACCTGTAACACATCGAGTGCGACACTACGAACGCCCTCTTAAATGAGAAATAATTGTGAAGGATCAATCGGTTCAATTTAGCAAAAAACATGAAGCTAGTTATTGTTTGAAAAAACATGTACCTTCTTTCGATTTGTCCAAAGGACTAATGCTCATCATGCTAACTAGTGTTGGTACAAGCCGGGTCTGTAACGGACCTATGCACTCGGGATTCAGGGTCAATTCCCTGAAGATTTCCTGGCAGACTCCGAGGACAACCGGATCGCTGTGAAATTTAAGAAACGCCGCGATCGTCAACGGGCAGATTTTACTCTCTATGGAGGCTGTGAACGATTTGTCGAGCTGTAAATGAACGAGACAAGATCAAGAGAATGTTCTACAATTTTTGTCGTAGCGATTCGATTTTCAAACAATTACCAACCGAAACCAAAATTGCAAAACATTCGAGAACGAGAGTAAGGACTTCGGCCGACATCTGACTGGCGAGATTAAACAGCCCTTGGAACAGAGCTGGTAAATGAGATCTCAGTATGTTGTCATTCCCGTTATTTCCTTCGACCGATGCATTGCAGAACCAATAGGCTGATTTTACTGCACTTATTCTTATACAAGCTGGTTGATTCTCTTGGAGACCATTTACCGTTGCCTCGAGGAAACGAGATGTCATTTCAGGCGGCATCTGTTGCGCGTATCGGCCAGCCAGACACAAGCAACGGCCTAGTAGTAACGGATGAGATCCTGAATTGTTCAGATGAGCAAGTATGACATTTTCAAGGAACGCTACAATGTCAAATTGCAAGGTTCCAGCTTGCTGCTTCTCGACAATTATGTCCTTCACAAAACCAAACGCCAGGATAGAGGCTTCGTGCAGTTTCCACCAGTTCTGATTAACGTTTTCATTAGCGCTAATACGCATCGCATTTCCTGCCTCTATTTGCTTGGTAATAACGTCACACAACGCATTTGCCGCGGTTTGCTCAAAGTTCGTAACTATAGCCTGTAATAAAATCTATAGTGTTACAGAGCCACACCGTTCAAATAAATTTCATATACTTGGATATGGCCACTTACGAGCAGTAAACCTTGTGCAGATATGCGAACGTTATATGCAAAAACGTACTGTTCTTCCTCCTCGACAAACTGGCTTGGATTACTAGTCCATAACTCAATTTGTTCGTCAGTTATTTCCATGAATATTATTAGATAATAAAGAACTTCGGTTAACAGGTTGTCCAGAAGGCTGGAAAATCTGTGGTAGTCCACCAGGGTGTGGATAAAATCGAATATGGCGATAACCAGGTTGTTGAAGTTTATTATCTCACCTGTAAAGAATAAAGAACTTTCGATGATCAAATTCTGCCTGGCATATTCATGTTTATCTGTGATTTCTTACCATCAGAATCTATGTCGTTATTATCGCTATTGCCACCACCGTTCACGGTGTCCTCTTGATAAACCTTAGCACTTTCTTGTAACGTTTCCCAGATCGGTGGCAGCATTTGTGGTAAAAAGTTTGAAACGTATTTTGGCAGTCTTGAAATCAGCATATTTATAGCTTTGATTATATCCGTCTTCAAACCGCTGTCGCTGGTCAATCCATTCTGCGCTCTTAAACTATGTATAAACTTTTCACAGAACATTGGTATCACAGGCTGCAAATATTGCTGCGTGAATCCCTTCTGATAGACCCCAGTCGTTGCTATTAGCTGTCCAATTGTTGTAAAAATCTCAACTGCTCGGCCCCGGATTCGCACCGAATATTGCTACAAGAATTAACAATTAATATTGGGCTGCTTTAGTTGTATGAATGTCCGGGAAATGGTTCTCACATTTTCTCCCTGGAATATTCTATACATTTCTTGCAGAATGACTGGACCCACGTTGGGCAACTGTGTGTCGCTCAGATCTCTGGTGAACTCTGTTAAAACTCGCATGGCTCCGTGAACGGCAAATTCATTCTCTCCGCTCAAGCAGTTCACCAATATATCAAAAAGTCCAGGCCAATTTTCTGGCCAGTCCCAATGTGCTATAGCTGAGATGGCATAAGCAACTGCAGTCCTCACCTGCGTGTTAATATTAGATAGATCTGTAAAGACAATAGTTCTCATTTTTATTTACCTTGCTAATAGACTCTCTCAGTCCAAGTGGCAGCAGCTCCTTTATTTTTTCTTTAGTTTCCAATTTGATCTCAGGAGGTCGAAATTTTTCTGCCAATGAACACCAATGTGTTTCGACATATTGTTTCAGGATCACAGAAGCCAATTGGCGGATTGGCAGCTGCCCATTTGGATCGACAACAAATTCTGTCAGATGGATACCAAACTCCTCCGTTACTTCTAAAGCTTGGATCCTCTGCTCCGCAGCCTGTCTTGTCTCTCGATGGGGAGACAAGATCCCATTTAAAGTATCCTGGAGAGCCTCTCTCAACGATCCCTGAACGTCGCCCAGACCAATACTCATCTCGGGATCCAGTCAACCTCCTTTAGTCGGGTAGGAGAAACAGGTAAATAAAATCTCATATAATTTTTGCAACACTTTGATCATTAAATTATGTGACACTTGATATCGCGTGAAAAACGAGTATAGGTTAAAACTGGCGGCAAGCATGTAAAAAAATTCTTATGAACATTCTGAGTAAATTTGACTAATTAATCAGAAACTCTGAAACGATTTATATTTGTTACCGAGTATTTATCCTCAAAAACTGACAACCTTTTTTTATGTACTTTGAAGCTTGCATTTCGCACCGGCAATCCGTCGAGCATGTGGTGTGGTGAAAAATACTTAGGGAAAAACGGCTGATTAATGCAGAAAAATTTTGCTCACCTTGCTTTTTAAATATATTTTACTAGGAAGACTCGGTGCCGTTTCAGTGCATTCTATCACGATAAACGAAAAATCGGACGCGCCAAGGAGGATTTTAAGTACGAGAAATTCGCGTTAAAACAACCAAAACAACATTGGAAAAACCTTTTAACTACAACCGTTCAAAGCTCATGGCCTATTTTCATGGGGGCGACCAAGTCACCAAACGAAAAACGTTCAAACTACGTGTGGAAAACTCTCTGGAAAGATGTGCTTACTAGATACTAGCAGACTAGCTAACTACTCTATACTAGCCTAATCCTAGTACCTATCTACACTCAACGCTAGCATCTACTTGTGTACTTGCTCTTGTGAATGTAGTGGTTGAACTATTTACCTGAAATAAGCAACTAGGGACCTAAAAGTGTTTACAAAAATTTTGAAATAAAAATTGTAACAAATTCACATGTAGTGGATTACATTTTGACATATTTCACAGCTCAGTTGCAAACTTAGCAATGTAGTACAGTGAAAATGGAGTGGACATTAGAAAGGATTAATAAACCTCAAAGTTTTATTGTTCTTGATAATGACAATAACACGGTAAGCAATTTAATTAAAAAAAAATCACTCCAATAGATCAATCATTTGTTAAATCTTTTTGTCAAATCACCTCGAAACAAGTGTTTTTGAGACAGGCTCAACCACCACACCACTTCTATTTTCAGTTTCACTGTGGACGAAACAAACAGAATCAGATCATTTGTCTGAGTCTTGTTGTCTCAAGACAACACTGTATATTTGTCAAAGATGCTAAGACGCTCTCCGTTCTTGATTTAAAAGTAGGTATCTTCTGGAGAAGTTGATTCTTGTCAACATTTATGCTATTGTTGCCCTTACCTAAGATTGATTGACAAATTTCATTTTTTCAGAGTTCTAATGGAATCTATGTGAATGGCAAACTTCGGGAAACAAATGTTTTTATTCCCCTTGAAGAAAATGATATTGTCGGGATCGGGAGTGCTGAAGAATACAGGGACAATGAGCCCATGTTTATATACAGAGTACATAAAGGAAACGTAAGTTAAGATTGAATACTACCCTCTAAATTGATATGGCACTTGATTTACTAATCTAATTGATTTGAGCAGCTAAGAACACGGAACCTGGATAACTTTGACCAACTATCGACTCAACAATCGAACTCATCAACCGCTTCGGCAAAAGTTAATGAAATAAAAAAAGAGCAGATAGTCATAGATCTGGAATCAGATGAGAAACCTATATTGAAACGAAACCATCCATCGAGAGAAGAGAACCACCCTTCTGCTCCAAAGATTCCTAAGACTGAAGACGGGATCCTAGTGATAGAAGGTATAAATTACAGTCTGGTGCGCCCAGCAAATCTAAATCCCAGAGTCACTAAAAGCTGGGTCCGCTTAGTTGGCTTCATTGAGTGTATTTTTTCCAAAATCATAAAAATTTTGTATCGTGTATCGTTTCAGATGAGGATGATAAGCCTTTTAACAAACACCTCAACAAACCTGTGGAATCGGTTCCTCAGGAAACGGAGAAAGCGGATGAGGTTGAGGAAATTTGGTCGAACGTTATCCCACCAATGAAAGTGAAATTTAAGTCGGAGAATCCTAGTTTCACCTATGTAGCTTCCGTAGAAGCAGACAGCACTACTTGTCCAGGGTCAAGTGGGTCGAATATAAATCTGCAAAAAGATCACAAGTGCACCATTCTACCGGAAGTTGAGGTTGCTGAAAACAAACCTTATCTTACGTCAAAGAAAACGCATTCAATAAGCACAAACAAATTATCGACAGAAACTTTTGGTGGTGTGTCATCTGAGTCGAAAAGATCGAAGACTGCAGAAAAATACCAGGCCGAGATTGAGTTTGAAAGGCCTTGGGATAGCACAAATCAATTCAAACAAAGCTCTAATACAGAAAATGATGTAAATACAAAAAAACGAGTCTCCCCAGATACACTTACAAACTCCGCTAAATGTACCGTCATCGCTTCAGAGCCCGTCAAAATTATAAAAATTCAGAGTAAGAGCGGGAAAAATTGTTCTCCGGGCATAGGCGAGGAGGATAAAAGAAGTACATTCTTTGACAAGCTTCCGGATAACACGATTCTGTCCGAACGACGGTCTAGTACCGAAGACAATGTAAATGCAATAAATCAAGCTTCTTCGGCCTCGCTCATGAACTCCGCTAGACGTACCACCATCACTTCGGAGCCCACTGAAAATATAGGAGTTCAGAATAAGGGTAGTAGAATTGATCTTCAGGGCATGGGTGATGAGGGTAAGAAAAGCAAAGTGTCCAAATCGCCTTCAAGTAATAGAATTCCGTTCAAAGAAAGCTCTGGTACAGAAAACAATAGAAATACAAAAAGTCAAGTTCCTTCACCCACGCTTTCAAACTCCGCTAGACGTACCGACATCACTTCGGAGCCTACTGGAAATATAGGAGTTCAGAATAAGGGTAGTAGAATTGATCTTCAGGGCATGGGTGATGAGTGTAAGAAAAGCAAAGTGTCCAAATCGCCTTCAAGTAATAAAACTCCGTTCAAAGAAAGCTCTGGTACAGAAAACAATAAAAATACAAAAAGTCAAGTTCCTTCACCCACGCTTAAGAATTCCACTAGACGTACCCTTAATATTTTGGAGCGTACCGAAACTTCAGAAATTCAAAATCAAGGTGGTTACATCGATTATCGGGGCATCAAAAACGATAGCAAAAAGAGTGAATCGGTGCCGAAAATACAGATATCGAACTTTCCATCGATATCTAAAATAAATGTTACAGAAAAGATTTCAAACAAGTGTGATCTGCGAGGAAAAAGCTCGGACGATACAGAATTAGAGGCTGCTGACAAACCGAAAATACCTTGTAAAACCATTGGCCAAAATCCGTGGCATGGATCGTCTTTCACGGATGGAATTCCACTGGCATCTTCCTCCCCTGTTAAACTAAAAGAGATTAAACAGGATCCCACAACGAGTTTCTCAGTCTTTGATACGACAGACTTGAGCGATGACGATGAGGACATTTTCCCGAATTCTCAACTTTTTCATTCAACGACCGACGCTGCAGAGTTAAACGTGGATGACGATCTTTTTTCGGTAAAGGACGAGCAAATTTTTGATTACGACAGTAAACACGAATTCTTAGACCATGAAGAAATTCGAGATCATGAAGCAGTAATCACACTTTCAGACAGCGAGGACGACGAGAACCCCTGGCTTGATAGGCTTTCCAGAAGTCAAATAAAAAAAGAAGAACCTGACATTTTCGAGGAGCAGGATTTGAATGATCCACGTTTATGGGAAGAATTGGACGAAGATTTCTTCGTACTAGAAAAGGCTGAAGAGCCTCAAGTTCCCCAAGTTGAAGAAACTAGTTTGGAGAAAGATGTTTTACATCCGCAACCTCCAACTCTTACAGAAGATTCATCAACCCACTTTCTCAAAGTGACAGCTATCGAAAAACTCATCGGTGATGATGAAGTAGACGATCATCAGGATCAGATCGCCCCGACATCAGATCCACTCCACATTGAATCGGCTACTGCGGAAAAAAGTGGTGACGAGCGCCTCCGAAGACCGCTGCCAATAAAAGTACCTACCCCCAAAGGGCCCAAAATAATTGAGCCACTTTATTTGCCCCAGAAGAGGCGACGCAGTTTAAAAGACGCTTTCGAAGAGACCAATAGTGAGAAATTGAATTTACCTTCAACAAGTAGGGATCACGATTTTAGGATGAAGGATTGCAGCGTCGAGTTACAACAATTACCTTTAACTAGTAAGCAGCAAAGGCAGTTAAGAATTGTATCTAAAGCAAACCAAAAAGCATATGAAGAGGAGCAGCGATTGAGAAGGCTAAGAAATAGGTGGGCACAAAAAGTTCCATTGCCTGTGGGTAAAAGAAAAAGTCTCGGAATTTCCAAGAAAACAAAATCAGAGATCATCAACGAGCGAAAAGAAAAACTCAGGGCCCTTGCTGCCAAGCAGAAGGTGGATATTGACAAACCTTCTGTTGAACGAATTGCCGCAAAAGCAAAGGCCAAAGTGACTACAAAGACTAGAGGTGACTTTCTAATCGCCGAGCAGCAGACCCTCTCGTCTACCAAACCTTCCGCCAAACCCTCAGAGACTGCAAAAAGTAAAATAGAAGTAAAACTCCCAAAAATTCCCAAGAAAGTTCCTAAGAATGCAAGTCAATCTGAATCACTGGGAGTCGTAAAAGATCCTACTTCGACTGCTAGTAAATCTCAACCAAAGAAAAACGCAAAAGAATCTTCACCCAAGAAATCCAAAGACGAGCAAAACAACAATAAAAAGGAACGCGGTCAAAAACTGTTGCCGAATAAGCGAAATAAAAAAGAATCTGGCCAAAAATCGTCGCCGTTGAAGCAATCCAAAAAAGGCGAAACGTCTAGTAAAAATACTGGAAAACCCACTTCGGCTCGTCCACTTGACACTGTGGATATGAAAACTATCGAATCTCAGTCGCCGTCATGTTTGAAAAAGAAAAAAGACCAGCTTCCGAATACTTCGGATAAATATGTAACTAAAAAAAAGAAGCAAGTCAGATTTAGCAATAACTTGGTTACTATTCGGGTCTTCGACATAGATCCTAACAATACAATGAAAAAATGTGTTGGAAAAGACGCTCTGATTCCCAGGGAAAAATTGATACCTACCAGGGCAAAGGTGCCCGACGAGACGCAGTACCCAAAATTGGAAGAATTTTTATTGCAAATATTTACTTGGAATCCTTCGTGGCTTCAGGTACATTAGTTAAGGCTATCGGAGATGCTGCTCCTTTCGTTTTAAAAAGGCGATTTTTAATCATTTTTTTTTTTCTACTCATAAATTGAAATAGGAACAAAGGTACCTGCAAAGCGATCCTCCCATTGTTAATGATGCCTTAATTCCAATGCTGACAAAGTACAGAAATTACAAGGAATACTATCAGGTCATGTTGCCCCTAATGCTCATAGAACTGTGGCATGGAATGACCAAGGAATTTGAAGATATCAACAGGAACTATAAGTCTGTATTCGAACATCGTGTCGAGGTAGAGCAGTTGCTTAGATATTCAAAACTGACTTAGTTTTATTGTTTTAGACGGAAGACTGTATATTGCTCGATTGTCAGCAATTCTGTGATACCTCAAAAGATTAGAGGAACGGATTTGGAAATGACATCGATGATGTTGGAGGTGTTGGCGAGCGACGAAGACATCCAAAGACAGAGCCACCCTATGTTTGGAGATTTGGTGTACGTCGAGATTTGCTATAAGAACGATGAAGGAAAACAATGTTTTCTCAAGGTTTTTGCTTATATTACGAATATGATTCGGAAAACGATTACGGCCAATACTTTCTTCAATCGTGACCTACGTAAGTGGTGATATTAATTTTTTTTGCAACAGCGGAGGGAAACCAGCGAGTTTCCATCCGCAAACGAGGATGGAAACCATTCGATTGCCATCCTCCTCCCTTGCGGATGAAAACTCGCTGGTCGGAAGCGACCGTTTTCTCGCTCGGTAAACAATGTACTATTTTCGAGCTTGTCAGGCCGCTCGTCAACTTACCAATCCAAGGTTAAAAATTAATTTTAATCCGAATAGAACCCTACACGCCAAAACCGAGCTATGTTTTGACTTACACCGTCACAACGAGGTTGTTAAAAGTGGATATTTGCACCAATCGTTTATTGCGTCTAAGGTGCGTTACGTACTTGCGATCGAACATGCGGATGGTTCAAGCTCTCCAATACTTGCCCAAGTCACCTCTCGTTAACTTCATAGTGAACCCACGTATTGAAGATTACCAATTCTCGGGTGCTGTGAAACAGTCTACTCTCGTCACCGCGGTGAGTATCCCGAATATTTACGATTCTCCGAGTTTAATTCAGCAGATTTTAGTGTCCATTCCACTGTTCAGGATGCACTGAATCAGAAGCAACTAGAGGCTGTTTTCAAAGCGACGGAAATCATTGTTCGAAGAGTGCCAAAAATTTGCCTAATCCAAGGACCGCCGGGAACCGGTAAATCAAAGGTGATAGAAAACATAATCATGCAGGTACTTTACGGCGACAATAGGTATAAAAACAAAGAAAACAGCCTCAGAATACTTGTATGCGCCCCATCAAATGCGGCGATCGATGAAAT
Source organism: Athalia cordata (assembly GCA_963932425.1). NCBI lineage: Eukaryota > Metazoa > Arthropoda > Insecta > Hymenoptera > Athaliidae > Athalia > Athalia cordata. The sequence goes on along the minus strand of OZ010628.1, from coordinate 23,496,607 downwards.
TGTACTACGTCTTTTGAGTCGAAGAGCAAACCTTACAAAGGACCGGTTCAAAATGGTCCGTGTCGGGATGCATGGCCCCATGCACCCACGGGTCAGAGAAATTTCTGTCGAGGAACTCGCCAGAAGGGACGCAAAAAGAACTGTGGCTGGTTATAAAAGTTGTGGCCAGTCTGTGGACAGTATCGAGGATGAGGTAAGAACAGCCTCCCGATTAATTTCTTGAGTTTATATTTCCATAATATTCATCTATTTTTATTTGTGGTATTTTTTATCGCTTTCTGGTATCTTCTTCTTTTCTTCACAGAAAAGGTGTTTGGAGGCGAGGATTAACGCTATACAAACGGAGTTGAATAGTACTCAACAAAGGAACATATGTCACGTACAATGTCTGAACATGAAACTCCTGGACCTCCGGGCGAAATATGACTTGATTAAAAACTGCATACAAGTGAGTGGTTGGAAACAAGAGAATGTAAAAGAATTCTTTTTGTATTTATAAAGTGTATTTTTTCAGTCTAACGACAGCGAAATAGATCCACGCGAGGTGGCTAAGATGCAGCGATATGCGGAAAACAAGGTTCTGATTGGCGCTGACATAATCGCGTGTACTTTGTCCTCGTGTTACGCAAACTTGATGGAATCTGCCTTCAGGTAAATTCTTCTCAAAGAAAACCAAAAAAAGAAAGAAAAAAAAATACGTGTTTAGCTTCCATCATCATGAACGGACGATTTTTTCAGTGGTAGTCGAAACAAGATAACGGTATGCATAGTCGACGAGGCTACCCAAAGCTCGGAAGCAGAAACTTTGATCCCGCTTATGCTTGGAGTGAACACTTTGGTACTCGTCGGAGATCCAAATCAGCTTCCAGCGACGGTGATTTCTCAGGTATGCGAGTACGGGAGATATTTTGATAATTTTTTACGTCGCGGACCGGAAACTAATCAATTGTCTTTTCACTCTTCTTAGAAAGCGAAACAGCTGGGACTTGACCAATCGTTATTTGCACGGGCCCAAAATTCTTTCGATCTGCAAAAAAACAGCCCTGTCATAATGTTGAATATGCAGTACAGGATGGACCCCAGCATATCTCACTGGCCGAATCAATTTTTTTATCGTGGCAGATTGAGGAACGCGAAAACTGAAACTGAACCCGGTCTACCGTTACATCCGTACCGAGTCATGGACCTCAACTCCGAACAAAATTTCGATAAATTTACGAACACAAACGAGGCGGAATTCGTCGCCAATCTTATTTTGAGCATCATCAACATTGTAGATCGTAGATTAAGGTTACCAATTTTATCGATCGCCGTTATAACGCCGTATCGTAATCAGCAGCCTATAGTACAAGCTAAACTGAATGAGAGGTATGTAGAATCAGACCGATAATCTCAACGTACCCAACTCTTAACGCAATTTCATTAAACATTCAATAGGCTCTTCCCCATCATGGAATCCATTCGAGGTAGAATACAGGTAGATGTAAATACGGTGGACAGTTTCCAGGGCCAGGAACGTGACATTGTCGTAATGTCGTGTGTCAGATCAAACGGAATAGGATTTTTATCAAATCCTCAACGACTTTGCGTCGCTTTAACCAGGGCTAAACAATGCTTGATATTATGCGGTAACTTCCAAAATTTCCAGGTAAAATATAGCGATTATTTTTTGTTAATTGCTCTTGTATTTTTTTTTTTTTTCAACCAATTATTAAAAATCATTCGTTTTTTTGTTTTTTTTTTCTTCTCTTTCTCAGAGAGATCCGATGTGGAGCGCTCTACTGTTCGATGCTCAATCGAGGAAAAATCACATTAGAATAACTTCGTCCGCCAAACCAGCCGAAATAATACCTCACCTAGTAAGATAATATGGTAAGACATGTAAAAGTGAAACGGCGTCGTCAAACTTTGACAGAAAATAATAATAATGATAATTATAATATAAATCACATAATTTAAGTTCGCAACAAAAAACCCCGTAATTATGTACAGTAACTACCAGTATTTAATTACCGAATAATTTTATTTTTTCATTTATCTTCTAAGCAGATATTGTTTTTATTTTTAAATAAATAATCGTGTGATTGTATGTATATGTATATAAGAAAGTGTAAATTTTTGGAAGTTTTTCAAGGTCCTTCACCCGTCGTGATTAGAGAAATCAGGGAAAAAAAGTGCTCTGGGAATTACGAAACCCGAGTATAAAATGTACAAAGAAAATAAATTTAATAAAAATGGTGAAAATTATCTTGCAAATGCGCAGACGCTAAAATGACCAGTGTCCGGTGGTTTTCAGGTGTTCGTATTTACGCGACCCTTCTCACAACCCTTGTGATGTAGTATTCGCGTTAGACCTGAAGGTACCTGAACTCTGCGGCGAAATTTTCAGTTTCTCATCATCAAAATATCAGCTGGATATTAATTTATTTAATTAATTATACTACAAAAATACTTTGGATATATTTATCGTCGTCTAGCTGAATAAATAATCCACCGCAAGTCCATTCGGACGAATATTTTATTCAAGACTTTCAGATCGAACGAATCAAAATTCCCGCAAAAATCGGAAACTATCAAAGTAGTAAGTACTCAACGATCCCCCATGTTCCTAAATAAAAAAATTAAACAAACTTAAATTTGCTACACTTATTTCTAATCGCCTCAGTTTTTTATGGAGTTACATAGATGTATGCAGAAAAAAAAAAATTGGTATCGGGAAATTAAGTTTTTCATTCTACCCAAACGCACGTTACATTTGCATCGAATGAAAACGATCGTCGGTTTGATTCACCTCGCATGAAGTTTTTTATTTTTTTGGTATCTCCAAATTTATCCCTGGTTATAATACACATATACTTTACAGTTTTCTACACTCAAATGTGTATAATACATGAAACTTGGAATGCAAATTTATTTTCAACATAAGAATATCCGAATCAATATTATAGTTGCGTTGCGTGTACAGAACCAACTAAAACCACCGCAAACGTTTCCTATACATAACTGATAAAAATTTTCTTTCGCGTTTTACACCGTGTAGTCATTATTATTATTCGGTACAAGTAAGAAATATCAGACATTTCGCTCGCAATCGCTAATATTTTAATCTTTTCAAAAGTTAAAAGAAAAAGAAAAACAATCAAAGAGCAAAAACAGTCCGCGAAGTAAATAATTTTCAGATCCACCTTTCAACTTTCGGAAGCCCGCAGTTTTCTTAGAGGGTTAATTATATTTTTTTTTCGCGAGTTCGATTTCACCCGTGGAATGCCACCACATATATTATGGAGGAAGAAATTTACTCTCGTAACGATTTCTCGACATAATATCAATTATTTTACTTTTTTCTTTTCTTCTCTCCGTGGTTTAAGGATGCAATTAACGTCAGTCACGAGAATTTTTAGCAACTGTTTGTAAAAGTCGAGTAAATATTTAATGAAAATTAGTCAACGAAATGGCAAGTTTTTTTTTTTTCTACCCTTCACAGAACTGCGATCTACCGCAAGGCTGTATAAAGGCCGTAATTTATTTTTCACGAAGTTCGAGGTGCGTGGAATAATTTGTGACCTTATATATGAAACTCGGTTTGAGTTGAATATAAATCAGATTTAGAAGCGAAAAAAAAACAATTATCGACTTCGTTTGACTATACGTTTCATTTTTCTTAACATTTATCTGAAATTTCAGCCATGGAAAAACCGGAATCTTCGATGGGCGGTGGAAGCGTGATTGAACTCGAAGATCGCGATCCAAATAATCTGAATCACCATCTTCAGGTGTGTGAATATTCGAGAATTTGTAAAAAAAAAAAAAACAATAGAAAAAACTTCGTTATGATCTTACATAAAATATTAATATTCGCGTGCCAATATATATGTTTCTCCAAAATCAGGTCACTCTTGTTGTAAAAATTGATTATCAATTATTAATTACATCACGATATCACGTTCTAATCTTTCTTTTTATAAAGCGAAACAATTTGTAGTTTTTTTTTTTTTTTTTCGCCAACATATTCCAAAGATAACATCATTTTCCTTCACATATACATGTATATACCTACATGTGGATTGAATTGATAAGGAAAAACAAAAATTCCCGAACAAAATCAATGAAGAAGGAATAAGCTCTGTAAGAAATGAATTCCTTTTTGACTTCCAAAGAAGTAAATGATTTCCGAAAGTAAAAAATCTGGAAATCGAAAGACAAACTATAAAAGTTAATCCGACCGATTCGTTCAGTTTATTTAATAATGTTCTTTTTTTTTCGTCCTGCATAATAGTCGGAATATTTTATTGTTTAATATTTTTTGTCAAATAAATTTCAGGTGATGTGGGATGACGTGATAGGCGAACCCGACGGGATCAGGAGTCCAGAGTGTGCGTGGAGACTCAGCGGTCATTGTTTCAGATTTTCGAAGGGTTGTTGTTACGTTTTTTTATCAGTCTTGGTGGCACCCTTAGCAGCCCTTTGCTTAGGTTTTACCTTCGCGTGTCTGGCTTTCGAGGTATAATATGCTTTATGTCCTATATAAATCCATACTTATGTCGGTATACATTATACAATGTCAGTGAACCTTTTCCTCGGTCGTTATAATACACATACGCAATTGTGTTGGAGACCGGAAAGGTATACAAGAAAATCGATAACAAGTGCGACTGTTAATTTGCAGGTGCAGGAGGGATATGATTTTAGGTGTATAATTAGAAAACCAAAAAAAAAATTCAATTATTATTTTAGCTCCCTTTTTTTTTAATTTTTCTTTTCTTTCCATTTCTCTTTTACAGCACATCTGGTGCGTCGCCCCGTGTCTTCGCGTATGGAAAATAAGTTGCGCGGCTACAAGAACTTGCTTCACATCGGCGGTCCACGCCGTCGTACGACCTTGCACCGATGGAGTCGGATTTTTATTTCATAATATTCGAATTTTTAATCAAAAATTACCCGATGGCCCGGATCGGAAGGACGACGTGCTCCTAGTTTGAACGAACGATGTATAAAGAGGAAGAAAAGAAAGGGGATTAGAAAGGAACTGAAAAATTGAGACAAAAAAAAAAAAAAAAGTGCGGGAGAGAAGATTTTATTGCCGGATAATAAGTTACCGTTATAATGTTTCAGCCGATTTATTTGATCAATTGTTTTTAATTAATAGGATTACATTATACCTATAACCCATAATAATTGAAGGAAGTTTTTTAGAAGAATTTATATTGAGATTTTTTAGCTAGAATTTTCATGATTGTTAGAATATAGATGATACCGTAATATATTATATACATATATAATCGTTATTTTGTGAAATTTTAGTACAAAAAAAAAAAACAACCGTAAATGAAGATGAAAGAAGAAAGAAGAAAAAAAAACCGTCCATATATCAACCTACATATTTATATATATACATAATAAAAGCTAATAAAATTTTTCAAAATCCGAAACAATTCGCTCGAATTTTGAAAAAAGAATCAATCGATGCAGATTTGAATTTCGCGCGTGTTTTTTCTTTAACCAATAGCATTAATAAAATCTTTTCACACTCCAAAATATATAACCGCCGTATAGCAATAATTAATGACGTAATCTAAATAATTTTTCTCACTTCAATTAAGAGATGAAAATTTACGTATAACGTGATTCCGAATTACGTCACAAATATTATCGTAATATATTCGGCGCATACATAAATATGTAATTTCTCAATGTCGTAGGTCATGTGATTAAGAATTTTATCTTTCGATATATGTATATATATTTGTTATTCATCAAGCTTGAATTTTTTTTAGTCTCTTATTATTTACTTTATTTGTTCTTTTTCAACGAATTGATATCGCGAGAATTCTCATGTACTTATTTACAGCAATCGTAAATGTTTGATATGAAGCCAGTTTATCCGCGACAATATGGCCGTTCGGACGCAAAAATTATTCGCTATATTGAGCGATCACGTTTCTCCGATAAATTTGGCGAGAAGTATCCTTTTCCAATATAATATTTGAAACATTACTTTAATGAAATTATCAAATGACAATCTTAGAATCTAACACACGATAGTGCAAGTCATCCATCTTTTTTTCCTCGTTCTTTCTTTCTTTTTTCTTGTTTTTTTGGATTGCATAACACACATGCGTACGTATTTTTTATGTAATATATTTTACTTAATTAAAACACTTGCAGAATTATCTACTTCGTCATGTACAAGGGGTCAAAGTAAGTAGAAAATTCAAATAATTGTTTCTTTATTTCTATGTGTGTCTGAAGAAATGAAAAAATGGAGAACTAAAGTAGCGTGTGATTTCTCACTGTTGAGAACTGATCACGAAATGAATAAAAAATGATCAGCTGGTTTTCATTGAGTAATCTGCGTTCGTGCTACGAGTAGTGGGAGGAAGACAGCTTCTCGGTCGGTAAAATAGTTTCGGATTATAGATCAATTCTGGAATTTCTTTTATCAGCCGAGGTAAATTCGGTAACAATCGGACGTGTCGCACGCTGAGATATCGGATTTCGAAAATTTGAATGAAAAAAAACCAAATAGAATTGAAAAAAAAGTCGTCACTCAATTCTTGTTCGATTCTTTCTTTCAGCCTCGTCATTCCGGTGGGACGACGCTCTGAATTTGGAAACTCAATTAACCCAAGATGAAATTCTCGTACGTGACCAATTTCGCTCGTACTGTCGGGAGAAATTAATGCCGAGAATATTGCAAGCTAATAGAAACGAGCATTTCGACAAGGATATCATGAAAGAAATGGGAGAAATTGGCGCTCTTGGTTGCACCGTAAAAGGATACGGATGCGCTGGAGTTTCTAACGTAGCTTACGGTCTTATCGCAAAAGAAATTGAAACTGTCGACAGCAGCTACCGATCTGCACTTTCCGTTCAATCGTCCCTCGTTATGGGAGCCATCGACATGTTCGGCAGCGAAGATCAGAAGCAAAAATATTTACCGCAATTAGGTGAGTATTTGTAACGTTATAAAATCGTATCGAAATTCGAGCAATTTTTGAAATCCTTTTAGCTACCGGTAAATTGATTGGGTGCTTCGGACTCACCGAACCGAATCACGGGAGCGATCCATCCTCGATGGAGAGCCGAGCAAAATACGACGAGAATAAAAAAGTCTATAAATTGTCTGGTAGCAAAACATGGCGAGTATATTTTTATGGTGATTTGTTCCTCCTCCGTTTCCTCCTGCGGAATCCTTGATTTGTATTTTTTTTAAATTTTTTTTCAATAATTTTCAGGATAACGAATTCACCAGTTGCGGACGTTATGATAATTTGGGCGAAGTGCGACGACGATAAAATCCGTGGTTTTATCGTCGAACGTTCGAACGACCTTGGAATTTCGACACCAAAAATCGAGGGAAAATTTTCCCTCAGAGCTTCCGTAACTGGAATGATTTTAATGGACGACGCTGTTGTACCAGCTGAAAATATGCTACCCAACGTCACCGGGTTGAAGGTAAAACTGGAATGGAAAATTTTCGCTCTCCAATTTTACAGAAAAGTAAAAAAGTGTTTTGATCTCTGCAGGGACCGTTCAGTTGTCTGAACAACGCCAGATACGGAATAGCTTGGGGTGCTTTGGGTGCCGCGGAAGCTTGTCTAAATTTGGTAAGAACTTATACGATGGACAGAAAACAATTTGGTAAGCCTTTGGCGGCTAATCAAATAATCCAAAAAAAAATGGCGGACATGATGACGGAGATATCAATCGGACTACAAGCCTGCCTAAGAGTCGGAAGACTGAAGGACGAGCAGCGGTGAGAATTTTGCTTTTCCTCGTTTTTTTCCCCCCCGTTACAAAAATGCCAAAATTTTCAGGGCAACTCCAGAGATGATATCGATGATAAAAAGAAATTCAGCCGGTAAAGCTTTGGACATTGCGAGAACGGCTAGAGACATGTTAGGAGGTAATGGAATATCCGACGAATACCACGTCATCAGACACGTCATGAATTTGGAGGCGGTCAACACGTACGAAGGTAATAAGATGAAAAAAAGATTCTTCCTCCAAAACACTCGAGAGTTAATTTTCCCTTCTTCCTTTTTTTCTTTTTTCTCTTCCAGGTTCTCACGACATCCACGCTCTGATACTCGGCAAAGCGATAACCGGAATACCAGCGTTTGCTTAAAGGTAATATAAATTACCCAATAAATGAGATCATGAAGAACAAAAACAAAATTATCATTTAACAATATAATCATTGTCCTTAAATATTGTTACATACTTACGATATCTGCACTTCAATTATAAAAGACAAAAGAAATTGAATGAAAAAAAGAAAAAACAAAGGTCAACATTAACGACGTTGGATTTGAAATTTTATACACAAGTGCCTATTGTGTAATGTATACATTTACACCTGCCGCTCGTTAATTTCATTTCTCTGAATTATTAAATAAAATATAATTAATTATAAGCAAAAAAATGGAAAAAGATTTTGAACGAATTATTGAAGAAAATTGATGATGTGCGGTTTCGATAGATATTTTTTTTCTCTTCTCTTCGTATTATTAATAACGATAGTAATAATAATAATATAATATTCATTTATGAGTAAAAAAAATTTATCATAAACCAAATTCTCTTTGTACTGTATACCTATAGAATATATGTGTCAATTGATAAAGGTACATAGATACGCTACATGATAAAAAAACATTCTTTAAATCGACTTTATTCATATTCTCAGTATTGAAAAATTATATTTACAATTTGAACAGAATTATTCTTCATCATGGTTACCACCTATCATTATATTATTATTACTATATGCATATTATATGTAACATATATTTATATATATGTATGTATATATATATCTACCAATCCTGATACACTGCACGCTTCTAAAAATTATTACTTACCATATTATTACTTATTATTACTATTATTATTATTATTACTTATTATTAATAACGTGTCTATTATAATTTATAATATTAGATTATTTTTATTTCAGTCACTTATATACGCGCCCGAATAATCGTCATAATTCAATTATTGTGACATTGAAAACTGAAGAAGAACAAACTAGGGGATAAAAAAATAAGAAGAAATAATCAATTCCTATGAAACGATATTATTTTGAAATTTTAATTTCACCCGTTATAATGTTATACGTTATGACTAAAATCGTCTGACTAGAAATCCGATAATTATTATTATAATAATTAATGGGTGGGTCTGATGGATTTTCGGAACAAATGTGCGAAAACTTTTTCTTATTCTCTTTCTGCCATTGTTTTTTTTTGCAATTGTTGATTTGGTATTTCAAGTACCTATATATGTATATCGTTAATTTTACGCAATATCATTTCCTGTATATTATAAATAATAAACGATAAATTACTTTACATTGAATTTTATGACTAGAAATAAAAAAGGAAACCAAAAAAAAGTTGAAGGAAAAACACTGCACTATAATATATATATATATATAACCTATTCGTTCATAATTGCACGCCCATTTTGAATACGAATAATTTTAATTATAAATATATATATACACAAAATATGCTTGATTATTAGAATATTTTCATATATATAATTATCTATATATCCATATTATATACGAATCGTCGTAATGAATAAATAAATAACTAAATAAATATTTATTTAAAATAATTATAAATCATATTCTACGAATCAACTATTAATTTTAGTTTATTAAATTTTTGTATATTATCATTTTATTTTATTTTATTTTATTTTATTTTATTTTATTTTATTTTATTTATTTATTCATTTACTTTTCTTTTTTTCTCTCTTTCTCTCTCTCTTTCTCTTTCTCCCTCAAACTTCGGTTGGTGTATACCACATTAATTATTTATCAACTATATAATATATACTTATATATCTTATACCTATAATATTTATATATAATATTAATACAACTAATAATAACCACGTTAAATTATATAACTCTGACTTAATTGTGATCCAATTGTAGTATTATTATTATTATTAATATTATTATTATTATTATTATTAATATTATTATTATTAATATTCTCATTGCAGTTGTTATTATGTCATCGGTTCTCGATTATATTTTCAGTGGTATTTCTTTCTTTTTTTTTCCGTCTTCTTTTTTTCTTTCTATTATACATACGATGTACCTGGGATGCATAGTATATAATATTTTTTTTTCATACCTTATGTATACATACTATATGTATAAGTATATATATATATATATATATGTATTATATGTGTTTTAATTTATTATTTTTCATTCATATACCTATATTATGTTCATTTTTTCTCGCGAATTCTTGGTATCGGTTTGATTGAAAATTTTTATACACATTTTTCGTGGATTAGTTATAAATAATTTTGTTTAAATTTCCCCCCACCCCCTTTACCCCTGTCCCTCACACACACACTTTATACGAACGATCGTTCGTTTTTTTTTTTCTTCTTTTCGAAAATTTTTCTTCAACTTTTTGAGTAAGTGGATTTGTTTTATTGTTGTTGTTTTTTTTTTTTCATATATTTATCTACATTTATTATTTATACTTTTTTCTTTGTTCTCCGTTTATGCTTTTCACTTTTTTTTATTCCTTTATTTAAACAACTATAAGTATATTATATATAATATATTTATATATGTACGTTATTTTATTATCTTATTGTCGTGCGAACTGTTGAATTATTTGATAATTGATTTAATCAAACTAATCGATTTATTCGATTACTTTGGTTTTGTTTGTTTTTGGTTTTTTTTCTCAACTTTTATCGAAGTTATCTCTTTCATTCTGACTCTCGGTCATTTTTAAAAAATTTTTTTGTTTCTTAATATTTATGTGGTGAAGATCTCCTTCAAAATTATACTTCTTTGAAATCGAAATAGATACATCTGATGCTAATATAATTGAGAGGGAAGAAGAAGAAAAAAATCGATAATAATTCTAACAGCTGTAATTAATAGTTGAAAATCGATGGAACACCAGCAGCAGCTTAGATCTGCGTAATTTTAATTATTAAGATTGATTATTTGATTATTTATTGATCGACTGATAATTTATCTTCATATCTATAGCTTTTTTGCCATCTTTACATTCATATATAACTATACATTCATGTATAAATTAGATATGTGCAAATGAATATGATCATTATTATTTAATTCTATTTTTGTAATGACGTAATTACCCCCATTAGTTGCGATTCTCTTGTTGAATAAGAAATATAGTTCGAATGAAGAAATAAATAAATGAATCGATGAATAAATAAATAAATAAAGTTGCAACACCGAAAAAAAATCGGTAAGAAAACAGAAATAGATCGGATCATTATCTGAGACTTTTTTTTCTACGCATATACACATGACTATGGGATAATAGTAATTATAATAATATTAATTATTTCGATATTCATGATAATAATATATTCTGTGCTTTGGTCTAATAGTTACATTTTGAGTTTTTATTTAAATAACTATTTTAATATGTGGTTTCACAGGTATTTCGAAAATGCAAATTTGCGAAATGAAATATACTCGAAATTAATGAACAAGTTAATTATGGCGTCGTTTGTATTAACTTTAGTAATATAAGTATATATAAATTAGATTTTTATAAACTATTTATATTATAGGATCTCAATTGTATATTAATGTTTTTTTTTTTTTAGTTTAGAATTTCCAAAATTTAATCATGCATACATGATACGCATGGTTGATTTTCAACCGTTTTTTTTTTTTTCCTCCCAAGTTTATTTATTTATTATTTTCGAATTTATTTCATCAACGACGCCACAATTTATTTCCGTTTAAATTGTTGTTTCATTTCACATTTCTCATTTCTCATTTTTTTTTTCTCTTTTTTCTACCTATTTCAATAATATTTTGTGCAATTATATTATTTATTTATTTGAATAATAATGCTGCTTGGAGCTGTCACATCATGAAGATATAAGAAAAAAAAAAACGAAAGCAAAATAACAAACGAAGAAGAAGGAATAATCATTTAATCATTAAATTACTCAATTATAATTAATATAGTAAGTCGAAATTGAAAGAGAACACGAACAAAAAAAAGAACGAAAAACAAACGAGAGGAAACATTTGTACAATAATTAACCAATATCTATAGTATACGTACAAAAAAAAAAAATTGACAATGAACAAATAAATAAATGAATAAATAAATAATTGAATAAATAAATAAATATTTCAGATATTCAAGTATGTACACGTACTACATAATTATTATATCATCGAGTAAGTGACTGGTGGTGGTGCCTCGTGCCTACAATTATATCAATTTATTGATAATAATAATAATAATAATAATAACAATAATAATAATAATGATATTGATATTAATAATGATAATATTAGAGTGTATATATGTCTACTATTTATTATATATATATAATTTATATATATATATAGCATATCTACATGTATATCTCTTTTTTGCAGCCCTCGATTTCTATAATTAGTTACATTAATATTATTAACAGTATATATATATATTCATATTTATATATTAAATATTAATGTAATTCAATTATAATAATATGATTTAATTTTTTTTTTTCTGATTTTTTTTTTCTCCTCCTTTTCTTTTTATGTTCATCAATTACATATTATATATTAGTAATATATTTATATGAATAATATATATATTATCATTGCATATAAAAAACACACACACGTATACACACTGCACGAATCAGAAATATATATAATATGGTTTCCATATACGTATACCTATTGAGAATATATTATTATTATTATCATCATTATTATTCATATTACATATTACTATTATTACATCTTATCAATTAATTAATCATCCGATCGAATCACCGTATTTATCTTATACATGATCAACGTTTTCTTAATTTTATATCATTTATAATTTATATTTCTTCTTCATCTTTATCTTCGCGATTTTTTTTCTATATATATATATATATATGTATGTATGTATTAACTCTAATTTTATACACGTATACAATAATAATAATAATAATAATAATAGTAATTAGATTTCATATTTCACCAATTGTGTGACGGTAACGAATGAATATATATAGATTCGTTAATTTTTTTTCCGCCATTATTATTTATTTCTTTCTTTTTTTTTATCGCGGCTTTTTATTTATTTATTTATTTTCAATTATGTTCTCCCATAATATACAATGTATTTATTCACCCTTATAAATTCTCACGTGATTGTTTTTCTTTTTTTTTTCAATTTATTTAATTTAATTTTGTTAAATCTATAAACAATAACGTACATCGTTATGGTATATATTAATCGATTGGTTTTGTACAACCAATTTATCATCATGTATATAAATATTAATTTTCTTATGTTAATTAAGTAAGGTCGCCGCATGGCCGATGCGTCATTTCGACGCACGATTTAAGGAGTGAAAAGGAAATTATGAAAATTATAAATAATTATATGTATATCGATAAAATTGACCGGATTAAATTTTTTCATGTTCGGTGAACCGAAAGAAATTTTTCGTAAAGATTTTCACACCGACTTTCATCCATTTTAATCGATTGGTTTCTTCAACAGGTTTTTTTTTAGACCACATATAGGTTTCTACGTCACTAATTGATCACGGAACAAAATTATTTATTTTTTTTTCTTCTCTCAACAACCATAAAACTACGCGCTTGAAGTAACTGAGAAAATATCATTGACGTTCTTTTTTTTCTTCCAAATGATAAAATTATAATTTCGATCATATTTCTTTTTTTTTTTTGTTGTCGCGGTTGTTGTCGTTTTTTTTCTTGTTTTACATTCAAATATGTACACATATACATATATATAGTCGTTATTAGAATCATTATTATCATTTTAATTTTATAATTTCACTTCACATTTCAATTAGATCATATTCGTAAATTATTTATAATTATTATATGTATTATAATATATAATAATTATTGCACGCGTAATTATATATATTTATAATATTTATTAACTATTATACGTGATTTTTTTTTTTCACCGCAGCATGTCGATTTTGTTGCTGTTCTTTATTGTTATTGTTATTCGTTTTATTTGATATAATTTGTTCATTTATTTTTCATTTTTCTAAAGAAGATTTCTGTTTCATTCGGTTATAAATATTTATTATAATAATAATAATAATAATAATCTATGATTACATCATCTTTTTCTATACTCAAGTAATTCATAGTTATAGTAATAACATAATATAATAATAATAATGATAGTAATAATAATAATATTTTGACTAATATTTTTTGTTAGAAGAAAAAAAAGAAAAGAGAAAAAAGCAAAACGTAAAAAAGAAACACATCGATATATTATCCTATTATTTGTTCTCTTGTTAATTTTCCAAATTTTTCCTCTCAAATCTAATATTATAATTTATCATTATTTACAAAATTATTGTACACTCGTTTTATTTTTTATTCAATTTTTTTTTTTGTCATCTAATTTAGTTTTTTTATTTTTTTGTTTTTCTTCTTATATTTTTTTTTTTTCAAACCGATGGTATTTTTTTACAAAACAATGTTAGACACGTGATCGTTAAACCGAAGACGCCGTAGATCGGACAGGATAATTTATTCACTTCTCACGGTAATGTGCAATCATTTTTTCGTTTCCTTTTTTCCTTTTTTTCGTGCGTCAATCGATGCGGAAGAAAACCCCGCGACGAAAAATTAACGCCGCACCGCGTCCGACCGAACGTTGACATCCTACTACTGAAAATTAGTTCGGCGCGATGTCCGACCGAACGTTGAGATCCGCTACTAAAAATCAGTGCCGTGCGCGTCTGACCAGACGTTGACGTTCGCTACTGAAGTATGTTAAATCTCACGTATAAGAGAAACTGCGGCGATGCGACCTGACGGAGTAGAGGCGATTATTCGACTGTGTTAGGGTTTTTCTTTTATTTCAAACGAAATATTCACGGAGTGATTAGTTTGTTCATTTCTTCTTTTTTCTTGTTGACATTCTCATTTCGAATTGACGAGTAAATTCGTTCGTAATTAACAAAATTAGCTGCGCGCTTCGTCTTACTTTTTCTTTTTTTTTTTCGTCTCGTTCGCATGAGAGAAAATTCAAACAAATTGAACAGAAATTTTCTTTTTCTTCATTCTCTGAATTTCTGTCTTTCGACGTTTTAGTCTCTTTCAAATTTTTTCATTCGATCTCCATCAAATCGCACAGCCTAAAGTTAATTTCCTTCAAAATTTCTGTCGTTATTTCGTCGTTAAAATGTTTTATCTCACTTATCATTGTTACTATTAATTTTTTTCGTTTTTTATTTTGTCTGTTTTTTTTTTTTTTCATTTCTCAATCTTTCTAATAATAATCATACGTGAGTGGTGAAAAAAATCGCGCGTCGGATTAAAATCTTTCCAACGAATTGTTATCGTTTCATTGATCAATTATTCAATCAATTTTCTTTCCTTCTTTTTGTTCTTTCTCATTTCTTTTTATTTTTTTTTTGTTATCTATATACCTGTATACGTGTAACTATAGATTTATATAATGTTGTACAGTTTTATATCATATACTATATATATTTACATGTACATAATACATACTACATGTGTTTGTCTTTTCTTTTCTTTCGTGTAATTTTTTTTTTCTTCTGTCGTCATTTGCATTATCTTTATTATTATCAACTAGCACTATTATTATTATTATTATTGTTGTTACTATTTTTATTGTTATTATCATTATCGCTACTACTATTTTTAATAATATTGTTGATGATTACTGATTACTATCACTATTATTATCATTATTCTGAATCTTATTATTATTGTAATTCTTATTATTATTATTATTATTTTTGTTATTGTTATTCTATTATCATAAAACTTGACTGTGACTTGATTTATTTCAGCTATCGTATATAATATACAGTATATAGGTATACCATATATATTACGTATGTTAATTATTAATTGTAACTCTTTATTTTATTTTATTAATTTATTTAATTTTTTATATATATATACGTATAATATTATTACAATGTATAATATATGTTTATTTTGTACTATATATGATCTTAAGACCCGACAGCCAAGATGGCCACTTTTTTCTTCTTCTGGTTTTTGGTTTTTTGGTACGTTCGAAAAAAGAATGCTTTTTTTTCCTGCAGTTATCTTTTGTCTCAATGATTTTTTCTCTCTCTAGTCTCTGCTTTTTTATCCGTTTATTTATTTGTATATATTTATATATGTGTAAGTATACCTATATACATATTATGTGTAGTAGTATACACGTTTATAATGTTTTTTGTTCGTTATATTATTTTGTTGTTATTCATTTTTTTTTTCTTCCATCTTACAATCCATGTAATATAATTTTTTGGATCTCTTTTTCACCGTTGTATCTTTTTTTTTTCCCCCATTGTTTCTTTCTTTCTTAATTGTTTGTTCATTATTATTGAGTATTCGTGATGTCTAATGATTAAATCTTTTATATCAATGGTCGTTTAATGTAATAATAATGATAATAGTGATAATGATAAGAATAATAATCATAATAATAATAATAATAATTCATTCATCGATCATGTTCTACATCGATTGATCGTTCAAAGAACAAATGATCATGTTATATAAGTTCAACTTTAAAGTCATTGTTTCTGTTTTATTTATTTATTTATCAATTCATTTTTCTTCTTTCTCATTTGCTTTTTCATTTACTTAATCTAATTTAAATTTCTCTTCTTCTTTTTTTTTTCAATTAATCTATTCTCAAGCTCGTCTGTCGATCTTCATTGATCATTGTTACAATCACTTCATTCATTCACTCATTCATTCGTTCATTCGTTCGTTCATTAATTTCTAAATTATTGTTTCATATAGAGATATATATACATATATATCTATACATAATCGAGTGCGATTGTTTTTTCATTATGTTATAACAATTGAATTGTTTTCTCGTCGGTAAGTTCTTTCTTTCGTTTTTTATAACATCGCACTGTAGTGTTTTTTTTTTTTAATACATATATCGTTCATCAATTTCTCACAATTGATTTTTTTTCTGTTTTTTATGCATCGTACGTGCATACTTTTGAAAAATTTAACAAATTTTCATACGTAGATTTGTTCGGTTCTTCTTTATCCTTTTTTTTCTCTCTGTTCTTTTTTTTTTCTTCTTTCGTTAGTCGCTATTTAATTTAAGCTTTCCGGGCGACCAGCGAGGAGGTGGACGAGTCGATCTCATTTTTGTTCTTCGATTTAAAATTCACTGTTTCGAATATCATTAATAAATTTATTACAGTCGTTAAAAAAAAAAAATTGTAAGTTCGATAAATAGAAAATAGAAGGGGGAAAAAAAAACAAAAAAAAAAATGTTCGCTCTACTCGTATCCAAATACGTACAAAATTTTGACTAGATATAATCGACGGTATATAAATCGTTCTTAAAATATACGATTTAGAAAAAAAAAAATTCTTTTCACAAAACAAATGAGACTAGCATGTTTTCGCTTTTTTTGAAAAACTATATACATTTTTGTAATAAGAAAAAAGAAACAATAATAGTAATAATAATAATAAATAACCGATGATTTTTCTCACTAATTTTTCGTATTTTCTCGAATATGGGCGAACCGGTGATCTCGAAAAAGATGAACAAAAGAGAAAAGAAATTCGTTTGATAGAAAGAACGACTGTTTGATTTTTATTAATTTTATTCGTAACTTCGGTTTTTTAAACGAATGAGATTTTGTTTATTTTTTTTTTACGAAAAGGGTAGATCCTCTTCCGGTGACTCGTCGTGATACTCCTCGTGGTCGGACGTATGTCACAAAACGTCAGTTGCTTGCCGAGATCCAAGGCCAATCGTCGGAGATAATTGACCTTCGTCTACCGCCACGGCTTTCGGATCTTCATCTTTCCATTTGTCCATGGAACGACGTCGGGCGTTCATAAAGAAATTTCCAACCGTTGTCGGTTCCAATCCCAACTGACGCGCGATTGTCACTTGCATTTCCTTAGACGGCCTCTTCGTCTCCTGAAAATAGAGAGAGAAAAAAAATCAACGTTTTCCTTTGCGTTTATAAGATTCATACGGAAACCGGATACCTTCGGGATTTGCAAATTACGTATAGGAGGTGAAGAAAATACACTCGCGATTATGGCGCGAAAAAATAATTTCTTTTCCGTTTTATCTTTTTCTTCTCCCGGCGAAATTTGTTATTTTTTATTTTTAGTAATTTCACGAATCTTATACGGCAAATAATTTTCTACCATAGAATACGAGGGCTTGAGTTCGGGACTATACCTATGCTCTATAAGGAGTTGCAACTAGCAGCGAAATTATTCAAGACAGATCGATAAATGGAGTCGCCTCGGACACCGTTCACCCTATATGTATATACCACGTACCTATGTACCTGTATGTTCTTATGTACATAATATACTATACACGTATATTATATACGTATAAACCTATTTATGTGTGCACGTAAAACCGGTAGAATTTATTCACCCTGAAACTGACCTATAAAAGGATCCGTGCATTTAATTTCCTCGCAATATAAATATTCCGTATCTTTTTTCGACAAAAAAACCTTTTTGTTGGTTATGACGTTCTTGCCTATTACCGTCGATATGATCACGTTGAAATTTTGAAAAAAAAAAATTTTCCCCCACTCTATATCTCTCGCTTTACTAAAAACGCGTGGAAAGATGTCGCGTTTTTATTTTCCATCGAACGAAGAGGAAAGAAAAAAAAATTGAAAACTGTAGAAAATTTTCCGTCGAAACTTGTTCGATGAAAATTACAGTATAATATAAAGTACGATGGTAAACTACTTACTTTAAAAATAGCCTGTAGAGTACGGCGCTGAAGGTCTGTGAAAACCAGTCGTGGTTTCTTGGGTGCGGGCTGTTGGTGTTCGGCTTGCGTCGCCATCTCTTCTTTCCTCTTGCATGCTAAAATCATTTGAAAGAAAAAAAAAAAACTTTTAGGAAATCCGTTTCGCAGGTGGTCTGATGATCGCTGTAGTAAATTTTAATATTACTAGCTAAAAGAGTTTCTCGAAACACGAAAAAAAAAAGAAAAAGAAAAAAAAATTTACCGCACGATGCGTCGCAGGTTAAAACTTTCCCACGATTTTTATACTTTTTTTTTCTTCTATCTTTTCGAAATTTTCATAAAATTAGAAAATATTGCTAGTTCATTATTCGTCTCTTCGAGAGCGCGGGTGAAAAAAAAAAAACCAAAGAAACAATCGAAGTTACTTTTTTTAGATGGTGGAATAAAATTGTCGGGGAAGCGATCTCGTGATCCAATTTTCAATTTCTCATGACCTTGGAATACAATTTGTTAAATTTATATACGTATCGTTCGATGGCTCAGTTTGTCACAGTTGGGTCACTAGGTATGTCAATATTAATGTCATTGGCGGGCCTGTCGTGGAAATTATTATTATTATATTAGACGTTGCTGAATTATTTCAGGGGGATAATTTCAACATTGGTTTTGATCACGAGACGATTCCCGCCTAATATTCCCTCCGTATAATCGATCGGATTGATCTATTTTTACGTTTTTCAAACTACCCGTTTTAAAAATCTGCGTCTTACGAATTATACGCGGTTTCGAAAAAGTTTTAGATCGCAGACGAAAAAAAAAATTAGTTATATGTATTTGAAAATTTTTAATCGTATACTCACTTCCTCGTGGTGGAATCTGCGCAGCTGAAAAATAAAAGAAAAATACAAAATGAGTTTCGTTGTTCGATCAAAATCTTTTCAACGTCGTCGTAATTTTGTTTTTTTTTTTTTTTTTTTTTTTACGCAGACGTTATGATAATTAATATATTTTTTTTTCGTCTTTCTGTTTCATCTGTTCATAAATAATCGCGTAATATATCTGATCATTTTTTTTGAATTTCTGGTTTGACAAGTGAGAGCAAAAAAAAAGTGAAAAAAAAAAACGACGAAATGGCGGGAATTCGGCACGCACTTCTTTACCTACGTGTACGTACGTAAAATTTTACACATTATTTCATATATGGAACATAAAATATGCAAATAACGGGGTTGCATTAAATATGTAGGTATACATAGATTATGTAAAATTACAAATTTTAACTACATAATAATATAGAAATATATATGTATATAACGTATTATAGGGAATAGTAGCTTTTCTAATGGGGATTAATTAATTATATAATTGATATACATGTATACAAATAATTAATTAGTGCATAATTATAATGAGTATATATATAGAGTTTAATGTTGCATATAGTTTTTATGTTTAATAGATATGTATAGGTATATATATTCGTGTACGTATTGGATTGTGCGGTGTTTTATGTTACTGATTTTTTTTTTGGTTTTATTTTTAGTTTTTCGTTTCCTTTTTTTGGTTATGATCGTTCGATGTGAAGACATTGTCAGTTTTTCACATGTCGCATGTATTCTGAGGTATTCGTGTTTTTTGATTTTCTTTTTTTCCCGATTTGCCTTTTTTCCTATTACACCTGATTGCTTTTTTTCAAATCTATAAAACCTGCATATAACATACCCGATTTCTACATACTTGTGCCTGAATACAAAAAAACCACCCCTTTACCTATCTCCAAATACACGTCGGGTAATTATTTATTCCCTTTTGTATGTAATATAATTTCGATGAAATTTTCGAATATAAAAAAATGACGTGAGTTTATTATAAGAAGAAGAATAAAAGAATTACACAACGAAAAATATACAAATATGTACGTATAATATACATATACTATATAAAAACATAATCATTTTTGTAACGAACAAATTTCCCGCACATCAAAGATCGTTTTTTTTTATAATTCAATATAGGTACATATATATACAATTACAGGGAATTGACAAGAGGAATCTGTTTTTTCTTTTGTTTTAAATTACATATCGGCAAAATGCTTTTCGACATTTTGACGTAGTGACGATCCCATGCACTATACATGAATCGAATAAATGAAGAATTTATGAAGAAAAAAAGACAAAGAAGAAACGAACGAATCAATGAATAAAAAAAAAAGAAAAAGAATTCTTTGACAATCGCGTTCGGTATAGAAAATAAAGAGCGAAAATTAATATACCTGCATACGACGCGATGTACATCGCGGTGATCGGCGGTTATGTCCTTTTGATGTCAGACTTGACTTCGTTTTTCTATTTCTTTTTTTTTTCATTCTACTATTCTTCCTATTTCCTATTTGTTCCATCAGTTTTTGTCATTCTTTATGATTAACCGAAAGGTAATCATAAAACAAATCCGAATCCTTTCCGATTATTATTATTATTATTACCTCGGAGAATAATAAAGGAGGAAACGATGATCAAAAGTGAATAGGAGAGAGAAAAAAAAAAAATCGTATGTACGCATAGATGATCGATCCGTAGATCGTTTTTTTTTTGTTTTTTTCGTTCCCAATCCGAATGTAAAAAAATCGATGGTCAGGGAACAGAAGAAAAGAAGAAAAAAAAGTGGGGAAAAAATTTAGAAATTATGTTAGTGGGAGCGCATCCGATGTATCCGAACATCAGGCTCTGGTGGTTTCGCTTTTGGCGGTAAAGCCGCAAATATATCCGCAGCGCATCGGCCATAAGGTAGATAATCTGAGCTAACTTAACCTGACCCAACTTAACCAGCAGCCCGCGTTTGAGGTGATCGTGAGTCGGGAAATCCCGCGCGCCGACTTTGAGGCATGTTTGATTAAGCCAGCCTCCGATGGAATGCCTCTGATCACATTTTCTATTATCGTTATTATTTTTCATTTATTTATTCGGCCTTTATTTTTTTTTACTCCCCTTCTTCTTCTTCTTCTTCCTCCTCCTCCTCTTTTTTGTTTTCCTATTTCGGTACCCGCCGTCAGACGAACCTTGTGACGCTCTAAGCTTGGTTAATGAAATTACTATCGTGTTCCTTTCTCATACTGCGCATACCCTATGGCCTTTACCTATACCTACCTCTGTATATCTATACATATTAGTCCGTAACTGTACCATATATATAGAAATATATCATACAATGCAGATATATTAAGTATAGTTTCATATACAAAATTAAATATGCAAAAGCGACCTATACGCGTACCAAATCTATCTCATTAATCATCCGACGTTACGCCAAACGCTGGCGGGTTTTTGCTTGGAAAAATTATTGAAATCCTTTTTTAAATTTGAAGAAAGATTAAAAAAAAATTTAATAACGTCGCTATATACGTACGGATACATACGATATATATTACATACTTGGCCGTATGTGAACAATTATAATGCGGATAAAAGAGAAATAAGAAAAAAACTACGCGATATTCTTTTGGTTATTTCTCCTTTTTTTGTCAAACAAAAATTTAATCGAATTTAAAAATCAATTATCTTCTCATTTTCATTTTTTTTCTTTTACTTTTTCTTTTGGTTCTTCTTGCACACGATTGTGCGGAAATTAATTAGTGTAATGAGTATATATTGTGTGAAATGTGTGCATGAATATTTGTGTAATTATATTTACTAGTATTGTTTTTTGTTCGGGTTTTTTGAAGTTTTTGTAAAAGTTTTTCTTTTAGAGTTTTTTTTTTTTTTGGTTTTGTTTTGTTTGTTTGTTCGTTTGTTATATTCTGCAGGACTTTGACAGGCTATACATACATGCTACGATGATAATAATGATGATAATAATTAATTAATTAATTAATTAATTAATTATAGAATGAGGGTCAACTATGTGATTATTACGGGGTTAACTATTCGTATAAATATATATTTAAATAAAAAAGGGCAAGAAAAAAAAAGAAAAGAAATTAATAATTAATATCTATTGAATATAATGGTAGATAAAAAAAAAAAAATCTCATATACATTCTTTCGTATATTTTATTTATGCTATATTTATAAAAAATTTACTATCATAGGTAATAGTATATAGTTTGTAGTATAACAATGGATCATCTAAAGGCAGCGGGGCGAGGTGCCAAAAGGCGGGGGGGGATCTAGTATTTATGCATGTATAATTTTATCTTTTCGTTTTTTTAATTGTTTTTCGAAATTTTTCCTCTTTTCTTTTTCAATTTCCGTACAAGATGCTCACGGTGGTTGAAAAGACAGAGAGAAAATTGGGCGAAAGAGAGAACGAGAGAGAGAGAAAGTGAGAGAAATTTTCTTGAAATTTTTAGTTCCGACATTTTTCAATAATTTTTTGAAATTTAATTAACGAATGCGTCGTTGTAGATAAAAGAATTTTTTTTCCAAATTCGATTTGATTCTGTTTTTGTTTTTTCTATCGACTTTTCTCTTTCTCAAAAACGGAGAGACAGAGAACACCGAATCTGTTTGTAAGATTCTTTGGTTTTCGGTTGTTTTTTTTTTTTTTAGTATCTGGGGGTTTTTTAGGGGTTGCGGGCAGGGGCCAGGGGGGAAAGGTCATACTGCAAAGTTCATCTGACGGCCATGCAGCTACTATAAATATTGTATATGGATGGATATTCATATAATACATATATGTATATGTATATATGTACATATAATATACATATGAAGGTTTTACAGGCCCGGTGGCGTTTTATTGAGAATTTATCTCTCTTTTCTTTCCTTTCTTCAAAAAATCATAGTATTTTCAAAAAAAAAAAAAAATATAAATATATATTTTCCATTCTTCAATTCTCAATCAATCAATCGACCGATCGATTATTATTCCTATGGATATCGTAATTTTGAATATTGTTAGAGAAAAAAAAAATTTGTAATTAATAACAATCTACCCGCACCTGGTCAAGGGATGTTAATTATTCTAACAATTACTATTTTCATAACGGAAAAGAAAAAAAAAACACAAGTTTCTTTATTTGTCCTTAATGATCGTTATGACGTTATAATGTGGAGAGATAATATTTCTTTAATGACGTATTTCAATATGGAGCATTTTATGAGAGAGGAGAAAAAAAAAACATTTATTCATAAAATATTTATACAATATTATAAGATAACGATCTCGATAATGTGTAAATGCGAATTATAATGATAATTGGAAAAATGAGACAAAAAACGTAGGTACTTGCACAGCTCATTTTTATCGGAAAGAGATTATAATAAAAATTAAGATAAAAAAAGAAGCAATTTGGAAAAGTTGAAAACCAAAAATTAAAAAAAATTGAGACAAAGAAAAATAATGTCACAAAGTGCAGCGATGTGCGTTTTATCGTGCGTGTGAATGATTTTTTTTTTTTTTTTTTCAATAACCTGGAACAAAAATAATTGGGAAAATATTTTTTCGGTACCAATTTGAGAAGGAAGGGGGAGAAAATGAAAGAAATCGAAAAGAATGGATTCAGTAACAAGGGCAAAGACCCTTGTCGAATTGACCTGAAATATCCCATTTATAGAATGTAACATGTGAATATATAGGTATATAAACGATATGACGTCACACTTGATACGACGAATGGAAGCCATATTTTAAGCTAATTCTGCTTCAAGTAGGTGGGTGGCATATTCCTAAAAAGGAAAAGAAAGTAAATCCAAAAAGAAAAAAAAAAGAAAACTGAAGAAAAGAAAAAAAAATTCATTACTGACAGTCGCTTAGGAAAACTCGCATTTGAAATACGTCAGCGAATCTTTTCGTCGAACGAGGTCAACTCCCTTGGCCACGTGGCATTCGATGTGTGTTGCTTATATAGGATTTTATTAACTCTGGAAATAAATTTCTATATAATTTTCTCTTTTATTAATTCAGTTTTTTTTTTTTTTTGTTCTCTTTTTGTTTCTCTTAAGACCAATTGTAGTTTCTATTTTTTTTTTTTTTGGTTTTCTGATTTCATCACAGCATAGAATATAATTGTTTCGAATTTAGAGTGTGTCTACTTATATATTGGTAGTAACTTAATTTTTTCGTTGCGGGAGCCGAGTATATATTTATTACACATATATATGTGTATACCAAATTGATTATTTTTTTTGTTTTTGATTATTTTTTTCTTTTGATTTTCATCAATTTTTTTCAATTTTTTTTTTCGACTCCTTTATTCATTCGATCGATCAATCAATCAATCAATCAATTATAAATAATTTAAATTTTTCTCTGGCTTCGTTTTCATGTACGTTCAGATCATGTTTCTTTTTTTTTCAACTCTTTTATTCGCAATGAAAAATTCCTGCATAATTTTACTAAATTTAGTTTTTTTCTTTCCTTTTCTTTTTTTTGGTCTATCAAACGGCTGTTCATTACCCCAGTTTTATTAC
The DNA here is from genome assembly GCA_963932425.1 of Athalia cordata. Taxonomy (NCBI): domain Eukaryota; kingdom Metazoa; phylum Arthropoda; class Insecta; order Hymenoptera; family Athaliidae; genus Athalia; species Athalia cordata. Next base: position 23,471,403 of record OZ010628.1, on the reverse strand, counting down.
AATTACCATAAGTAATGAAATAGTATTATTTATATATGTGAGCAACAATAATTATAATTGGCAATAACTTTTTGATTCTTTTTTTTTTTTTTGGTACGTCATTAATACATGCGGTAGCGGCAATATCATTTACAATAATATAATATATTTGCGAGCAGCTTCTCAATAAAATGCCCCCGTACGAAATTTTTAATTGATAATCAATTAATTAATTGTTTCTTTTTGATTTTCACTCCTAATGTCATGAACAATTCTATTTTTTTTTTTCTCTTCTCTCAACAAATTTAGTTGCATATTTCGCTTCTCATGTTTCTCCGATTCGAATCATATAGGTTGTATGAAGTTTGTTTGTTTTTGGTTTTTTTTCTAAAGCTTAAATAGTTTACTAAGCAGCAACAAGATACGAGACTTAAATATGTGAGCGGTTATAAATTCATAATTTACGTTTCATACAAGGTACAGCGAACGTGCAAGGGATGTTTGTTTGTTTCTTGTTTTTTTTTTTTTTTGATTTGTTTAAAAAATATAAAGAACAAAAGAAATCGATAAAATCATTCAAAATTTTTTTTTTTGTTGTAACAAAATATTGTGGTGTCTTGTATGTAAGATCAATAATAATAATTATTATCATTGTTATTATCAAAAGAATGATATGTGACAAATGAAATACGATCTGATAATTAATTAATTCATCATGATGAACTAATTATTGAAATTAAAAAAATGAATTTTTGATAAAAGATAATTACCATTAATTAATAAATTGCAAAAACAAAAATATATTTGTTTTGTACCTTCGACTTTTGAATGTTTATAGAAAAATGGTTGTTATCGAGTAATTTACATATAATTATTTGACAGATCATCGTCCTGCGATTGAGGCCTGCAATCTCAGAACGATAAAAATTCGATAATAAAAAAAGAACAACAACCATTGTTAAATAACAATTAAAGTCGAAGTACGACAAGTATATTATTTTATCAATAATCGGAGATTAAATTCTTTCCATTAAAATATTACACATCCATAGCGTACGTCTATGTGAATATAATGTAATATTTTAACAGAAATCAATATCTCTCTGATTTTTTCTGTAATTTTTTTTTCTTTCATGTCTTCGTTTTTTTTAAATTTTCTCTCAACAAGGATATCGATCAGTTTATATATTAGGTATATTAATTAATGGTTTTTACCATTTATCAATCCAAAGTTTGTTTTTTTTCTCATACCACCAGGTATCGAGAATTTTTTTTTTTTTTTTTGCGATATCGAGAATGAAAATTGAACCATTTCTGTATATATAAATTTTTCCGAAGTTTTTTTTTTCTTTCTTTTCCTTTTCCTTCTAGCCGCAGCAGTAGCGCGTGAAAATATAATTCTCAAATAAATGAAAACGAACCGCAAACATTATCGATCTGATTGTGAGTTTTTGGTATTCAATATAAATAAATTTTTTTCTTATCAAAAAAAGGACAAAAAACGGTAAAAAAAAAATCAATCGGTTTGAAAAAAAAAAATGGTAGAAAAAAAAAAATTAATAATCAAAGTAACGATAAAACTTCGTGTAATTCAAGAAAATTGTTAATTGATATAATTATTGATGAAAAATATATAAATATATATATATATATATAAATATATAGATCATTTTATTGTATGTAGTGTATGTATGATGGGTGGGGATATAATGATGTAGTATATGTATATAACTATATATATATATATAATACCATTATTTGTTTAAATATATGATGTTTTGTTATACAACAATATATATATTGTAGTAAAATGGAATTATGAACACCGAATCGAGAAACTCACAAGCAGGAGGAAGCGGGTGTTTTCCTTCTTTTAGAGTTGACTGATCTCACGTTAACATTTCTCATCTGGCAGTCTGCAATGCAAAACACATTGGAAGGTTCAACCGAACAGTATTGTTTTTTTTTTTGGTTTTTTTTTTTGTGATTTGTTGGTCGTCATTTATTTTTTTTTTAATTTTTTTTTGGTTTTCTCACAAACAACCCTTTATTTGTCTCATCCTTCACACATCTTCGCTGTAAAAAATTTTTCTCTTCTCTTCTATATATCATCGCCGCACACTATATATATTAAAATACATATAGAGCATGTGTTGTCGCGCTTCTTTTTTTTTCTTTTATATATTATTATATATACCTATGTATGGTATATCGGGATCGATCAAATATCATCGAAAACGTCGAAGGAAAAAAATCAAAAAAAAAAGAAAAAGAAAATTGGATCACTCTTACGTAACTTTGCAGATTTCATACGTTGCGATATTATATGTATAACATATAATATAAGAATAATGAATTGATGAACGAAATAATAATTAGAATTTTTTTTCTAAATCCTTTTTTTTTCAAATTATTAATAAATAATTGATTGATACATTCATAATTATTCGATAGTAATAATAATAATTAAATATCGAAGAGTCGCTGATCACTATATAATATTGCATATATAATATAGTTATAGTTTTTTTTTTTTTTCTTTCAGCGACAAATTATAACCTTTCGTCGCTTTTTAAAGTATACGTATTTATAATAAATCATAGATAGGGTCCGTTATGGCAAGAGATGAATTTTTTTTAAATTTATTTCGTCTGATTTGTTGTCGATATTATTAAATATTATAATTTTTCTTTTCTCGATTAGAAACCCGCTTACCCAAAATTAGTGCCAACTACGAATAGAGTCCACTCTAAATTCGAAACGAAATTAATTAATTGATCAATTAATTAATTGTATATAAATTCACATATATTTCAGCTTCTTCTTCTTTTTTTTTGTTTTTTTTTTTATTAATATAACGATAATATTCACTATCGTTTTACCATCGCTGATGGAGCTCGGACAACTCAGCTGCACTGCAATTACCATATATGCGTAATTTCCATTCGTTTTTTTAATTTTTTTAATTAATTCATTTAATCAATTACCGCCGCAGATACATCCTACGATAATGGATCACATAATGTCGTGATCTTTTTTTTTTTTTTGGTTTCTTTTTTTCTCGTTCTGCGATTGTGGTTTTTAATTTCCACCTAATTTCATCATATTTTCGTATAGGTATAGAAATGGTTATCGAATTTCTCGTACAGATTTGTTTTTTGCATTTTTTTTTCTATCATTTTAATTGATGTTGCCCGATGGATTCGGCAACGAATTTCCTGTATTAATAAACGGGGTGGAAAGGGGGGCAGGGAATTATACATATTTCATAGATAATTTACATGTATTTACAATATACATATGTACATATATGTATATATGGTGGCATATAAGAAAGCTGGTGCAAGGAATTGATGATAATAAGTAATTAATTAATCAATAATGTCAATCAGGTGACGTTTTATCATATATATATATAGTAATAACAGGATCAATAATTATGTATATATATATATATACATACATATAAAACAAAAAGAAACAAAAAACATTTGTGAGAAAAAAATTGCAAACTTTGGCGCCATTTTTTTTTTTTTTTTTTTTTTTCCACCCAATTAGGTATTCCCTGTTTGAAAACTGATGATTTTCGCAATGCAGATAATAATGTGAATTGCATCGCGATCTTTTTTGTTTTCGTTTTTTTATTTTTAACACCTAATATATTCTTGAATATGTTAAAAATATTATTTCGTAATATAATAATATAATTGTGTCATCATTATATCGAGTGAGAGAATAATCGATAAAAATTTTACCAGACGTCAGGTCGAGGTGTAGATTATCCACCACTGTTCGTATACATATATAGGTGTAACAAGTGACCTCATAACCTTTGGTTAATTAATTATTATTCTTCTTCTTTTTTTTTTTTTGTAAGGTTCTTTTTTCACGAATTTTTTTTTCCATTTTTCTCCACCCCAGTCGTAGATATAATTCGAACATTCTTTTATACTATATTACACGGATTCTCGTCACGATTTGGAAAAAAATTGAATTTGAAAAATAGAATTCAAATTACTCGACACGAGGAAATTCCAAATTCTAAATTCTGATACTTGGAATGGACTAGCCGGGGGTTAGGCAAAGTTGGGGTAGGTTAGGATTGGTTAAATATATCCGCATGTAATATAGATGCACGTATATAATGTGCGGGGTAGATGTTTTTTGATACACGTGGATTTAAGTATATGTAAAAATGAGGTGCACATATGGGAAGGAGGAATACTATATATGTGAGGAAAATGGTCGCCTGGAGGGAAGAGGGCGGCGTATATGGATAGTTGCGATGGCGATGGTTCGACCGGTCGTCTCTCTGCACTGCGGGATGATGTGAGAGTGTATTGTATTTATGTGCATATTGAACTTCCTCCCTTCATGGGCCTTCCTCCGTCTCTCTCATTCTCTCTCTACACACACATTCCTTCACATTCCCCTTTGCTTCTTCAGGTTCGATTTTTCCAATATTCGAAACGCGTTTTCACCGCACTCCATATACGTATCCCTATCCATTCCGTGTATATACGTATATACATAAAAAACAAAATATATACATATGCATCTATGTGTATGTGCGCACCTATGTACAGACAGACAGACAGATGGTAAAATATAGATATAAAAATGTGCAGAAACAAAATTCGTCATATTTCGAACCAGAGGTGGAAAAAATCGAACTTGGACCGCACGTAATATCGTTTAATACGCTCTTTATCTCCCGCTCCCCAATTTATCCGGATCGAAAGTCAAAACAAAAAAATTCCAGGTAATTAAAATCTAAGAGATTTTTTTATTTTCTTCTTTTTTTTTTATAAATCAGCCGCGTCGGTATGGAGTTTTACGGTTCTATCGATCGTAGGTTAAGTAAGAAACTTTTTTACCCCGTTGATCTCATCGTTATTTGTTTATTTTTTTTCGGTTTTTTTTTTTTTTTTTTTGAAGGCGGGGGCGGGAAGGGGTGGGAAAAGTCTGCGGCGAACGATCTCGACGATGAATTTTCTAGGTAACGGCAACACAAACGGACTCTCTCCATCCTCCTCCATATCCGAAGCACTTCAATTTTTTCTGCCCTCTTCCTGATGTTCACTTTTCGACCATAGACTTTTAATTTTCAAACTCAACCTCCCTCCTCTCGCTCCGCACTATTTATCAGGATTATCACAACGCGGAGCGTCTAGCTGCTACACTGACCATCCTCATCACAGTTCGAGGTTCAATCTTTTCCATCTTTCCAATCTTTCACGTATCTACATATACGTGTATTAAAATTTTGCTCATTAGGAACCTATTGGAATTCGTTCGCGATAAATATTTTCACGTAACATACGTATACGTCTGATACGAAAAACAAAAAAGAAAAAATAACTTAAACGAAACGAAGGAAAATTTGGAGAAAAATGAAACACTGGAAAACGTGTTCATTTTTTCGTTTCTCTTTTTTCACTTCCGGAAGCCGGTTTCACGCTGTTAATTCGAAATCCGTTGAAACAAAAAAAAAAAGAAATTATTTTTAAGAGAGGCAAGAAAAAGTTGGTTTTTTCGCGAAGAAAATTCGCAGACTTAGATCGATCTGATGTGTTTCTAGGTCAGTTAACCGCGAAGGTTTGTAAAAATTGGTGGAGGAGGCTATCGGAGGAGTGCGAAATTTTGCCCCCCCTCCCCCAGGTTATGCTGCGCGTAGCAGATTTGAAAAACCTTCAATATTTTGATGAATTATCCCCGAAACAGCAGCATCTTTTTTTTTATAAAAGACGAGAGATGATTAATATGCATCGAATAAAAAATGAATAAGCAAACAAAAAAAAATTGAAAAAAAAAATAAGAAATCAAGTGAAAAAAAATAAGGAAGGGAAGAGAAAAAAAAAATGCGATGAAATCTCGTTCACTTAAAATGAACCATCAATCGATGCCCGCATAATAAGTCAAACGGCCGTCGTTAACGTAAGAAGAAAAAAAAAAAAGTATCGTTGGATCGAACGAAATTTCGAATTGAAACACAAATTTTCTGGTCTAAGATTTTGCGAGACTTGTATTAAGAAAAATGTGACAGTCGGGTAAAATTTTAGCGAGATTTTCGCGTTTCGCGGGCAGAAAATGCATGTGCATAAAGGAAACGAGATATCGGTGAGACTTGGAAACACAGATATGGGCAGAGCGTTGAAAACCATCAGATATGGGAGTGGGGGAGATCTGGAGTACGGAATTCGAAGTAACCCGGTCTGTTTGTACGTTCTTACGAAACGCCGTACTTGATATCAGTAAGTTCTCGGATTTACACTCGAGTGGTTATCCCGAAACGTTGCCGGTAAACTATAATCCGCGCGCTATTTCGAAGTCAAGTTTGCGTTGTACAATAAATAACAACCGATAGTCTCGTTCTATTTTTTTTTTCCTCTATATCTGCAGTTCCCGCTATATACTTGAATTACACCTCAGTGTTCACCCGACTCGCGTTTAATTATTTTCCATTTTTTTCCTTATCATTATTTTTGTTCATTTTGGAAAAAAAAAAAAAAAAATTCCTCAACGTACGTGTGGAGCGAATCGGAGCCAAATATGAAGTTTCTCTCCGAAGGGATCTATACAAGTTTCTTATGCGTGAGTTTGAAAAACAAAATTAAAAATTAAAAAAGACATCGATACTTCGATACAAACTGTTCAAGGTTAACGATATGTAATGGTTATATTGTATAAACGAAAAATAGTAAACCTCATATTCATTCATTCGAAACGATGACCACGCGCCCGTTACGAACACGTGTGCTGTCGAACTCATCAAAAATCGCGATGCCCATGGTGGTGGCAAGGGGCATGGGAAAGGGGCGGAGGGGGGTTGGGAATAGACGTCATCGGACTCGCATCTATATGTACATAAAAACTGCGTTTTTACCCACAAAAAAGGGATTGAATAAAATTCGTTATGCGAAGAAATTTTCGATTTGTCGATCTAAAAAATTTTGCAAAATTCCATGGATGAGATTTGATAAGGTTTTTTTTTTTTTCTCTCGTACAATTCGAGAAGCAAATAATATATATACGTGAACATATAGTATACTGTAGGTATATACCCTAATATTTCTATATACACGCGGATTCGAAATTGGAGAAAATCGGCGGTTCTGACAGGGGCTAAAATTTTTCCCGGCGCAAAGTACCGACCATCCCTTTCTTCCGCCCCCGCCCCCGAACTTCTATCCTTCTCACCCCCGCACGGTATAAGCGTACTTTTTCTCTCCGTCGTTTTCTATCGCGGTATAGACGCCGTACATCAATATTAAAAATAAGCTTCGATATATCTGTACATATACGTACGTATATGTATATATATATATATTGTACATATATGTACATACCTATGTGCGCGGGTGTATGTAATCTATGTATACATATACGCGGGGTGCAGCGTAATACCGTAACAGACTCGTCTCTATATACATTTTTGTGTTAGTAAAATATCTTCGGGTTATACCCCCATACGTTACATATATATACATTATATGTATGTATATATACGTATAATACGCTTGTGTGCGAGTAGAAAAAATGAAAAATAAAAAAAAAATTACACACATACATGTATAAATACATATGCATATATGTAATATGTATACATAGAGACTGGTATATAGGTAAAGTGGGTAGAAAAAGGCGAACTGGTATGGCAGTGCTGCAGCGGCGGTGCAGCAGCAACTACGTTTTGCAGAGCTCCTTCTTCTTTTTTTTTTTTTTTATAGTTTTTTTTTTCTATCATTTTTTCCTTTTTCCTTGTTTTTTTTTCTTTTCTTCTTCTCCTCATCCTCACACTCCTCTCTTTTTTTCTCCTCCCTATCACGGCCAACGTTTCTCTCTACCCCCAAACCAACCCCATCGTCCGTTCACTCTCTCCATCTGTGTATATAATGTATAGTAGATATGTATATATATATATAAATATAGCGTGTAATATATAGGGTATAATATGTATGTATACGTATTATACCTATACATAACCATTGTGCGGGAGAATTAATAAAGGTAGAATTAATAAAAAATTACACATTTTTCATTTATCGAAAACCAAGGGCCGCCGTTATATGGTATATCGTGCGGGAAAGGATGGTATAAAAAAAAACATAAAAATAAAAAAAAAAAACCCGCAAAAAACAAAAAGTGGAAAGAATGAAAAAGGACGAAAATAAAAATATAATAATATTACGGAGGGGGTTGAAAAAACCGAAGGGATGATAAACTCGCGGGTGTTGGTAACGTTTCTGCGAGGTTTTTTTTTTAGACAATCGGAAATAGGATATTATATACCTATATAGTAGTACATATGTATGCATATATTTTTACACATAATATAATATAACATGCGTAAATGTGCGTACTTTTATATGTATACCAGACGGTAACGTACGTGCGCGCGGTCCGCTGCATAGCATATCATTCGCGTGTGAGTTTTTCGATCTTTATTACCTTCGTTCGAACGAATATTATTTTTTTTTCCTATTCTCCTTCAGCCTTCTTTTCAAGGTTGTTTTTTCTTTTTTTTTTTCGATCCCTCGATCCCCGTATCGCGAACAACTGAAATATTTTTTTTTTCCATCACCCCCCCTCCCTCGACATTTTCGATTCTCACAAACCAGAAATACTGCAAGTTCTTCGAGCTTGCGACTTCTTTGATTTTTTTTTATCACCCCGTTCGAGTATTTTTTTTTTTTTTTTTTTTTGCGTTATCTGCAAAGTTCCGATCTTTTTCAGAGACAACATTAAAATTTGGCCCTATAATCGAACGTCTAGTAAAAATTTTGGCATCTTATTAGTTTTCGTTTGATAGTTTTTGAGTTTTTTTTTCATCTCACAATGTCGTCGTTCGTTGTTAGAGATTTTAATATCAAATCTCATTGAATTTCTGTTACCTTTCCAATTTTATCTAACTAACGTGTATATCGAATGGTTCGTTTCTGGCTAAGGTCAGACCGACCTCGATCCCGCGGCGCGCTTCGAATCCGCCCGGTAAAACGCGCGAGCTTGCCGCTCGGGTTGTGTGAAGTTGGCTTCTGCTATCAGGAAAAATTTAATTACAAAAAAGTTCTGGCATTCCATCAGTCCGGGGTCCATCCTCTGTGGTACGCGGCAACAGAGTACCAGCCCTCATGATATATACATGAATACATATATCTATATACATACTATACATATACGTATATTGTATATATATATAGATACATCATCTCTACGGCCTCATCGTTTCAGTTACGTTGCTGTGGTTTTTCATCCCAACTCACCCTCAACTCTTCAAACCGAGCTTGATTTTTCTCTTCCCTCTCCCTCTCTCCCTCTCGCGTTCGCTGCGCCGTTTGCTAATTTTTTTCTCTTCTCTTCTCTTTTTTCTTTCCCTTTTTTTTTATCTTTCCATCTTCTTTTTGTTTTTTGGTTTTTGTTTTTTTTTGTTCGTTTTTCATCCATACGTAGCGTTATTTTCCTTTCTATTCTTTTCTGTTTTTCGTTGTTTGTTATTTTCTCCGAAATTTTATTTTTACGAAACCACATATTATCTATACGATAATATATTAAACATTTCATTATTATCATTATTATTATTATTAATAACAATATTTTTCTCACAGACGATAAATTATACGGTATGTGTATAATATACCTGACGCACTTGGGAATTTTGTCTCGAGTTCTATTTTGTGGGAAATTTTCTCCTTTTTTTGGTTTTTTTTTCACAGTTTTCAGTAGTCGGTACGTTTTTTCGATTTTTTTTTTCGCTTTTTCTTTTCCCACCGCACCGCACGATTATATTATCGAGTTTCATTTCATCATTTTTCGAGTTTATTAATACTTCTATTTTCGAGGTCAAGATTCCCCTGGTATATCTGCACCGCCCGAGGGGGTTGATTCGAGAAAAAAAAATCTTTGTTTTAATTGAAAAAAAAAAAAAAGAAAAAGAACAGAAAAAAAGTGTGTTGACGAAAAACAAATAAAACAAATCCACAAGTGCTCCGCTGCACAGCTGCAGGTGGTTGATGCACTTGATAAGTACGTGTTCATATCTAGATACATATGTATATATATATACAATATAGATATATAGAAATGTATACATATGTATAAACATGTGATGATGACGCAGCAGAAAACCCATCGACACAGATATTGGAGTTTTATAAAAATGAACTAACTAATCAACGGATTTTGATGCGTGATTCTTTTCTTTCCTTTTTTTTTTTTCTCTCTCTATATATTTTCTCTTCTTCTTCCCTCTCTTTTTCATATCTACGTATATATGCGTGTATAGATAAATATTTCCAGGTTAAAGATATACGCTTTGTAAAAAAACAAAAAAAAAAACTTCCCGACAATTGACGAATCTATACGACGACAAAAATGTAGAACTGAACACAAAAAAGGAAGAAAATGTTGTTTCTTTTTTTTTAATTTTTTGAAATGTTTGTAACCGGTTATATACATCGTACGTACTATACATAATAGGTATGTGTAACTATATTTTATTCCGAACCAATATAGGGATATACCTACATGTATCTAGATGTATACATATACATATATATATGTATATAGGGACACTCTCTTGCCTCTTGCACTTTACAGCGAGAAACACGAAGTAGGTATAAAGGGGTGCGGGGTGGGGAAGGGGGCGAGGGGGGAGGGGGGAGGTAAAAAGGGGGAGAATATGGGGGAGGGAGAAAGATAGGTAGATAGACAGATAGATAGACGTTAGTGATGGGGTGGAAACCACCCTTTCTACCCTACCTTTAGCGACCACCCACCACTCCAACCACCACTAGCTGGCGAACTGAGGACAAAAATCAATATGAACCTGTATTTCTCTTTAATCTGCCATGTACTGGCTACCAACTGAACCAATGAACCAACCCTTTTTTATTTTTTATTTTTTTATTTTTATTTTTATTCATTCATTTTTTTCTCCATTCGTTTATTATTTTATTTTTTTTTTCTTTTTAATTTTTACTTCCGATTTTTTTTATTTTTTTTTGGTTTTCGTTTCTCCCTATCCCTGCTTTAATATCGTCGATCTATTTTTTCATTAATACATACTTGTAAAATTTATTATCACATATATACCGCATTTATATTTTATTTTATATCTACTCATCAACGTTCGATCGAAGATATTCCATCCCTTCGAATTTCAAAAACTTGAAAAGTCGAGGCTTCTTTTTTTTTTGGTTTTCTTCGGTAATTGAGAGTCGAGCATATTTTTTTTTCTTCTTCTTCTTCTTGCATATTAACTACCCATTCGGTTCCTCGTCGAACGTTAATGGTTTTTTTTTGGTTTTTTTTTTCTGTTCCACGATATTTATTCACGTGTACAAAAATATATCAGCGGGGTAAATAGATTTTCATACATACTTCGAGCGATTTGCGATTGTTTTTTGTTTTTCTTCATTTACCTTTTTTTGTTTTTGGTCTATTCGCTCTTTTTTCATTCTATTTATTTATTTTTTTTTTTACCTATAGGTACCGACGCGATTAAAGTCGGGCATTCATCGAGCGTAAAATATTCTAATTTCCTGGTGCGGGTTGTAGTCGATATAAGGAAATCAATCTTTGGATTGTGAATAAATTTAGTTTGAGAAAAAAAAAAATATATATATCCGTATCATACGCGGTTTACGATTAAAATAAGTAAGAAAAAAAGAAAAAAAAAACGAAAAAGACTCGGATATTAAATTTATACCCGTGTATTTCGTTTTCTCACTTCGCATCCTTTTTTTTTTTTTTTTGTTGCAATTTTTAAGGAACGACGGGACGAAATTATCGTTCATCCGCAATACGTGTAGTACAAAAGGGGAATCGTTCGTATATCGTTCGGATTTTCGATTTAAGCGCGCGAGCGGATCCGGCCATGTTTTTAATTTTTATCATTTTTCTTTCGTCCTTGTTTTTTTTTTTACTTTTTTCCAACGATAATCGGCAAATCGTTGTAGTATTGAGAAAAATCCTTCGCCCTTCCCTTGTTCCCGACATACGTATTTATATACAGTATATATTTTCGATTATTCGTTGATTTAATATTTTTTTCGTTATGGGTTTCTTTTTTTTTTTTGATTTTCACCTATCGTCGTCGCGGAATTCCATATATAGAAAACGCAGTTTTCTACTATCGATTCGGTACAGTTAAGAAAGTGAAGAAGAAGAAGAAGAAGAAGAAGAAGAAGAGGAGTATATAGAGAATATTGCCACATGACATGATGAGAGCCTGGCACCGGCCCTCACTATACCGCAAGCTATAATATGAGTGAAAATCGATAAACAGTCTACCGCTACCAACAACTACTATTTGATGTTATAGACAACGGACTCCTTGACGACAACGACATTAAATAATAATAATAATAATAATAACAACAACAACAACAACCACAACGATAATAATAATAATAATATAGTCGCGGCTCGCGGCGTGGACGAAAAATTTTCAAACTTGCGAAAGAAGAAAAAATTCTCTCTATATTTTTTTTTTTTTGTGTTTCCCGAACGAAATTCTTTCGATTCGAAACCGAATTTTCCATTAATTCCATTCGCGGAGTATATGAGATATGAAAAAGAGCAGAAAATAAGATCGCTCAAACACGTGTTCTTCAAAAATAAGGAAAGAAAAAAACCCAGAAGAATCAGAAGAAAATCCGGATCTTGATAATAATATACCTATATGCATATAATGCAGTTATATAGGTTTCGTATATATGTAAGTACGTCGTGAAATCGATTGAAATAAATTGATGGTTATGCCGAGTTTCTTTTGGTATATATATCAGTTTTTTAAAAGTCGTTTGTTTCGTGGTTAGGATCGATATTTAAGGTAGAAATATAGGGTAGATGGTGGTGTGCCGGTTGTAATGGAGTGGTTGGTTGGTTGGTCGGTTTGTGGGGGGGGCAGAGGGGGGTGGGGGTGGGAGAGGGGGAGGGGGAGGAAGGACATACGTATGTGTGTAACTATCCGTATATACACAGTCGAGTGTATGTGAAAGACAAAGTAGTAAAATATATGTGGCAAGGTATGGCGGGCAGGCTGCATGGAACACGAGGGTAGGAGAGCCGCACGATATATGGACGTAGAGAAGGGTTGGGTTATAAACCTGGGACATATTCAGCACCGAAGAGTATAGGGAAGAAGAAAAAGAAAAGAAAAGAAAAAAAGAAGAAGAAAGTCAAAAAGCGGAGAGAAAAAAATGAAATAATAAAAGTAACCACCGAAGAGGAGAGAAGAAAGAGCTGTTTTACAGTGGTATAATGTAAGAGGCTTTGGCGCCCTTCGAAATTCCGGGACTTTTGGGATAGCTCGAAAGAAAAAAATGAAAGTAAAACGGAAGGAGGATGATATATATGAGGATATCCGGATGGATCATCGTTGGACCAATCACAGTCATCGGATTTTGAAATTTCTATATCAGTTTGGATGGCCGGTTTTGAAAATAAAAAAGAAACAAAAAAAATTTCGTTTCGCTACATGTGAGGATAAAAACTGTCAGAGACACGAAAGCGTCTTTTAGTTGTTTCGTTTCGTTACTTTTTTTTTTTTTTATCTTTCCACCGGAGAAAAAATTTAAGAAAAAAGAAAAGAAAAGAAAAGAAGACACGTAGGTATAATGTGAAGCACGGAAAAAAGAACGAGAGGAAATATGAGATATCGTTCTCCAACTGCGGCATTGGAAGACAATTTTCGTCACATTATACACGATGCAGTTTTATCCTCGAACTGCAGTGCATTAAACACATTAGATATAGATCATCGTATACAAAATAAATAAATAGAAAATCTTGATCCGCGGTTGACGATGTGTAGTTCTTCGAGACAAGTTTAATCTTATGGAAAAATCTGCCTCTGAAAACTCAACGTTACAAACGCCGTCTCGCGTTCCAAGTGAAAATATCTCTGGGTTATGATTCAAGATTTTACAGTCGAGCCATAATTTTTTTTTTCTTTTTTCGTTTTTATAACTTCAGCGGTAATTTTGAACGGTCGATATTCCATAAGATCCGTTCGTTCGGATGTCCCGATCGAATCGGAAGCAAGTGAAAAAAATTTTACTCACTAAGGTGACAGAATTCGGAGTAATTATCCGTAACGGTTATGAAAATGTTTTTTTAGAGGAGAAGAAAGAAAAAAAAACCCAAAGAAGAATAAGAAAAAAAAAAGAAGGAAAATCACTTTCCCCTTACCCCCATGTATATAATCGATGTGTATAGAAAGGAGGTTTCTATAGGTTTTCAAGTCTGCAAAATCGGCAGCACCAATATCATCAAAAGAGGGTTAACTTTTTTCTTTCTCTCTCACTTTCTATTTTTTTAAATTTTGTTATTTTTTTTTTTTTGCTCGCGCACGAGCCCAACACGATTTATCAATTACAACGGACCATTAGTTCTATCAGTTATTCGAGCGTACATTTTGCATCGAAACCATCATTTTTCATACTTTCGAAAAATTTCCCCATGCTGCAACAGAATTTCCTTAGATTATACATTAACGAATATAACCGCGCATATAGTATATTTTCTCACGATAATTTCCATGCCTCGCGAACTCGACTTTGTTTTATCTATCAAACTCGTAGGATTTTTTTATTTTTTGATTTACTCGTCAATCGGTTCAAAATCGAATGTAAATATATTTTTCAAAGTATATATTTTCCAACACGTCTTTGAAAGAATTTTTTGATTTTCTTTTCATTTTCTTTCCAAGAGAATAAATCGCACGGCTACCGAACCGAATTGAAACGAATTGAATCGAAGCGAAGTGACTCGTCTAAACGACCGTTAGATACACCCGGTGGAAAAACAATATAACCTCGAGTACCTACAACTTTTGACAAAACGACGTCCATCTTTTCCCATAAACTCCCGTGCACGCTCTGTAGAATAAGAGTGAAGCTTGCACCACCGACATTCGGCGAGTCATCAAAGACGCTTCAGCAGCTGAGTTACAACGCGTTCGTTGTGTAGTTGAGATATCAGCTACCGCGGTACCTTCGGGTCACGTATCACCGTTTCAGATTCGGTTTAGAGGTGAGGTTAGATCGGGTCGTTTCGTACTACGCGGAAAAAAAGACAACCCTCGCCTCGTTATTTTCGAGTCAGGATTCAAATTTTCATACCCAAAGGGGTCCAAAGTTCAAAATCAAAAAAACAAATGGAAGACACACTCAAAATTATCTCTCTCTTCTCTTCTCGTAATTCTCTCAGTTTTTTTTTTTTCTCAAAACGCGCTTCATCAATTCGTAGGGAATCAAAAAATACTTTCCATTTTGCGAACCCATTAAAAAGTGTTTCAAAAACGATTCGATTTTTGTGTTTCATTTTTATTTTTTGTTTTCACCGAACGAGAACGACGAGTTCTCACGAGGAGAAATTACCGAAAGACAAATAGAACAACGGGGAGAATGAAGAAAAGAGTATGAAATTTTTTTTTTCTAGAAACAGAAAAAATAAAAAAAATAGAAATGTCCATGTGTTCGATTCCCCCCGCTCCTTCCTCTTACTCGCCGCGTTAGAATTCCATGTATAGACGATACTTGACGAGGAACACTTAGCAGTGCATCGCGCTACCGAAGGGCTTCGGTTCTTCAAAGCAATTTAGAAACTGAGAGAGGGCAAAGTTGTACGATGCCAAAAGCTTATGGGTAGTTCGGTTCTTTTCACAACGCGCGTACCTATATAGAGGTTTTCATAAATTGCGTAAAAATCCTTTTTCTCATATACCTACCTAAGGATCATTAACCAAACCACAACGCGCGTGTCACTCCCGAATGAGAAGAAGAAAATTGAAGGAAGAAAAAATTGCGAGTTGAAAAAACAAGAGAAAAAAGACAAAGTCAAAGTAAATCGAATGTACAAATTTGTGGGGTGTGGAAAACACCCTTTGAATCCAACAAACGTCCTTTTTATCGCGTATCCCTGTAATCAATTATTGATTCTTATTTTATTTTATTTTTTTTGGTTTCTTTATCTTCTTCTTCTTTCGGCTCGGACCGTTTCTTGAACCTCGTATACCTAAGTGGATGGCTCTAAACTTTAAACTTTACTCCTAATTCCTTCTCTCGGAAACAAGGGGCAGGGGGAAGGAAGGGGGGGGGGGGGGGGTAAGGAGGGTCGGTTGGTTCGTTGGTTGGGAAGGAGGAAGTGCCTAGCTAAAAAACAAGGCAACGGCTTAAGGGCATTAGATAGTTTGGAAAGATTTTAAAACATTGCACCATTTCAAATGCGACCAAAACTCATCCCCTCATTTTCTTTCTTTTCTTTTTTTTTTTTTATAGCCAACTGAATCTGAAAGCTTTAAAATCTTATATCGACTACGCCGATGTTACAATCGTCGCCACATCGACGATTTGCTGGTAGTTTTTTATTTTCTGTTTTTTCCTTTTTTTCCACGTCGAATTCCAACGATTTTGAAGATTCCAATGTTTCTGGAGACGAGGAGCCACCGTAAAGTGGACGACGACGTTTTCGTTATCGTAAAATTGATTCAGTCTTCGACCTATACCGATTTCTACTTGGCATTTCCAACGCGTTTTCTAGTCCTGAATTTTTCAGTAATGATGTATTTTTTTGTTTTTGTTTTTTTGGCTTTTTCTTGTATCAAATTTTTACCCGACCACAAATTTCGGGATTTAACCGCCACCATTTGTAATTCTTCAGATCCTTAAGATCCTTGAGATCAAAGTATTTGTGGATATATCATACAATATTGTACACGCGATATTTTGTGCATGAACTTTGTTGAAATTAATTTGATTATCAAAGAGTTAATTAATTAGTTCGGAACGTTTACCAATTTTTGTTTTTTGTCTTAGGTTTTTCAATATAATACAATATCGTGAAGTTTTCTTATCCGAAGCTGTCAATTGGTAAATTAAAAAACTATCAACGATCTCAGAATACAAAAAAGAAAAATTTAAAATCGCTTTTCAAAGAAAAAGAAAAGAGAAACATTTCATAGTTTGCGAATCGATTGAAAAATGTCTGTATATAACGAAACTCTTAGGAAGAAATGAAAGAAAAGGAGAAAAGGAAAAAAAAAAATTAAATCTGTCGGAAATTTTGAAAATCTAGAAAATCGAGTCCACCATAGTTTTTTTCCAACAGATTATTCCGACTCAAAGAAATTATTGATGAAAAGAAATAAAAAATTAGTTTATTTCTTTTTTTCTCACAAATCTAACTTATCGATCGTGAAATTTTAACGCTAATTGATTTTATCTGTACATGATAATAATAATAATATCTGAAAAACCATATGGGAATTAGAAAATAATTCAGACCCGTTTTCACTCCTTTCACCAACGTGAGGAAAAAAATAATAATAATGATAATAATGATGATGATAATAATTCTCCGCATATAAAGTAGACGTTTAATTAGGCAGATCCTTGGTGGGTCGTATATATGTATATGTATACAGTGTACGGTATATACTATGCACATGTATACATGAAATATCTATATATCTACCTATATTGAGTTTGGATGGTATAGTTCGGTTGTATACAAATCAATATCCATTCGCCAGGGAGAAACCAGAGAGGAGAGCTTGCAAGGGGGTGAAAAAGGACGATGAGGAGGATGAGTATAGACTTGGAAAGACGTTCGACGGGTCGTCGGAGGATGAAGCGGGGTGAGCTTCGGGTAAAAAGAAGAAGAAGAAGAAGAAGAAGAAGAAGAAGTAGAAGTAGAAGAAAAGGAGATGAAAAGGGTGGGCAGAAACGTGAGTAACAAAAAAATAAATGAAAAAAATCGTAGAAAATAGATTAAAAATGAAAATAGAAAATGAGAAAAAAATGAAGAAAGAAAGAAGCAAAAAAAAAAAAAGAAAAGGGAAAACCGAGTGAAAAAAGGAAGCAGAAGAAATGGATTTCTGTGCAGAATTCCTTCGTTCCATGTTCGCCTTGTTGGTTGTTGCCTCTTGGCTACAGCAACAGCAGCAGCGGGAGCTTTTTCTAGCTTACGTAACGTATATAACTATATATACATATATATATATATATGTGACTACCGCGGCTAGATTCTAGTAAGGAAAACATAAGGAAAGATAGGTGGGTATAGGGTAGGTATGTATGTACAACGGGGATGATGTTTTCCACGGATAATGTCGACTCTTGAAAAGGGGTAACTAAAGTAACGCGATATATATGCTGCCGCTGCAACATCCGTATATATACAAAATGTAGAAAGAGAAAACTTTTGTAAATCTACGTGCATAAGTATATATATATATATATATATATATATATATATATATATACCTAACTACCTGTCTACGCGATAGATTGAAATTTTTAACGTTAGATTTGAATGAACTTTCAAAGTAGCCCAGATTACTTTCCCAAGATTTACTTCGGAAAATATATATATATACCTATATATACATATATTTACATAAAGGAAATGTACTCTGTTGTACACGAGACCTGAAGATTCGTTTGGCATTCTTTTTTTTTTTTTTTCTTTTTTTTTTCTACTTTTGAATCTTCTTCGTTGGGATCTTTTGAGTTTTCAACAATATGCAACGTATATGGTACACGATAATCCTGTCTACCAATCTAGATTTTTTTTAATTTGTTTTTTACTTTTGTTTTTTCCAATCGCTGTACAATCTACTGTAATTGTAGATTAATTTTGGAACCTATAAAATATTATGCGTGACGCGTGGAAGAATGTTCGAACTATTTTCTCATACGCAGATAGTATTTTTTTTTTTTTTTTTCTTCGTGTGTTTTACTTTTTCTTTCGTTTTTGCTTTTTTGATAATCTTATAGCGTAGCAAAATCTATACGTACAAGGGAAAAACTATGTGAATAAATGATTAATATTTAACGGTGATAAATGTGCAGATTATATATATATGTACATAATTAGGCAATGGTGATTATAGCAAATGTGTGGAGAATTTCATTAAAAAAATCGACCAATGATTTTTCTGTTTTTTTGTTTAACGTTTCTCTCGTCATTTCTGATCCGATTTCTAAATTTTCACCGCACGCAAGTCCGCACGCTGTGAAAATGCACATCCGAATCTTCTCGGTGTCTCTTTCTTTTTTCTTTTTTTTTTGCATCGAAAACTCGTCAATTATTTTTGAATTTTCAAAATTTCAGAGACACTAAATTTTTATTTATATTCTTTCTTCTTTCTTTTTAGTTTTGTTCTCGAATCTATTTCGTATCGAGAAAAAATCTATGCGAAACTTTTCCAGAGTAATTTTCACAGCGAGGGATATATCGTGTGTTGGAAAACAAAAAAAAAAAAAACGAAAATATTAGGAAACTGATCAGAATTTGGCGAGTAAAAATTAACGGTCAAATTCCAGTGAAATTCTTTATATGCATACAAAAAAAAAATAAGAAAATCCAGTGAAACTGTAGGTACGCTTGATTTAAATGCTCGGATAATTTTTTGTCTTTCTTTCTTTTTTTTTGGTTTATTTCGTTTCGGTTCACGAGATTTTTTTTTTTTCTTTTGTTTGCACATATGCGAGAAGAGGTCATTGGAGATGCGCTGGCCGTTCAGAGAGAAAGCTTCTTTTTTCCTAAGTTTTGAAAATTGAAATATCTTGAAAGGTTTGTAAATTTTTCCCGAAAAAGGTTAGAATTATTTTTACGTTTTTTTTTGCTGGTAATTTCGATAAATCCAGCATGAAAATATTTCTGATAAATAAATGTTGTTTCCAATAAAATTAGCTCATCTCCGATGACCTCTTAATAATTAGCGAGTGAAAATATACATATTTATATGGTGAGCATAGATCTTAATATTAATTTTTCTTCTTCTTTTTAGTATTTTTTAGTATAAATTAAATAGGAATGATGAGAGTGATATTACCATACGAGTTGTGAAACTGTTGGTGGTGCGTTTCGATCCCGGATCCAGGATGATGAGGGTCCAGCATGCCGTCCGGGTCACCGCCACTCTCTGAGCAGTTGCTTAGCGCTAAAACCAAACCGATAGACACACACCTTGTGTTTTTTTATCTTTTATTCACTTTTTATTATTTTCATTATTAATATCAAGCCAACTATTTTCCTTTTTTTTCTACTTCAAATATCACATTGATTTTACATCTTCTCATACTTCCCATTCACTCGCCATTTTCTCTCTCTCTCTCTTTCTCTTTATCACATTTTTTTTTTGAACTAAAAATTTCACCAATTTATAGTCGGCTCCGAAAATTGAAAGATATTTGGAGAATAAAATTTTGTGCCGGTGAAATTTTTCCTTCAAAAAAATTAATTCGTCCGTTCTTTTTTTTTTTGGTATTTTGGGCATGCAAAGTTTCAAGCTTCGTAAATCGGGAACAATTTTGACACACGTTATTCTAAATATCTACCGTGCAGAACTCATAACACACACACGGAAAACGCACGAAAGATTTTCAAACTTAGGGGAAAAGGTTGAGAAAAATTGGCAGTTTTTTTTTTTGTTCTCTTCTACCGGTCGTATACATGGGTAGAAAAAAAAAAAAAATTGTACGTCAAAGTATACGTCGTCCTAAGGAAGAGATTTTTCGAAAATACAGAAAAAAAAAATTAACAAAGCAAGACTAGATTTACATTGTTAATTAGGTAATTTCTGATAGTGCGCAACAAATTTAATTACCTACAGTTGCGTATTGGCGATACCAAAAATTTATCCAAAAGAGGATAATTATATTAAATTGTTTGTTTTTTTTCTGTTCCGACAAAAACCTTGGCGTTTCATTCTTTGATTTTCTTTGATTGACGTAGACGATTTGAACTGCCGAAAAAATTCGTACAAATTGTTCAACGCTAAAACGTGGATCAACTTTTAGCGAGTCGATAAAATTTCAGTAGACTCTCCTTTTTTTCTGTTTTTGAAAACTGGAGGATTGAAACTTTGATTTCAATTTATTTTGTTTTATTTGTTATTCAATTCCGTTTTTTTTCCAGAATGAAAAAAAAATTTCTCACAGTAAAATGAGTTTTTGTACATGGGAATGATGAGAGAAAAAATAAATAAAAATTATGTCGCATCTGAAAAGAGAGAAAAAAAATATCTACGCACAGCTAGGAAATAAATGAAGACGAAAATTATTAAATAAATTGTTGACTCGAATATCCTGTTGAGAAAAAATGTATGTACGTATATTGAATTTTGAAAAACAAAGCTGAAGTGAAAATTTGCGATAATTTAATTCTAATATACAGATAAAAAGCCAACAGTCAATAGATATTATAATTGCAATAACCCGTGCAAATTTAATTAATGTATATAAGGGGTGAGAAACGAGAAGCTAATAAATTGAAATAAATTATCATGGAGCAATAAATGTTATGTAAATTATTTTTTAACAACAGCTCTGATACACAGGTTATATGTATATATATATGTATATAAATATATACAACAATTCAGAGGTGCGATTGTCTATCCGTTTGGTTTACATATAATCTCTGGCCAGTATCTATTTTATCGGTCATGCCGCTCAGGTCGTTAACACTGAGGAAAAAAAAAATAATAAGAAAAATCTCTCCAAAAATCCCCCAATAGTTCCGCCATAACATAATGACTGAAATTTTTTTTTCCTCCCTCTCTCTCTTCTCTTAAGAAATTTAAAAAAAATTTACTTCTAACCAAACCCCCCAGTTATGCAGACCTCGGATCAAATTATTGGCCCAATTGAAATATACATCATCTTCGAATTAAGCAGATTGCGAAAAAAAAAGGAAAGAATTTTTTACTACTTTATATTTTTTTGAAAGTTCAAAATTCGTGGAATCGTACATTAATAATTTTTAACTAAATAACTGTTTTTTTTTTTTTCTCTCAGTGCACAAATTGAGAGTCGCGCTATACATGGGATATAATTTATGGGATTTATTGGAAATAGGAGGTATGTACTGGGAATTGTATGTTGCAAATTTTGTGTAGCGTCTGTATATCGTAGGCAACATTTGAAAAAAATTAAAAAAAACATTTTTGTTGTACATGTAGATTTTATTTTGTAAGACTGATACGCTATCGAATAATATGTAGGTAATAAATTACAAATTGTAAGATAATTGTTTGTTGGATTAATTAATTATTTAATTAATTGTTTTTTCGTTATGACTGTATAGGAAAGTGAGTTTTATGTCCTTCGAACTCTTGTTAACGTGGACGGCAACCCTAGGCAACTTCACGATTCGTTTGGGTTCGGGGTGGCCTGGGTTACGCCTTCGTAACAGTTTGCCCTATATATGCGTAGATTATCCATGTTTTTCATTTCACATACGCGTGTATGTACAATGTGAATAGCTAGATAATACAGAAGTACATCTATAGTACGTACATTATACGTATGAAAATTAGACACGAGACGTTTCATGCTCGGTGAGTCAGCACGATATTATATGCTAACAACCACCGCATGTATAATATTAATTATTTTATTACACCCTTTTTTTTGAAGCATCGCTTTTTTTTTGTAACTTCTCGTTATTTTCCGTCTCGTCGCAATAATAATAATAATTGGATGACCTTCGGGTCTTGTGAATGATATTCGAAAAATTCGAGACACGGTATAAAGAAATTTGGTTTTTTTTTTTTTATTTTTCATACTTCACCCTACATAAAGAGCAGCTAACGAATTTCAAAATATATTTTTTCCCGTTTTCGAGGTTGGTGCCTACGACGATCGTGAAATGGACGATGAATTTTTGTTTATCTCAATAAAAATGATCGTTAATCGGAAAGAACTTCTTTTTTTTTTTTCAAAATCAACTTCGAGGAAGAATTGTGCAGTTTTTAAAAAAAATTTCAAGCGCGATTCGCGGTATATAATTATAAAATTTGATTTATTTTTCGATCTACCTATAAAATTGGAACCTCAAAATCCACGTGGCTTTTTTTCAGGTTGAATAAAAAATTATTTCACGAGCATATGTTGTAACTGAACCGGCGGCCGTGGTCATATAAAGTGGTGATAGTGGAAGGGGATGGTTGACGCTTATGGGGTTTCCTATGGAGTTAGTCACTTCTTTATATGTATAATATACGCACGTGCGTGCAGGATACGTTTTCCTCATACGTCCCCTTCCTGCGCACACTTTCATCCCTACCATTCCCTTTTTTTTTTATTTTCTTCTTCACCCCCCTCCCCGCCGTACCACGCAATATATTTTTTTTTTTTTCTTCATTCCTTTTTTTCACCATCAGGACCTCTCCATGTCATTTCATGTATATCAAGAACGCGTAAGGAAAAAATTAAAGTTCAACCAACAAAATATCTTTTTTTTTTCCAACAAACGTTCAGAAATTTTGTAACTTCAACTTTAGATTTTTGTGCGATCGAAAAAGAGAAGAGAAAAAAAATCCAAAAACGCGTCTACGGTCAATGGCGGAGGTTCCAATTATTTATAACAATAAATTCGACGTTGAAATTGTTGGTAATAAAGTATAAGTTCTTTTTTTATTTTAATTCTTCAGTTGGCAACAACGAGTAGGTATTTGTCGAACGGTAGCTTATCGTTAAATATATGCCAGGTGTTGAGTTACTTTTATCAACGGTCTCTATCCGAATGAAAGAAAAAAAAGGAGAGTGAGAGAGAAAAAAAGGAGAGAATAAAAATTCGACCCGCGTTATTTACCGAGTGTCACGTGCGGCGTATGTATATTAGAGTATCTATAGTTATACATTATACCTTTAAACGAATGCCGATTGTATGTGAAAATTATTTCCAACTTATAAGGCTCCAAAATGAAATGAAAGTCTGCAAGGTTTTCATCGTTGGAAATGAAATTTTTTAGCTTAGATTGATTTTTGTTTCTTGTTTTTGCGTTAAGTAGCTAGAGTTAATTTTCAAAATTTTGATATTCGTTCGTCATTTCTTTTTTTTTTTCTTTTTTTTCATGGAAAATATGGAGTTCCAGATTATTGAGAGAGAATTCCAACCGTTGCGTATAGCAGTTTCTGGTTATACAGCGAAACTTGTAACAAACATGTCAGACTAAAATACAACTGAGAAAGTTCAATTATTGCACGAGGGCCGTCGCCTTTCGGTATACATATGTACTCGCAGGTATGTACAATGTACGTACTTCAGTGTGTATATTTTATGTAAATATCTACAATCGTCACGTGTAGGTAAAACGGCGACGATGATTACGACTGTATAGAATAAATGTATAGAGAGGTTGGCAGGACTTTGCGAAGCTGTCTGAAAATTCGTACTCCCGTTTGCCTTTTCATACAATATTATATATGCTCCGGGATAGAGAAACGCCGAGGAATTATCTGTGGATTCAGGTTTGTTTCCAACCATTGTGTGTTCCATTCTATGATTTAACGCCGCGATTCTCACCCTTACACGCGAACGCGTTCATGACTTCTTTATATCTAAGCGCATACAAATTCTGGCGCTAAACTGCGAAATGTGGGGGAAAAACAGAACCTCAAGCACAACGCTACCAACTACCGAGCGATAATTGAGAAATCACCAGCAAATTTTCACCACCCTCAACATCTTGATTCCAGAATTTATCCGTACGACTCCGTTTTAACTTTCATTCAAACGAAACGAATTCATATCACATTAGAAAAAGTTAATTCGTTTAACCACACAAATGAATTTTCTCAAAACCGTAACAACGTGAATCTTTTCCCGACCAAAAGAAGCGATGATTTTTAATCAATAAAATTTCATGTTCTCGATGACGTGATATTTTCTCGTAAAGTTTTCGTTACAAATTTCGTGTGAAATTTTTTCATTCTTTCATTTTTTCCAATAGACTTTTACTACAGTGTGGATGACATTGTGTTTTGTTCTCGTATATCTTTGGACAGGATATCCCGTAAAAATGGAAAAAAAAAAGAATTGTAAAATGATACAGTCTTCGGCTATTGCTCGCGTCCTGTATATGGTGAGAGTGTAAAACCTATGGGTTTTTTTTTTCCTTCGGAAGACTGGACATAGAATTTGAGGTCAAATAATTACGAAATACGGAATCGTTGCGATGCTAGTGAATAAATGAGAGAAAGAAAAAAGAAAACTAAGACAGAAAAATGAAATAAAAAATTAAAGAGGCCCTTTCCGGCGAAAAGTTACTACAGCTTGGCATATGATCTATCCCATGGTATATATATGGTACGAAAGTTTGTCGGTTTTTGTTCGTCCACGTAAGGTATCTTTCATCGTCGATGGTGTTGGTAGTTGGTCGTGTGTTGTAAAATAAATATATATATAAGTGTAAGTACGAGAGAAGGTATATACCATATAATATATATGTACATGGGAGTGAGTAACGTAGTCCGGTATTAAATTTCGGCGCGTGCTAAGGGACAACGACTGAAAGTTACACCAAACCTAACGCAACCCAACAAACACAAATGCAAAGTTTTTTTTTTCTTTTCTTTCTCTCTTCTCTCTTCTCTCTCATCATTTTTTTTTTGTTTGTTCCATGAATTTTTTACACCGTAAAAACGATTCCACGTTGAATATAAATTCTATCTAGCTATACACTGTACACACACGTATTACATACATTGTATTATCTGGGATCAAATTTTCCCACGATCACGTGGTTTTGTCACTTTGATTATTTTTTTTTCTTTCATTACAGTTTCTTCCGTTCTCACCTATAGATACTTCCGCTTTGAACTTTTCTTTTTTTTTTATTCTCGAATACAGCTCTGGTTTTATGAGGAGCTCCGCAGATCTTGTCTTTTTTTTTTTCTAACAATAAGTTTTTTCTTTTTTTTTTTTTTATTAATAGAAGAAACAACCCTTACAAAAACACACACACACCCATCTCATTAATTACGTAGGTAACGCAAGTTCGTCGTACATGAAAAAATTGTATAAAATAAAATCAAAAAGTAACAAAAAAAGAATCAAAAATCGAATAAAATAAAATACCATACATGCAACTGTATATATCCCATACACGCGAAAGCCAGACCATTGATTTTCTCTTTTTATTTTCTATATTTATTTCTTTCGGTTTTGGTTCGTTTCCTCTTTTCTCTCTTTTTCGTTTCACGTCGTTCCTTGCACGCAATCCTATCAACCACCGCGAACAAACAAAAAAAAAGAAAATGAAAGAAAATGAAAGACAAAAAAAAAACCCCATGCATATTTAAACGGTGTAGCGTAACACTTGGCTCTGTTCGTAAGCCAAAAATGAAAAAAAAAAAAACGAAATAAGACAATTGTTCGTTACAAACATTTTTTAAGTACAATTTTGCATTTTTGGTTTTTTGGTTTTTCTTCTCGCCCTAGTGATACGAGGGAAACGCGAACGTGAAAATGCGCGTGAGAATTAGCTGAATAAAATAAAGTAGAGAGAATACAAAAAAAAGAATGATCAAAAATTTTTTTTTCTTTAGAGTAACAGGATAAAGCGAAAAATAAAAGTGGTGCGGTATGAAATTACTGCTCGATGAGCATCTCGAGAAATTGTGATCCACTCGCGCGTACGTATTGTGGGGAAAAAAAATAAAAATGGAAAAAATAAAAAACGGAATAAAAAAAAGAAAAGAGCCAGGTGACGATGGCGAGCGTTTCCCGTAGGGAAAAAAAGAGATAAAACAAAAAAATAAAAAAGAAGCCCCGGACCTCGAGGTGGTATAGATAAAACCTATACCGCAAAGCGTATAGTGTAGGTGACAATAGGGTAGTGATCTGAAGGGCTTTGGCTGGAGGAACCCTTATACGGAAGGTATTGTCTTCACCGACACTCCATGGGCCATGAGGATCCGGATATTTTAAGAGGGTACGACATACACAGCCGGAGCAGGACCGAAAACTGGTTGCGAAAATTCTTCTTCTTCTTTTTTTTCGTAATAAAATAATACCGCAAATGTCACAGGAAATATAGGTATTTATTTATTTATTTATTCATTCTTTCGTTAGCTAAGGAGATAATTTTTCGAAAAATCGATCGATCGATCGATCTATTTTTTTTTTTTTTTCTCTGGTACGTCAATTAAATTTTTGGCAAAGATTATTAAGGGTTAATATTACAAGGATTAATTTGGGAGTTGAAAATTTTTGCCTAGCAATTTTTTTCTTGGTTTTTTTCATAGACTCCGTACAGTCGGGTTACGTAAATCATCGCGTCCCGCACCTTTTTATGGTAAAATTTAAAAAAAACTATGCATAGAAAAAATTTCTAAGGTTTTTGATAGAGAACTAATTACACTGTGGAAAGAAAAAGAGAGAAGTTAATACCGATAATTAGTGAGAAGCTCTTATGTATTTTCTACCTGCTGCAGCGTCTTGAAAATATACATATAATTCCCATAAGGTTTCTTTTTTCAACGTTTTAACTACACGCGCTAGGATTCCCCGTGTAAAATGATAAGGTGACGTTCGCATGTGGTAATATTATAACGTACTACATGTATACTATATGGGGTCTCAATACCGCAGCTGATCGAATTTAAATATTTCAAATTTTTGCCACTCTGACGATTATTAGTGATGATGAGTAATTGACAAACTGTAAGGTACAGAGTGAATTTTTTGATTTTCTGTTTTTTGTTTTTATGCATAGCAACGGAAACGTGGCGACGGCGTGTCGATGGCGGGCGTCGCGACGCTTGCGACGGCGCGTTTTGGATTCTGTGCATATATCCCTCGTGACTTAACGATCAATACCATTGTACGCGCGCGTTTGTGTTATACACGTCGTACAGTGGAAAGGAGTTTGGTTCAATTTGAAAAGTGGCATTTGCCGCGCTGTTATCTCTGAATGATATGGTAGGGAGGAGTCTGTATACTCTACTCATCCACGTGGAGAACACGTGCACATATATACACGTAAAAGAATCATTGAAAAACCTCCCTGAAATTCGTCTCAAATTCAACTCGTTTCTCCATCATTCATCTCATTTCACCGCTGACCACCTCCGAATTTTCAACTTTTCTTTTTTCTCACCTAAAGTTCGTCCAAAATTCTATCTCAGTCTGTAGTTGAAGAATGTCAAAAGGAGAATGGAAAAAAAAAAATCAAAATCAAATTCACGTTACGTCGGAAACGTTATCATTTTTTTTTTCATTCATTTCGTCAAATACGGTTTTGTTATATTGTCAGTGCAGGATCGGGATGATTGTGATCTGAAGCGGGTTTCTTTTTTTCTCTTTTCCTAACTGATTAAAATGTGTTTCTGTTTTTCTTGAATAAGAAAAAAAAAAAAAAACAGAAGAAACTGACCTGCCAGTCGTAGGGCAGACATCCTTTGGAACTCTGGTTCTTGCAGCCACTTCCACATCCTCCTGAATGTCTCGCGACCACTCTTCAATTTCGACCATGGTTTTGGATTGCGAAGAAGGTCACTGAGGGTACCCTGACTACGGCACAGAACTCTCTGGGCAAATATAGCCTGTGGTATACTGTATCTTTTTAATTCTGCACTGATACGCTGGGCCAATTCTTTAGTGTTTATCTCCTCAACTTCACCAGCCCCGTTACCGGAAGAAGATACAGTTTTCATAACGACCGACGTATGCTGCGCGTGTTGCGCGTGTTGACTCAGTTGAGACTGTTGTTGTTGTTGCTGTTGTTGCTGTTGCTGTTGCTGCTGTTGCTGCTGTTGTTGTTGTTGCTGTTGTTGTTGTTGCTGCTGCATGGTGGATTGTTGTATTTGCGTTTGCATTTGAGGTGGGGGAGACGAAGTTGGTACGGATAAACTTTGTGGGGAATGATGAGTGGGTGCGAAATTAGCGTTGGCCGAAGTTGGCGGTGATGGTGGGCTCAGTGCTGCAGGACTTTGTTGTAACCTTGGTAAAAAGGCCGGTTCGTAATGCGGACTGGCTGATTTATGGGGTGAATTTAATCCGCTCTGACTGTAAGCGCTTTGAGGCGAAAGTGGACTAGGTTGGAGACCAGCACCAGGCGATGGGTAATTGTGAGGTGGTGACATTCCCATTGAAGGTAATTTGTCGTAAGCATATGGCGAACCGCCCATACCCCCGAGTCCGATGTTGCCCAAACCGTTGTTCTGCATAACGGCGAAACTACCGGAAACACCGCCACTCGCGTGACTACCGTAAACAAATTTATCACTCATTGTTGATATCGGTGGTAATGGTTGAAGGGGTGTTAAAGTTGCGTAGGATGAACCGGGGCTGAAACCAGGTGGTGACATTCTTTCGGCAACGGATGTTAACGTCTGATAAGTCGGTTCGGGTTGCATAGCGCGAAAATCAGTAGCGTCTATCATACTTGCTACCGATACACTTATGCCAGAAGTAGGTGACAGCTTTCCTGGACTCAATAATTCCGAATCAGCGTCACGAGAGTCAACGTCAACGTCCTGCGGTGGTACAATTACTGATAATGATTCCCTGTTCGAACCACCAACAACAACACCGCCACCACCACCACCACCACCGCCACCTCCAGATCCCGGTGGTTCCTGTGACGAGGACAGGTCCTCCGCGACACCACCAAGTTCTGAACGTTCCTTCTCTTCTTCCTTAACGCCGAGTGCACCAGCGGAGGCGAGTAGTTCCAACGGTAGGCTCGCGCACGCGATATCGGGACTTTGGGAGGCAGACGACATCCCTTCAACGCAACCACCACCACCCCCACTACCACCACCACTACCACCCCCAACACCGTGGCTACTGCCCTCGTGGTGTCTACTTCCACCCACACAGTTAACATTCGAACCCCCACTACCACTTCCTGCACTTGCACGATCATGCGTAGACGGTATCACCGTTGACGGAGAATCGACCGATTCCAATAATTGCTCGCTATGGTGCTGATGATCGGAAACACTGCTCCCTATACCTTCCATTGACGCACATTTAGTCCGTGTCCTACACTCCTGTCGGATGGGTCCTTTTTAACAAACTGTACAAACTTTCCCACAAATTTTTTTGAACTTTTCTTCTTTATATCTTCACCCCTTTATTTTCTTGTTCAATTCAACTCGTCACAATCCTTCGAAAAAACTTATTCGTATATATATAAAAAACAAAAATAGTTCACCAAAAATCACCACGTTTCTTTTTTTTTTTTTTTACCTCGTGTTTCTTCTCTTCAACTTTGTATCAATCGAGTCCACAAATCTCACCGTTATAATATAAGTAGTACGTACATCGGGTGAACGAGAAAATGGAAAAAAATTTCGACACACGCGTTTCGTTTTATTTTATCTTTTTGTTTTTTTATTTTTATTTCTAATTTTGATTTTCGAAAAGTTCTCAACGAGTAATCGAAAGGAAACACAACATCAACGACGTGTAACCTGCGACAATGTATCGTTTGATGTTTTTCGAAAAATCGTGGTTAAAAAAATTTGACGAAAGAAAACCAAACGGAAAACGGAAAATAAAAGAAAAAAAAAAAAAAATTATAACTAATGAATAATAAAACAATCACATATGCACCGTTATTTTTGTTGTTGTTATATTAATTAATTAATTTATTTAATAATAATTACGAAAAAAAAGCGTCTCAACAGTTTTTCACTTGTGTCACTGTAGCGGTAAGATGTTATTAATTCGGTAAATTTTCACTAACGACAACAGATAATTTTTGGCGATAAATTTTTTGTAAATCTTTTTTATACCCTCGATATCGTGACGAATATAATTGTAATAATAATAGTAATGATAATGATAGTAATAAGAAGAACGGTGAGAAAATGAAATTTTCGATAACGATAATAGCGTCAACGATTCCTGATCATTTGTAATAATGTTAATAAATTTATCAGCGATATTTATTATTTTATAACAAGTACGAGGTAACGAAGGATATTTTTTAGTTAATCTCGCGTCGTCGTCGTCGTTGTTGTTGTTGTTGTTGTTATTATTTTTTGACTTATTGTTATTATTATCGGTAACCACCACGCGAATTGGATTGGAATTGTCGTAGTAATCCGGTCGGGAGATCGGCATAAGGAAGCGGTTCCGTAGCGCCGACCAGCGAGCGCCCATGACATACGCGAGGCGAGTGAGTGGAACACAAAAACCAGGAGGACGCAAGTCTCTAAAGCGTCGGCGCTCCCCCGGGTTACGCCTCCTTCCCCTACAAAACGACACTACGGGTACAATCCACCACGCCGTTTGGCGCTTGCCGCTCACCAGGTGTCCCTTATTTATTTATTTAATTTTTTCTCTCTTGTTGCTTTTATTATTTTTTATTACCACACACAAAACAGAAAAACCAAACCAACCATCCTTAGCGATTTTAAGTCCGCACCACCGTGTCCTAATTTTGATTTTCTTTTCTATTTTGGTTCTCTAGATTTTTGTCTTTTATATTCGTAATTCCGTCAGTTTTCGCCCCTCTTTTTGGTACTTCTTTTTTTTTTCGTCATTTTTGCACGGGCACACATATCAAAATCACGTTCCCAACTCTCTCTCTGAATTTTCTTTTATGGTTTCTTTCGCTAGGAATCAATTTTTGTGAATGAAGAAAAATGAAGAACAAAAAAACCGAGACAAATTTGATTCAATTTTTGTATGCCGAACGCGCAGTACCGTGCCGAAGTATAACTTGACGTTGCGACATCACAAACACCACATAACAACCACCACCATCGTAATCGTCCTCGTCATGCACATCGTCCTATATGGTTTCTGGAACCAACGCGTTATCGATTTTCCGATACCACGTACAGACGTTGTTCGATGAACCAATAAACGGTCGACACCAGCATCGACCCGATGACGGAAAAATAAAACAAAATACACTTTATGCGCTTTTCCTTTGGTTTTTTTGGTTTTCCATTTTTTCTTCCCCCATTTTTCTCAACCCAAAATCAACGGCGATTTGTTTTTGTCCTTTATCGCGTCTCTTCAACACTTTTGATTCGACCTTTTACCATTGAAATAAAAAAGGTCACATTTTGGAGGATAATTTTTACGCAAACCACATCGAACGTCGTTGTGGTTTGTTTTTTATTTTTTTTAATTTCTGTCGTCAGTTTTTCAGTTTTATTTTCACTTTCTCAAAATCCATGGGGGATGTTTGTTTTTTTTCTTTCTTATTCCTCAGAACGTGAAGAAAAAAAAAGTAAGAGAAGGAAGAATTCTGGTTTTTCAAACCCGCGATGGTTCAAGTTGTTCAACTTTTTTTTGTTTTCTCAAAAACCGATGTTGGTACAAGGTGCTTTCTATATATACGTAACTTGACGGCTGACGTCTGAATCCGTACGTCAATCGTTTTAATCAATAATCGCGTTCGAAAGGTTCGAAACGCGCGTAAACTGCGCACTGCATGAAAACCACTGAACGAAGCGACGCCGTGATGCACGGTACGGACGTGCAAGGGTGGAAAAATAAGGCCGAGCCAAGTCGTGGAAATTTTATTTTCTCCTTTTTTTTTCCGTATATCTATTTTTTTTCTCTTAGCGCGTTTATATCATCAGCCCTCGAAAGCAGATATTACATATGCGACGATACGTGACGTAGAACTGCGCGGAACGTAGTGAAGCGCCCCGACGATTCTTTCCGCTTCCAATTTTTCGATTCATCTGTATCGAATCTCGATTGAATTTTTTTTCTTTTTTTTTTCTCACAGCGAGAAATTTTCGACACGGAAATTTCGAGGTGAATTTTTTTACACGAAACCGCGAGGTTTCGACGCGACAACCATGAAGACAGTTTCGTAGTTACTCTATACCATACGACGGAATAACTGCGCGAGGATCCCGCGACTTTGCGCATAGGGAGGGCGGGGATCTCGCAACGGGAATCTCTAACGAACTCGATGCAAGAGGGAGGCTGGCGGCGAGGGGTGAATTTTTCAGGGACGTCCCGCGCGCTCCAAATCCCGCGGTAGAATCGAAAAAGAGGTGGGAATTTCGGCGAGGTTTTCAAAAGCTCCTGAAAATCCACTCGCTCTTTTTTTCGTTGCTTTCGAATCCAAAAATACTTGGAATCGTTGAGTTTTTCTTTCGGGTTTTCTTCCAGGAAGCTAATTTTCACTGCTCGAATTTTCCTTCGCACCGAAAACCCGCACGTTTATGGGGTTATTTTATCTTCAAGTTTTCATTTGTTTCACGCAATCGGCGCGCGATATCGATCCCGTTTGGCCGGGCCCTTTTCGGGGGCCGAATTTATCCGGCACTGGGGGTAGGTTGTTTGGGGGTTGTGGCTGCGTGGGCAGCTCCGAGAAACGGCGATGTAGCGTCGATATCTCGCTCTATACGAGGTGGTAGCGTCGCGGCGCCATGCGGGGGCGGTAAAAAGGACGCCGCGTGCTGCCGCTGCCGGGTGGTGATAGCGGAGGAGGGCGAGGTGGAGGAAGAAGAAGAGGGAGAGTTTCACATGGAATTAATCGATACGGCGACCGATATGTATTATGTACTTGGCAAAATGTCGCCGTGGCGCTACCGCGGCTTTACGGTACATTACGACGCGCAACTACGATCCATCTGGAATTTCTTACCCGAAAACTAAAAAGATAAAACCAGAAAATTCACCTTACAACCAAAAATCGACGCGTGTAAAATAAAAATGTTTCTACACCGATTTATACGCGGACGCCTACACGGAATTTTACTTGCAAAGTTAAAGTGTTAGCGGGGGTAGTTTGTAGCCTTGTAATATTTTTCTTCTTTTTTTTTTTCTTCTACAAGTACATCACCAGTTTTGCTTCGTAAAATCGATATCCTTTGTATTTATGACGTTGCTACTAGCGGGTCTACATTTATCTATAAATCATATCATTACACATACCTGGTGGTATCTAATTACAAGTTCGAACATAAAAAAAAAAGAGAAAAACTTGCGCGGGAAACTTAGCCGCGTTTTTAAGTATCTATTAAATTTTCGCGATCCGGGGGATTGAGACCCTTTCGATCCATATTTTGGGCCAGTCGTTGGTGGGGCGGGGAGGAGGTTGCGGCCGGAGTGGAGGGGGTCAGAAAAACCGGTGGCGTTAAAAGGAACGGCAACATGTGATCGTGAAATTTTTGAGGCCGTAGAACAGGGCGCCCCTCGGATCGTGTAGATTTTACTGTAAGGGCCATGGGGTTCCCCCAGCTATCGTTGTAGCTACGATATATGGTTGCCCCTGCCTTCATACGGTGGTTGTAACGCTGCCCCCTTGCAAGGCTGTGGTATTAACGTTGCGTTTCGATCATGGAGGGGGCCCCCAAAGGCCAGGGCGCGGTGCTCACCTGCCGCCAGGTGCTAACTAAAACCATCTGCACAGCTAAACTGGGCCCGACTAGTTGTACTTCGGGCCTCACGTACAGTTTTCATCCATTTCTTTGCATGTCTAAGTAATGGATATACATAAATACACGTACCTACGTACGTCGTGCACATCGCCGCACATTACACGTTTTATTATGATAAATATATACGCATCAACCGAAATACGCGCCATTTTTCTATTCATATCTTTCAGTTTCTTCATTCTTCTTCTTTTTCCTTCTCTCTTCATCTTGATCCCGCTCTGTCGATTGATTTTCGGACGCACGCGCTGCAGGACGGTCGAATTTTACGCGGGAAATGAAAAGATTGTTGAGAAACAAGTGTTTCTTTTTATTTTTCAGCGATAACACAGGTAATTGAAAACCGCATCGTCTACGTACAATTACGAGACAATAAAAAAGAAGTTGATGTTTTTTTCTTCTTTTTTTTTCTTTTATTCTTCTTCAAGTATATATATGCGTACAGGTATAATATATATGTGTTACATACGTATGTGTATAGGTAGACATTATTTGGTATCGTATTTTATTACACGTTGATTATATAAATCAGATATCGCGATCGTCAAGAACGAAGCCGAGCAATATTATAATTATAGACACACAAATATGGGTACATAGAATATCATTTCAATATTTAAATTTTATATTGTATTTTATAGTAATTAAAATATCGTGATAATGAGAAACTTCGAACCATTATTATTGTTAAATATGTAAGATCGTAAATTCGCTTGAATTCAATCGAACTCAGCACCAATTGTTATACTCATCTCCTCCGAAACGATTCTCGTCTGATGGTACCATCGATTCGTGTCCAATACAACTGTTGGAATTTGTTGGAAAAAAAAAAAGGAGAAATTGTTTAGTTCATTTAATTATTTCAGAAAGTTACTTGAACTTCGCATTATTTGAATTATTTTCAATTTTTTTTTCTATCGAAAGTTGAAAGAAAATTTTCGTTTGAAAATCGTTTTTCTTGCACTCACTTATTTCGCCGGGTTTTACAGTGACGGTCATACGATTACAAGTGTAATGACATTCTCTGGGTGGTTCTAAAGTCCAAAGTTTTTCTCCTTTCAGTTGAGCCTGCCACGAAGGATGCTCTACATCGTCGACCTTTGGAAAGAAAGATAATTAAACAACGAAGCGCATTCGTTTTCAAAACTTCGCATCGATACGAACGCAGTTATCGACGATAAATAACAGCCAAGGAAAGAAGGGTGGAAAACTTGGGGAGAAAAAATCAATTGAAAAAAGGTGAGTGAAAATGTTTTTTTTTTTTTCCTAGATCGAATAAATAAATAGTTATCGATGTTGGGTCAGTATTTTGTTAATTTCTTTCTTTTTTTTTTTTTGGAATACGTAAGGGAAAATATATTTTTTTCATTTACTCACATGCATGTGCGCCCCGTATCCGGAACTACCCATAAAAATCCAGTCGGTTTTTTCGCTCTCCGCTGTTGCCGGTAAAAAGTAAGGGGTGTCGTAATGCTGTCTCAAAATAGTACCGATCTCTTCGTTGCAATTGCTCCTGAATTATTTTCGAATTGAATTTTGGAAAATAGAAATTAAAAACTTCTTTTTTTTTTTTTCATATATTTCCATTACTTACCATCCGACGTACCAAGGCGCGGTACCGGACATTTGAAGGGCGCGACTTGTACTCATGTTGAAAACTTCCTGAAGATTTTTGAATTCCGTTTTGTAAGGAAAGAACTGACAGTTTCCTTTTTGTCCTTCGTAAAGCGTTTTGAAAAATGGGTAAGAAAATATCTTTGGCGCTGTCCAATTTATCGTAGCATCCGTAACCACCACCGGTCGTCCGGAATACGCGTAGCTATATTTTATTTTATTTTTAATTGTAAGTTGTTTTTTTTTTTTTTTTTCATTGAGAAAATTATTTGTACTCGAAAAATTGTAATCCTTTTTTTTTCCTTTTTTTTTTTCTTTTTAATAGGTAAAAATTCTCACCGTACTTCGAAATGCGCTGGATCAATTTTTGAAACTTTGTCAACCTGTTGAATATCCAAACACATCGAGCAGTCTTCAGGAGGTCTGAAGATCTGGTGAACGGCGGAAGGAACGTCGACTAAGCACTTTTGGAAATAGAAGAGAAAGAAAAATTTGTACTCAAAGTAAGAGAATCAGTTTTTTTTTTTCACTCGAGTTGAGGAAGATGGTTTTTTATTTTTTCGAATCGAAATTCATACCTTATCGCGTTTAGACGGTGTTAGATAATTTTTGTTGCGATACAAAAATATGACGGTTAAAAGGAAGATGATCATCAGGTGCTTTTTCGATGGAAAAAATTTGATTTCACGCAAACTGGTGTAAGCTTTTAAATGGGACTTCGCACGCGCAGTTAAACTGACTTTCTCCAAATTGATGAGTATTTCGAAAAGCTGCTTTTTCGCGATCTCAAAAGACGCTTTACGACCATCACTGTTGTTAATGTCGGTATTCCTGCCGCTGCCGCAGGAACGCAGCTTCTCATTTCTGTCCGCCATCGAGTTAAGCTCAGGAAATACTGTCGCCATCGACACCGCGAGCAACCATCTGCGCCTCTTCGATACCAAAAAGATTGCCTCCACTTCCATCGCCACCTTTCAATATCATATTATCCGCGAACTGAGGTGATTTTTTCTTTCGTTTTTTTTTCTTTATTCGGGTCACCGATTGCGATTAGGTACAATAAATTTCGTTATACCAGCTCCTAATCCGTACAAAATTCTCAGCGCCACAAAACTTGAAAAAAAATAAATAAAATAACTAACCAAACAAAATAAATTACACAAAATTTTCTATTTCGGAGCGGATGGATTTTTTTTTTCGATTCTACGTGTTGCACGATTACCCGTAATATGCGGTGGACATCCTTTCGGGATGCAGCGAAAATTTTTGTTTAGAGGAAAAAGTGAAAAAAAAATATTCGAATGTATATGTTACGGTGCAAATCAAACTTCTTATCTCACAGCGCAGCTATGGTCGGGACTTTTAAGCACATCACTGACTCGATAAAATACGATCACTGCCAACTCAACCTTGAACTTACAAAGAGCGATGATTTTACGGTGGAGATTTAAAACGGTTCAGTTTTCTATACAATCCTTTGCAACATATTTCATTTTTGGGTTCCTCTTTTCTCTTTTTTTTTTTTTTTATATTCTTTGCAGCGCGTATCAAATGAAACCTGAACGGGGTTTTCTATTGGATAGATTTTTTTCTATCAATAAACGGAAAACAGTTATCAATGTTTTATATTTCATTTTATTTATTTCTTGTTTGTCCGCAAACGGATAGAAATGTGGAGAATCTCAACGGCTGCATTGAATATAAACTCGTTGATTACGAAATAAATTGCCGTTCGAGATTGTCAATTTGCAATTGTAAAATGCCGTCTGGAATCGCAACTCCGGCAAGTAACTAAATTTGCGAATCCACCATTGGCAAGTGAACGTATTTCTCGAAACAGATCATTCGCGCCTCAATCCTTCGAATTCCCGTTCAATTTTCCGGGAAAAATTTCCGTTCCCTTTGACCTTGAGAGAAAAAAAATCCGTGGTCACTCGAACGATGTGTAAAAATTTATATAAAAAGAAAGGGAAACAACTCTATTTCGATTTCCAGAATCGAGATTTTTGAGATGCAACTTTGGATGTTTTTTTTCTTCTTAAAAATCTACCGTATCATCATCTTCAGCATGTCTTACTTTGGCGAGTTATGTACATTTGAAAAAAAAATGAAAATATTTTCTCAATTCATGGGGTCGCAAATAGTATTGCCATCCCTCGGAGTTTTAGGAGAACTACTTTGGGGGTTGCCGGATGCAAATAAGTGGAAACAGTTTGTTAGTTGATAAAGTTATAAATGCTATTGCCATCGCTCAGGTTTTTAGAGAACTACTATGCATACACAACTTGTGAATGGTATTGAAACGTATTCAATATAGCAATAAATATTTTATTGAAGCGATTGTTGATTGTATCCTACCCTGCATAATTTATCAATAAACGAACAGTTAATTTCAAATTGATTGATTAATTCTTACTGATTAGACCCCTGTACCCATCACTCATTAACATCCTTTATAATATATTACGCAAAAAATCGACAGTTTTTTGAATCGATCTTTCTGTGGTACTCTTACGTATTTTGATCTCAGGAATCCGAATCTGCAAGCCAAATTATTTTATCTATCAAATTATCAGATAAATATAAACACAACTGTGCAACACGCAATTGTGTGTTCTAATTTAATAATATTAAATCAGTTATCGCCAATTTATCGATCTGAAAAGTGAAAAATCAAGGATATCTCGATGGGATTTGATTCTAGATTAATTTCATCGACGTATTCGTGTTCCCTGCGCAAAAATACGTAACATAAGCGTCCTATAATTGATTGTGCAAATACTCAGATTTTCTCCCTGAAAAAACACCAAGTCTATGTATGGAAGAACACCAAAAACCAGAGATTTCATCGGGAATCGCTGCTAAAATTTACAAAGACCATAGTCTTGGGTGTTTTCTTACTCAAATTTTGTTCGAAATTGCTCGAAAAATCAGAATTTCAATATTTTCGAATAAGCCTCGCCCGCTAAGCCCCTGCGCACGCCCAACTATGTGCAAACCCGCCTCACATCCCTGTCATCACAAGTCAGGTTGCCTAACATTAGGCGCCCGATAAAGATAAAATATACAAAGACTATAGTCTTTGTATATTCTTATGCAATTTATTAAGCGATTTCGGACAAAATTCGGATGAAAGAACACCAAAGACTATAAGATATATATTCGTGAACCGCAAAAGTAAACATAATTTATTTATCATGCAGCCATTGATTCTGTACTTTTCGGCATAATTGTAATATTAGTTTATTGAAGAACTTTCAATAATTTGATTGTAACACATTTATTGTGAGAGAAGATTTTTCTGATAGAATAAATCCATAATGCATCCTATGATGTGTTGAAATTCAGTTTCTTCCTTCTATTTATCCGTCACAAAACAGCCCCCTCTAATTGAAAGTTTAATTAACATCGAATGCATCATCAATATCCTTTGTAAGCAACACATCACGACATCAGACCCTGACTCGGACCACCTCGTCGCATGCATACGATATAAGTATAAAACTGCGGCCGATCAGTTTTCATAAAATGGTCTCCTTGCTCACAATATGGCACAGAGATCTGAAAACTGATCGGAGATTTTTCTTTTTTCTTTTTTTTTCTCGTCGTAGTCATTAATTTATGAATAATTCATCATTGATCAAATTTCATTCTAAAAATTCAGGGAATAACTGCTCGATTAATATTGGTCAATTGAAAAAGTTTATTCGAGTTCGGAGCATCAGGTTAAAATCTGATCGATTGCAATCTTCAAACAATCAATTCGGTCCTCGGAGCATCTTGTATTATATGTAGATCCTTCTTTATGGCAACGTCAGTACGGCCGCAGCAGCCGGAGCGGCGACATCAGCAGCGACATCGGTGGCGACGCGTAGATCCTTGGAGAACAGAGAGAGAGAGAGAGAGAGACGAAGGTATTATGGCTTATACACGCAATATAAAGTACGCAGTTTGCTATTGCGCCACAGTTCTCTATTTTATTTAAACTTCTTCGATCGCGTTGTGAACAAACACCAAAAAAAAATCTTCCGAATCTTTAACTTGTTGGGTTCGCTTTCCAGTCTTATGAAAATAATAGCTCGGGAAGAAGTGTTCGGTTTATTCTAGATATTTGGAATAATAGTGCTAGATGAACAGCAACTTTTAGAAGAGCTCCTCTATGGTTAGAAATTTCATGAATTTCGTAGCTCGGACATAATTTTTATCAGCAGTGACAAGCCGTGCTTTTACCATCCTTTTTTAGTGGTCCCGATCGGTCCTCTTTTCAACCGGTATAATTTTGGGCGAAGGTAATACGACATGAACGCAGAATTTTTATAGACTTTGAATAATAATTGGAAGTGTTGGTGAGGAAAATCAAGATCCTTTTGCCAAAACTATAACCTAGTTGCTTCCTTGTATTTTGAATTGAGAAAATAGGATATAATTTGTCGTCGGAATTTCGAACGACTATACCTAATTGATTAGACGTTTATAAATTCCTATATTCGTATACTTATTTGATCATATTCTAATTGATTTCGAAATAGTTCTGCGCGTGTTTGAACACTACGAATTCTTTTGTCGATCGAATTAAGGAAGTTATTGTCGGGGTTATGGTTCAAGAATAATCTTCGTTGTCACATTATACTGAACAAATTTATTCATATATTTGAGGTGCAATTTTACAATTTTACTCCATTTCTCAGATAATATTTTCTGATTTCAGGTTTATAATCGATGGACATGGGATTGGCCTGGTTCTTCGCAGTATTTATTCAACTTCAAATTACGTTGTGGAGGAGTTACGGGGCATCGGACAATATTTCACAGGTATTTAAAATATTTACATTCTCCCTTTTCGAACCGGCTTCCTGCTAGAATTAACAGTACAATATAAAAACAAAATAACTTAGCTTCAAAAGCGCATTTTTCTACGGGTGAAACAAAAAAAAATTTTTTTTTTTCACGATATTTTTAAGTGTACACCCGTCAAAATCGATTCTGGACGAAGCCCTACTGTTCTTACGGAAAAAGTGAGTCAGAATTCACCTCGCCGAGTGTACACTGTGATATATAACCACAGGAATTCGTACATGTGTATTTCTTGCGGTTACATAGAATTCCAAGAAAAAATTCTTGCATTGGGGTAGGTCGCGAAAGGTGTGAAAAGAGTTAACAGGTGGTGCCGACAAATCGTTTCACACCTCTGAACAATAGGCCAAAAAAAAAGGCAGAAAAAAGATGTTCACACTTCATCACCTATTAAAAACCCATAAATTATATTTGAATTCTTTCACGTGCCGACATTATAATGCCCGAACACGTGTATTAAAAAATCGCCACTAAAGCAATACAGATACCCCTTTGTAGGGGTGAGCAGAGGCTCGTAGCTATCGAATACGTGGAGCACACGGTACTTCAAGCTTACGAAAATTCTTTTAATTGCGGGAAAGGTCAAGCGAGCTGCGCAACCCGATGGCGAGGTAAAGAACTAACTCGCGAGGGCTCGAGTGCAGCCCGCCAGAGTATAAAATTCCCTTTAAATTTCTCTATTCCAATCTGCATGTGCGTTTCCTATTATATCTCAGGAACCAATAATCGGAATTTGATGAATTTGGTCGCGTTCGATTCGTATTAAAATAACAAACATTTTTTTCATCCTAGCAAAAGTTTGTTGTATAACGTGTGCTCAGAATCAACAGATTACGCTCCTACCGTGTTGATTTTCGACCCTAAAATCGAGGAAAAATTTTGAAAAATTTCCGTTTAATTTGGAAGTATGTAATAATTACAGCACGTGTTATCTATCAGTTTCTTAGCTTATCATTCTGCGTTACTTTAATTATTTTATTTCGTTGCAACTGTTGTAAAAAAGAGAACTCCAACTTCTCTATTCACCGTATAACAACTAGGTATCACTGAGCATACAAACCCTCACGTGTATATAAATACTTTTAACGATTCCAGATTATTAGGACAGGTAAACAGTTGCGCTTCGTATCTCGAGACTTATCTGTATCCAATGAACAATTCATTCGCGTTATGATGTTATCAATTCAATGTTTCAAATTCGGATTCCTGAGATCAAAATACATAAGAATACCATAGAAAACTCGATGAAAAGAATAGTCGATTTTCGGCCCAAATTTTGAAAAAAACAAAGGCTAAGGCTTAGGATTTCCTCGATTATGGGGCTAAAAATGAAGTATTTCTAAAATTGATTGCAGGACGCTTGTCTCACGTATTTTTGCGCAACGAACACGAATACGTCGATTAAATTGATCTAGAATCAAATCCCATCGAGATGTCCTTGATTTTTCACTTTTCAGTTCGATAAATTGGCGATAACTTGATCAATTGAATAGATAAATTAATTCGGCTCGCTATTTCACATTTGGCTGTTAGTTTACAGACAAAATCGTCAGTTGGCGACGTACACTTACATCTTATAATAAGTGAGTCAGGAATTTTCTGCATCG
This sequence comes from Athalia cordata, assembly GCA_963932425.1. Taxonomy (NCBI): domain Eukaryota; kingdom Metazoa; phylum Arthropoda; class Insecta; order Hymenoptera; family Athaliidae; genus Athalia; species Athalia cordata. The sequence goes on along the minus strand of OZ010628.1, from coordinate 23,429,186 downwards.
CTCTTATGCGAAGAACTTACGTTTAAATAAGACCTTACGTTCCGCAGAGGTTTTGATCACATCAAAATCAACTCATTGTGGTATCCTTATCTTTTCTCTTCGCAGAGCGATGAATTGGCGATATCTCTATCAATTCTTTAGATAGATCAATTTGGTTTACAGATTTAATAGATTTCTGGGCTCAGAATATTTAGGAATACCCCATAAAACCCCTTAACAAAACAAGTGGAATATTTCTGAAGTCGTTTGAGCGAATATTTCTCAATATATTTGGAACTCGTATTCAATTAGCCTCACTAGAAAACTATCGAAATGAGCTCAACCAGGTTCTGAGAACGTCCTCGGAATTTCGCTAGATGATTTTCAAATAATTTACTCGATGTTTTTTGGATAATTTGAAACAAATTTATTGATCCAACTCATTGATACAAAGTTTATATAATTATAATTGATCGTCACATCGCGAATGAAATTGAACAAATTATTTTTTCTTCGGTTCCAGTAAACGAGCATCGCTCGACGCCCCCTTAGACATCGTCTTCAATGCTGTCTACAGACTTTGCATCAACTTCGTCGTTCTGGCAATCGATTGGAACTCGGAACGGTACATCACCAAGTGTCTTCGACGATCAACTTCCCTTCATCCTCATCCAGTCGAGACGGATCTGCAACACATGAGACATACAAGTTCTTTTTTTGCAGAGGTATGAATGCATTAACTTATTTCCTTTATGAGTGCTCAGTAAAATGCATCATTGAGAGTACCAAGAATATGAATTGCATCCCCTTAGAAAATATTTTGAAACTTCTCCTCATGAAATCAGATTACCCAGTATTACCCAATGAACTTAGTAACTTCATGCATGCCCATTATATAATTTATCAAACACGCCAATAAGGCACAACATGAATATATTATTATATATACTTTGTTACTATTTATTAGAATTTGTTCATCATATACATCATACAATAACTTAACATTATGTTATAATAACTAGATCATATAATAAGTCACATATCAAGTTAACTTATTGTCTTTTTGTATTACAGGGTGCAACTCCAACGTCGCTTCGGTTGCTGCCGCCGTTGGACGTCGTGGGAGCCCGGACTCCTCCTGTCCCCCGGGGGGAGTCCATCCGGGTTTTGAGGGGGTGTCCCCTGGGATACAGCGTGGCCTCCCACCACCCCCGGGGTCCCAGGGGATATAGTCCCTGGGGACGTAAGTCTCCTCTTAGGAGACTTACTTCCCTGGGGACTAGTCTTCGGGGGCGCAAGTCCCTGGGGCGATGTCCCCGGGGATCCGGCATCCCCGGATGTCGGATCCCTGGAGACATCTCCCCAGAGGACTAGCCTCCGAAGACAACCCGGGAAAAGGAGGTCCCAAGCGGACAGTCGTCTTCGTGATTTCTCTAGAGAACCAAAAAACAGAGCGTCCGGGTCAGGCCTCCTTTTCCCGGGTTGTCTTCGGAGGCTAGTCCCCTGGGGACATGTCTCTGGAGATTCGGCATCCCGACAACCGGGGATACCGAATCCCCGGAGACATGTCCCCAGGGGACTAGCCTCCGAAGACTAGTCCCCAGGGAAGTAAGTCTCCTAAAGGGAGACTCACGTCCCCAGGGACTATATCCCCTGGGACCCCCGGGGGTGGTGGGAGGCCACGCTTGTCCCAGGGGACGGTCTAAAGACCCGGATGAACTCCTCCCGAGGGACAGGAGGAGTCCGGGCTCTCACGATGTCCAACGGCGGCAGCAGGGAAAATATTAAGTACCTAGAATATACAAGGAACATATTAATAATGATGTACATGTAAGAATATATTATTGCTAATATTATATCATACGTATTATAACAAATATATGTATATTATATTGTATTATAATATATTATATTATATTGTATCACGTTATATTATATTATATCATATTATATTATATCATATTATATTATATCATGTTATATTGACTGATAATTAATTGATAACGTGTAAATACCTGTAAAGTATTGTTGAATGCCATGTAACTTCTGCCCATCGTGGTTTGGAGTCGAATAAATAGTGTAAAGAACCAGGCAAATTCCATGTCCATCGATTATTATAAAGCTGAAATAAGAAATGAACTATGTAAGAGATAAAGTAAATTGTAAAATTGAATCTAAAAATATATTATCAATAAATTCGTTCAGAGTACAACAAGGAACAATGTAATTTAATTCCTAAACCAAAATCCCGATGCAAACTTCCTCAATCTAATAGATAGATAAATTTATAGTGTTAGAACACGGATCCACAATTGAGAATATTAATATGGAATAAATATAAATACAGGGATTCCTAAATGCATGATTAATTGTAATTGTTCGAAATTCCAACAACGAAGGATACTTTTAGCGCAAAGTTATGACGCTAGCTTTCTAAATTCAAAATACGAGTAAATTTGGATACCGGATTCGAATTCCTGAGATCGAAATAGTTAAAAAATCTTTATACGCACGATCGTATACGAAGAGGCCAAATTTTTCTCGGCAAAATATTGAAAATAATCAAAAGTTGGCTAAAGCCTAATCTTGATGATTCCTACGTTTTATCAATTATCACATAGTATAGCTGATGAAGGGGTCGCATCATTATGTATAAGAAATGAATTGATCGATCGTTTTGACGAGCGGATCAAGATACAGCTCAGTTGCACCGTTGAGTGCATGCCCAACCAGACGGACAATGATCTAAGTTGATCTGACCTGAACTGCAATCTAAAGTGAACGAGTAACACTTCGAGGAATTTCTAAGACCGATCAACTCGCTCTCGAGCAAGCAGTAAATGAACAGGAGACTACAATTCGCAACTCGTAATAATTCGGTATGTATTATACGTAATATACAGTTGGCTGTATAAAGGATTTCTTATTTGCGGGAATTTCCATCTTCACGGAGAATATTCTTCAACTTTTCGGTGAACCTTTTACAGACTCTCTGATACAGCAGGTTTTTTTTTTTTTCAAATATAACGAATAGGCATGATACGACGAAGATTGAATCGCGCATAGAATTTCTGGTAAGTATGTCGATAGTTTAAGAAAAATAAAAAGCATGATTAATTCTTTGGGAACATTGAGATTTAGGGGTTGAAAAAAACCCAGCCTGATGAGCGTTGCGAGCAGCTCTAACACGGGAGAGATAAATTCCATATTGATAATGTTTCATAAAGGCTACGTTACACCAACGTCGTATACATTTATACGTATTTATAGGTAAAAGGTGTGACGCTATACACCCTACAAACGTGTACAACCTCTAGATACTTTTCTACCCCGTGAATATCGGACGAATTATTGAGTTAAAAGTACAATAAAAGCCGTACGACAGAGAATTCAGGCTTTGTGGAGAACTGACCATATCCCAAAACTACTGTGAAACTTTCTTAAACGAAATAGAGCCCCGCGAGCATCGCGCCCCGTTATCTACGATGGCTCCGAGCTCCGACACGGGCAATGAGATCACAAAATTGAAGTGCGGGATGAGCAAACCTTTCCAACATGTCCAGACCTAATAAACCTACCATATGAAAATTTATGCCGATATTCATTTTTATCGCCACTAATCGCTTAACTTCAGTTTTCGCCCCTTTTCCATGCATCTCGTGATGTCTGCGCAACGACCCGTTTCGATACCAGCGGGAATTCGGTTCGAAAAAGGAGAATGTAAATAATTTAAATACCTGTGAAACATTGTCCGATGCTCTGTAACTCCTCCACAACGTAATTTAAAGTTGAATAAATACTGCGAAGAACCAGCCAATCCCCTATGTCCATCGATTGTAAACCTGAAATCAGAAAATATTATCTGAGAAATGGAGTAAAATTGTAAAATTGCACCTCAAATATATGAATAAATTTGTTCAGTATAATGTGACAACGAAGATTATTCTTGAACCATAACCCCGACGATAACTTCCTCAATTCGATCGACAAAAGAATTCGTAGTGTTCAAACACGCGCAGAACTATTCCGAAATCAATTAGAATATGATCAAATAAGTATACGAATATAGGAATTTATAAACGTCTAATCAATTAGGTATAGTCGTTCGAAATTCCGACGACAAATTATATCCTATTTTCTCAATTCAAAATATAAGGAAGCAACTAGGTTATAGTTTTGGCAAAAGGATCTTGATTTTCCTCACCAACACTTCCAATTATTATTCAAAGTCTATAAAAATTCTGCGTTCATGTCGTATTACCTTCGCCCAAAATTATACCGGTTGAAAAGAGGACCGATCGGGACCACTAAAAAAGGATGGTAAAAGCACGGCTTGTCACTGCTGATAAAAATTATGTCCGAGCTACGAAATTCATGAAATTTCTAACCATAGAGGAGCTCTTCTAAAAGTTGCTGTTCATCTAGCACTTATTCCAAATATCTAGAATAAACCGAACACTTCTCCCCGAGCTATTATTTTCATAAGACTGGAAAGCGAACTCAACAAGTTAAAGATTCGGAAGATTTTTCTTTGGTGTGTTTGTTCAAATTGCGATCGAAGAAGTTTAAATAAAATAGAGAACTGTGGCGCAATAGCAAACTGCGTACTTTATATTGCGTGTATAAGCCATAATACCTTCGTCTCTCTCTCTCTCTCTCTCTGTTCTCCAAGGATCTACGCGTCGCCACCGATGTCGCTGCTGATGTCGCCGCTCCGGCTGCTGCGGCCGTACTGACGTTGCCATAAAGAAGGATCTACATATAATACAAGATCCTCTGAGGACCGAATTGATTGTTTCAAGATTGCAATCGATCAGATTTTAACCTGATGCTCCGAACTCGAATAAACTTTTTCAATTGACCAATATTAATCGAGCAGTTATTCCCTGAATTTTTAGAATGAAATTTGATCAATGATGAATTATTCATAAATTAACGACTACGACGAGAAAAAAAAAGAAAAAAGAAAAATCTCCGATCAGTTTTCAGATCTCTGTGCCATATTGTGAGCAAGGAGACCATTTTATGAAAACTGATCGGCCGCAGTTTTATACTTATTGTGTGCATGCGACGAGGTGGTCCGAGTCAGGGTCTGATGTCGTGATGTTTTGCTTGTAGAAAATTTCAATGAGAGATGAGTGCAGAGGTGTATTGGATAAGAATTAAATAATCAATTTCAAAATAGCTGTTCGTTTATTGATAAATTATGTAGATAGGATACATTCATTGACCGCTTTTTACAGATATCTATTACTGTGAATAAAAACGTTTTAATATCTTTCACAAGATGAATGATCCACTCATTATTACGATGTGGCTCCAGTAATTCCAATAAATACTAGACACAGAGACCTAATCACTCATTTATACATTGCCAAACCCCTGCGAGCGCCTAACTGTATACAACTCCGAAATACACCCCTGTCATCGCCTTCAGGTTGCCTGGATTAGGCGGCCAATAAAGTAGGCGGTTTATTTATTCGTAAAAAATCTGAAGGATGGCGCAATGAACGCCATTGCCTCTTTTATCGGCCGCCCAATCCGGGCAACCTGACGGCGATGACAGGGGTGTATTGCGGAGTTGCATACAGTTAGGCGTTCGCAAGGGCAAAACGCGCGAGACTCAATCGAAAATAATGGGAAGAACTCTGAAATGAATCCTAGTAAGCGTAACTTTTCTTGCATATCATTAAGCACTCACAGGGTCTGAATAATATCAAGAAGTCGATAAGAAACGTAAGTCAGAGACTTTATCTATTAAATTGATCAAGTTATCGCTAATTTATCGATCTAAAAACACATTGGAAAAGCGTCCGATAATCGATTAATACATTTGCCCATTTTTCCCCCAAAAATCGAAAAAATCTTGTTCTTTCATAAATTTTTTTCTCCACCTTGCGGTTAAAGTTTCAATTCATCCACGTAGTTTTCTCATCATCTTACAGTTCGATCAGCCAACGTCAAAGTCTAAAGAATACGGGGAAGCTACTAAAAAAAATAAAATAAATGATAAAACCGAGAATAAACTCAATGCAAGTGGGTTTGACGAGTTTATAAATACAGGGACTGGAGTACCAGCACTCACGATTATTGGTAGACCAGATGAATGAATTCAATATGAATTAAGATTAAGGGTCTTCACGGATGGGACCGTTCCCGTGAGCCGCGATTCCGCTAGGCACTTTATTTTTCAATTTTTTTCATGCGGAAAATATTCCGATATTTCGATTTATACAGCTATATTTATACATCTACCTGTAGGTATTCATATACGTAACTCGCTCGACTCAGGCCGTTCAAAATCCCGGAATTATTATAGGATTACCATTTATCATTTCAACTCGCGCATGCTTCGGCGAACAATATCAACGGGAAAAATCTATTTCGCAAACCACCAGCATTTTTCACGCACATATATTTAAATTCCACATATCTAATATTGCACAATCAAAACCGATTTTCTACCAATCATCGTCAAATGTACCTGACCCTGAATTAAGCGACCGCCTTTTTTTTTTCTCATCTCTTCTCAAACCGGAAGAAAAATGAAGAAAAAAAAAACGTTCCGGTGTCAAAAAATCAAAATCGATACAATTCCTCGCAATATTTCAACCGGATATTTTATATGTCGTAACCTCCGAACTGCCAAAGAGCTACGACTGAATGGGAGTCTGGGGTCGGTAATATATTTCCGCCTTTCATGTACACCTCAATTATCGTTATGCAAATTGACTTATGTTTTGTGGATGGGGAGGGCGGAACGCGGGGGGGGGGGGGGGGAGGAGGGTTGTGGCAAGTATAGGTTAGGTACTGTACCCTGCAGTGGTGGATATCTGGGTACTTCCACGTCGTAGGGAGTTGCCTTCCGGGTTTACACCGAAAGTTTCGACCCCGTTTTGTCGCTGCAGAAGACCACGTGACGTCGGATTAGAATAAAAGGGATGCTGCGAATATTACACAAGCCAGATTAAACGTGGGCGTAACATTTCGATTATCTTAAAAAAAAAAAATGAACGCTATACGTTTCACATATAGGAATGACGTGAGAAAAAAGAAAAAAATTAATTAATCGAAAAATAAGTAAACTGAAAAATTGTTTTTTGATGAAATTTTCGCCACCGCTTCTTCCCACAGAAAATTTTACCCATATACTTATCGCCCCTATGTACTAAATATATTATATATATTATACTCGTAGATACGGGAAAAATTTTTGGTGGGATAGATTAACGTTGTCACATCTGTCATACACGGGGAATTATGATCCTGATCCTTGTACATAATATAGAAAGTAATTCGTTTCAACATCTATTTATACATATGTATATGTATGTGTGTAATACAACTACGGTGTACATAACGGGAGTAAATCAATTCCCTAAAATCCCCATATAGTACAGTCGGCCTTCATGGACACAAAATATATTTAGTTCCTAGGCCCAGGATTATTTCTGTTTATGTCCCCGTTAAACCGATTTTACTCAAGGGGGCAAAATCATACCGTCATTCATTGTGATGCGGACAACCGCTAATAGGTTGTATATATTTCGATCGCCCAAAGAGAGAAACAAAAAAAAAAAAAAAACAGAAAAGAGAAAAGAGAATCGAACACATATACATGCGATGATCATCGTACGGAGAAGAAGGTAAAAATGTCTGCAACAAGTTTCCTCACCCCCTTCCTTTTTTTTTTGGTTTTCTAATTACTCGAGAGCTTTTCAGACACATCGAACTGCACAGGTATGGTTGAGAATTTAAATTTTGAAACGCCGTATAGGGTTGTTAGAGTGATCCTTGAAAAAAAAAAAGGAAAGAATCTGGTATCAAATATTTAATCCATTTCTCAAAGGGCCGGCATCTTTTCTCTACATTACTTTTTTTTTTTTTGCTTTTTTCCTGTGATCCCGTTAACCGCTGCAGTAAAGAAGCTTTAAGTATTTCCCCATTCGGAATCACCGCCCTTATTTTCGTCAAGGTTATTGGAATTGGCTGGCCGAAAGCGAAGTTCTTCTCATTGTTGGAAGATCTTAAATCGATCACTATCGAACCGACGGATGTATTCTGATGAATTTTTTTTGAAACGGAAACTGAAGAGAAAAAAGATAGACAAACGCGGAAACGTTCAATCGGAATTTTAGGTGGTACCGCCGGTTTCTTTGGATATGGAGATGATAAAAGCACCAATCTACATGTAAGCGCTTAAAGTTTCGCTTGTTTTTGTTCCGCATTACTTGTTTTTTCTCTTCCATTTTTTTCTACAGCAAGATTCTACCTTTAATCAAGATTTCTACCAATTTGCGCGGATGGCGACGGTGCGAAGACAATGCCTATTGTCGTCGTAACTGGTTGGGAGTTCCAAGTGTTCCAACACACAACCAACACACGACGCGCGTTCAAGTAGTTTATAACGGGTGGGCAGAAAAAAATTTGTAAAAAAATTAAAGAACTACTAAAATTCAAACCAGGCTTCGATTTCGACTTCGACTTCGACTTCAACTTCGTTCCGGTTCTATGAAGGCCGAACCGGATCCTCGATGTCCAAAATCTCTTTCGCTTTTGACAAAAAAAAAGACAAAAAATGTCCGAACGGTTTTCGAAGTCGAAAGTTTTGCAACGAGCGAAGACACAGGTTAGAATATCGGGTAAAAGTATAGAGATAATATGTGGTTTTTTTTTCTTTTTTCGATAGGATAAATCGGAAGGTTTTTGGGACACCCGTTACGTGAGCCATGAGAATATATCTTTTCTCTCATTCCCTTTCTCTCTCTGTACCGAAATCGCGAAGAGGCGCTGCGCGGATGTTCCTATGGGATTTTGCAGAGCCAGTTTCGCTAGTCGCTTTTGCTTCAGTTGAATATCCACTGAGCTACCTTCAAGGCTTTTCATCACAGCAGCCAAAGCAACTACTTCTCAACCACTCGCGCTACGGGTTCCCTCAACTTCAACGTCTCTCAAGTCTCTTATTTCTTCAGCGTTTCAGCACCCGCCCTGAATAACCTTTCTCTCTCTTTTTTTTTTCTCTCCCTCTTTTTTCTCCCCCTATGTTTGTATTTGCTAATTGTGAATTGTCTAATTCCACCCCCACCAATTTTTAGTCCCTGTACCTTATCAAATATTTTCTGCTTTCTTCTATTCTCCTTCTCTTCCATGTTTATAAAATTCATGTACGGCATGCCGATGTCCTTTACCAATCGTGAAGAAAAAAAATGATCGCCTGAAGTAATTTTTTACAAAATTTGTTGACAGGGGAGAAAAAAAAAAGAGAAAATGGTACGTCATTTTCACTGCAATTTAGATGAAAAGTAAGTGTCGTGCCGCATCGTCATCATCATCATTATTACTATACGCGCATTTAAAGTGCCGCACAGGACGCCTTGAAAACGTGAAGTTAGTTGGCGTCGGTTCGTCTTCGTACGTTTCTCTTTTTCTCGTCTGTTCTTTTTCTAGTTCTTATTCGACCGCTTCATACGTGCGAGCAGAGATGTGTACATACCTATGGTACTGAAATTTTCACCCTACACGGGGGCAGGTTGAGCCCGAACTACACTCGAGCACAACTCCACTCTAGTCAACTGAAACTCAAGTAGTAAAAGCCAACACCAGTCGTCTGAATTGTAGAGAAAGGATAGTAGAGTAGAGGAGGAAGCTAGCTGCCGGATGATATGTACATATAAACCACTATCCACGTTTACACTACTACCATCAAGTTTACCAAGCACCGCCAAGAGGCACCCGCAAGCGAAAGGGTACCAATTTTTTTTTTTTTACTTCCACTTTTTTTTCCCTCTTTTGCCTTTTTTTTTTTTTTTGTTTCTCGTCATGTTCGTCAAGGGTTTTGCTTAGCTTTGTACGATGTTAAGGTGTACGATCCAAATATACGTATTTCACATCTCAAACTCAATCCGAGACCATAAAACCTTCCCCTTAAGATTTCTATCAAATTTACCTTCGGAAATTTCAGGTTGTGTGATTTTTTAAACAGTCCATATCGTTCGATGCATTTTTCTTTACACGTGAACATTCTTTTCATATCGAACATATGTGAAATATAAGTCTGGGCAAAGTATACTTTGAATAAAAAAAGACCTTCGAGAATCTTCATCGAGAAATTTCATCTGCTCGTATACATTATATGTACAGTGTTCGGTATCGCAGTGTTTGTCATTGGTAATGAGATATTTGAATCCATACGTACCGGGGGATTTTCTGGTCGGTTCGTTACGCGAGAAACTGACGATATGTATTTTACCACCACATCGACATTCGCATTTACATTAACCGTGGTTATAGACGCGGCGTATGAAGTGAACCCGTTCGAAATAAAGCAAATGCAGTGTATGGAGCGATAGCTGTCGCGGCAAAATAATTGTCTATGGGATTTAGCGTTGGTGGTAATGGTAGTGGTTGTTAATTCGCGTTTTCCACGTATATTTCTACCTGTCTGGATACATGCGCACATAATGCAAAGCGAGCTGGACTACGCTGACGGTATTATAAACGCGTAACATACCATATAAACTGCGAAGAATAATATACACGTAACACAAACTATACGTTCGCTTCTGCTTTTGCTTTTGCCTCTCTGCCTCAGCTTTTACCGCTGCTGCTGCTGCTGCTGCTGCTGTCGGTCTCTCAAGGGACGGGGGACATATTGTTTGGTTCAGTAATTCCTCCCGTTATTTCCACTGTGTTTGCTTTTTATCATTGTAAACCGATATATTGTCTGATGTATATATGTAACCCCCTCTTCTCCCCCCAACTACCATGTACATAAATATACATATACATAAAATATATATTCATTTATTTATCTATCTATTTGTCGATCCTACACCACGTACTGTGCACATTATTATATGTATGCATTGTGGAACGTTCCGTTCGAAATGACCGCATAGTAAAATAGAAAAAAATATGAAAAAGTAAAATTGAAGTATAATCGCATCGACACTCCACATCGCGTAACGGAACTACAGCGTCGACGGTCTTGGAGAATGAAAAAAAAAAAGGAAAAAGCAAGACGAAAGAAAAATGTCACGTACTCCAGAAACTTGCGGAAGAAGCAAAGACTTATGGGAATGTAATTGAAACACTAATACAGATATATTATATGGGATAAAATGACCTGATACGTGACGTGATAGCGAATGAAAAATTTTTTGGTGAGAAGGAAAAGGAAATCGAGATCTGGTTGGGAACGGTCGAAACGTTTCGTATACGGGAAATGGATGGATGAAATTTTATGATGAAGTTTCGGAGAAGAGAAAAAAAAGATGGAAAAGATTTTTTATGTTTTGAGTATTGATGAGACAAAGTGGGTACATCTCGATGATGGGTGTCAAATTTTAATGTTTGAGTAGCACGGTGCGTACGGACGCGTTATTCGAGTGTTTGTTCATGGCACCGTCGTCGAATTCGAATCGTTAATCTCTTCGGATGTCACATGGCGTGACACGTGTACGAACACCATACATATTATAACGTTATACTGCATTAGCAAACAAAAAAGGAATGAAACTTTGCTCATATGGGTTTTACGTTATAACACTTCTACGTATTTACACATCATTATGACCAAAAATCGATCAATCTACGATAAAAAAGGAAAAGGAGAATAAGAAACTAGTTTTCGAAAATCTTTGATACAAGCGCTTTGAAAGAAAACAAAAAAATTATGGCGTATGAGCATAAAATTTGAATAATTATCCAACCCCCCAAGGTATTCCAAAAATGAAGTAAGTTTAAAACCAAGTTCAACTGGAACTTCGTTTTACATTTAAGTTACGAGTAAAATTTCGTGAAAAAAAGTTGGTTTAGTATCTCGAGTTTACGAAGTAAAAGCAGGTGGAGTTTAAAATGTGAAGGAAGGTTTGGTAATGGGGATGGAAAAGCTCAAGCCTTACGAATACGAAGTGTTCAACCTGACGCCGACCATGAAGTGCTAGTGTTGGCATGATCTGACGACGTCGTTTCTTTCGCGTTTTTTCTTGTCAGTCTTTACCAGCCCGTAAGGGTAGTTTTGCGTCGTCTCAAATCACGACGAATTTTCCCCTCAAATTTCCGCCCATCCATCGAGGTACGAATTATCCTACCTCCTCATTGGTCGGATCTTTTGAACCGGAGGTTGGATCTGCGCAACCCGATTAACGCCACAAAAAATACCCATCCACCATTGGTCGGACTTACCCCAAAGGATACGCCCATTTACTCTGAATGCCTCAATGCAGACAGAAACCAGTTATTCTTTTTTACTTTTCGCTTTTTCCTTTTTCTTATTCTTTTCTTTTTGCATCCTCTAACTGAGGGATTTTCTCAGAATTTCACAGCCACCCGTATACCAACGATCTTTTCACACCCTTTGTAATGACTTCGCACTTGGAAAGAAGGAGAAGAAAAAAAAAGAATTTATTCAAAAAACTACTTTCTTCTCGTTCAAGGGAAGAAAAGATAATATTGAAAGTTTAGAACGATGAACAGCAAGAAGTTCACCGACAAAAATAATGTCGAAGTTAAAATTTGTCATTTCTTTTTTAGAAAACCATGAAATCCAAATGTGAATAATATTTTTTTAGAAAAATTACTCCAAAACCTACGCTGTTTATACGCTGTTAATATTTCTAAGTTTCTTTTTCTTTTCTTTCCATTTCGTCTTTTCTCTTTATCGCAACATCATCATCCGGGTCGATAATTGCGGGTTGGAGGTTTCCGAGGTTTCTAAGAGGAGGTATGTACGTACTGGGTATATAAATTTGTCCGGAGGTGAAAGGTAACGAAATGGGTGTGTCCGATAGGTTTATTTTCGCCCCGCCCATTCAGGCGACGCCCATTTACACGACAGGGAGAAGGGAGAAAATTTTGCTATTGCCTCAACGTCAACCTGGTGCCCCTGCTGCAGGCTACGTCAACGGGAACCAGCCGCCCGCTTCTTTTCTCGGTCTAAAAACATTATAATACTGGCTGGGCCAAAGCTAAACACTGGAGCCGACGCGGCTATCACGCGACTGCGTCGCTTCGACAATATTCAAATTTTTTAATCATTTTTTTTTTCTTTTATTTTCCGTGATACGTACGTACCGATTAATTTTTCTAACGTCTCATTGGTGTTTATTAATTTTTATAGTTTTCTCCATATCCTCTTGACGCGCGAAAAAAATTACTGCGCGCATGTATGTGAGTTATTCCTCGAAGCAGGATCTTATAGTTCGTAGTTCGTTCGATTTTCAAATTTACTGCTCAATTGGCAGAAAATTTTATAACGAAGAAGATTCAACGAATGAAAAATTAAAAACGTGTGCAGTATCAGTGTAGACAGATATCACGAATAAATAAAATTCAAAAAACTGTCATCGATCACGGTAAAATTAATTTAAAAAAAAAGAAAAGACTACAAATAATATACAGTGATGTGAAAATTGTAAATTGTGGTTTAAAAAAAAAAAAATTTTAAGAAGAAAAGACGTAATTGAGAAAAACTGTGTTGAGTGAAGAAGTTCCGGAGTTCTCATCATTTCGCAACGGTTCTTCTAACGATAAAAAAAAGACGAGAAAAAAATATATTTACGTAAGTAAAAACAGTGTAGAACGTCACGATATTTTATAATTTTCTGCATATCGTAATTAAATTCTTCTCATTACTGCGTTTGCTTTATAAAAGAAGAAAAAAGAAAACGGATATACATTTCGACGTAATTTGATTTTTTTTTCTTCTCCATGATATATTTATTACCGCATATAATTTGTTGTAATTTGAGAATCGCTTGTGAAAATCAATTAATTATTCCGTTGTTATACCATACGTTTTACATATGCGTATAATTCGTACGTACTGCGAACTAAGCCGGTGCAGTCATCATTATTAAGCAGCTCGAAACGCTATTAATTACGCAAATCACCGATCGTTATCCCGAGTAACCTCGAGACTGTTTTTTTTTTTTGTTTTTTGGATCTGTTTTCCCTCTTCTTTTAAATTACGACCAACGATATTCGCGCGTATCTGTATACCTAGGGTGAAAATTTTCAATTTCGATAGCTGAAAACCTTCTAAGTATATTAAATAGAAGGGGAGTTCAAATAGGAGTTACTAATAATGTGAAGATGATTAAAAAGTTCGTTATAAGCTTACCGCCGCAATTAGCTTCATTATCTAAGTGGATTTTCTCGGAGATTTGACGCTAAGAGATTTTCCAATGGGTGGAAACCCCCGAGAACCGGCGTAACTAGAATCTGTGGGGGTTGCAGATCGACGCCGTCGACTCGCTGGGATCATCCCTAATAATCCCTTCAAAGATTACAGAAAAATTAACCAACTCTAAATTATTCAAACAGATTAAAACACGCCACTAGCTAATCGAACTAATATTACACTCCTTACACGCGTGAATTTTGTTCTGCACCGAAAAAATCATCCTCTCTAAACTTTTTTATTCTTTTTCTTTCATTCCGTTCATTTTTAACCCTCCGACGGCTAATTACCTGCCTTCGCACTGCGGCCGGGCAGCAAAAATGATCGGACCAAAGAAGCGAGTAGAAAAAAAAAACAACTGCGATCGGCAATTTTGACTCATCAAATTCGACAGGGTTTTCTTTTTGACATCGGCCAATTACATCGTTTACAATATCAAAAAAAGAAGAGTTTCTTCCACGGCATATGTGCAGTGTGTGTCTTTATGGAAAAACTAAATATTGGAGCAACCCCCATGGCCATGCGAAACCCAACGCGTTTTTTATTTTATTTTTTCATCCCCTCATAAAAGTGTTTGCCGAATAACTGTTAAGATTGAAGAGTTCCTCTACCTATAACACATAGTTTGGGATTCACATGGGGTTACATTTTTCTGTGAGTTTTGATTTTTTTTTTGGATTTTTCTTTTTCTCGTGGTACGAGAATGAGAAATTAGCGTAGTTCCGCGCCGTCCGTCGGCAGACTTTTGATATCAAGTGGAGAATCTTAACGAAAGAAAATACTTGAGACCCCCTATATATGGCCCTCCGTATGGTAAATCCGCCCTATTTATTTTCACGTATTTTACGGTGTGCGTGTGAAAGCGATCGTTCTATGTGCGTATAGGTATATTGAAAAGGATAAAGAACGATGAATTTATATAGCGAACCTCTCAATACACGTTAAACATCGGCGGCAGGGCAGCCAATAGCGAAATATACAGCGGCCACTTAAAGACTCGAAAATAAAACCATAACTAACCCCAACGGCTTTATACGCACGACCCCATCCATCGATCAATAGGGTATGTTTATAAAACAAAGCGTAACCGAAAACCAAGTAGTTAATTGTTCCTTAATTTCTATTAAACTATAAACAAAACACTCACGTCTTTACACAATGTATTATTACAACCACCATTATTTACCCCCTTCCAAAAATTAATCCGAACACCACATGACGATCTGCAACGATTTATTACCGAATGAAAAATCGGCGAATGAATTTTTTTCTCGGTATACAACGAGGTTTAAAACTTCGTCTCGGAAGACTGCAGTATCGTCTGTAGGTGCGTTAGGTTTTTTTTCCTTTCTTTTTTATTGGTTAAATCGAAACAGAACCAATCACTGTTTGGTAAACAGTGTTCGTATTGGATGATTCCCGTCGGATTGGGGTGCCAAGTGATGATATGGGGGAATAGGATTTTCCCCTTGTATAGATAGACGGATAGCCTTGCACAATCCGCACGTAACTACACGGCAAATTGGATTGGATATAGTAACACCCATACCGCCCACTACTCACGACGAAACAATTACTTTATATCTATATATACACCTAGTGAACATATATCGATGTGTTACAACACATCGCGTGCACGTTTAGTTTAGATCGCGGCTAACTTCACCCCACTTACCACAAACGCATCGATATACACGCTTCGTGAATTTTTATCCTTTTTTTTCTTTGGAATCATGTTTGATATGAGGTAGAAATTTGGACAAATTTAATCGACGAAACTTCAAAGTTGAGGGCGAGAAGTTGACGAGATTTACTTTTGGTTGATTCTCGTTACCATGCGGTAGTATAGTAATACCAGATATGTAAATTGTAATTTTCAACGTTTTAAGGGAATTTCAAGGTGCGTAATTTCGGTCGTCACACACCTTGACTACTTTTTTTTTCCACCGTATAAAGATTACGATATAACGTGCGTTAGGGGGATCAAAACCTATGGCGCGCAAGGAAATGTCAAATTAGTTAGTCAGAAACTAGTGTTCAGGTAGCTTTAGGTATAGACGAATTAGCATAGGTATCTCTCTCCGAGGCGTATTTTCTTCCTTATCTTTTATTTGTTCAGTCTCTTGGTGTTAAATACAAGCTCCCCAACGACACTAATGTCCCGTGGAAGGAGGTAAAAGTTTAAAGTTATTGCCACAAAAACAAAAAAACAAAAAACAGAAAATTGTAGTAGAAACAAGAAGAAGAAAAAAACTTACTCGCAGCGTCGCTTTAGATATATAGCCTGAGAAATTCTCCCTCGCTGTTACATTGAAATCTCCAGATACTTTAATTTTTCGACTCAGAAATTTTGATTTCTTTTTCCTTTTTTTTTTTTGAGCGAAGAAATATTCATAGTACTATAAGTTTCGAACGAAGTTATAGGTCGCAGGTTAGCTCAGCTGTCTCCGATTAATCCCCATAGAGCGAAAGAGATGAATGGGAAAAAAAAAGAAAAAAATTAAAGAAAGAAACAGAAATCTTCGGGATCGTTCTTCGAGAAATCCTCTGCCAATATTTGAAGAAGCGAAAAACGATCCGAAGGGATATCGAGAAAAGGGGGATAGGGAGATTAGTGGAAGAGATATTTTAAATACGTACGCTGCGGTCTTCTGCGCTCTACTTTTAATTTTTTTTTTTTCTCTCTTCAACTCTTACAATTTCAGATTCACGATCGATCGGACCCATATACATATATACATGTTATAAAAATCTATGGGGAGTATGAAAAAAAAAAAAAAAATAATAAAGAAGAGACTTATCCGCAATGTAAAATGTTTGCTCTACTAATAGTGTATCCAATTTTTTTTTTTTTCTCTCTCTTCTTTCTTCTCTTCATTTTTTCCTCCCTCAGTTGACTCTGCCTCGCGGGCGAGTTTGGAAATTTTGATTTCGATCGCGATGAGGATGAAAATTATTAAGAAAAAAAAAAGAAAGAAAAAGGACGTAAAAACGGCTTCGAGATATTCAGAATTCGAGAACTGCAGTCGTCACTTGGTGGAACGTGTGGAAGTGTACGTTGAAAGTCACGCGATTAAATGGCGAAGTTGGAAAGTTTCGAAACAATTTCTAGTATTCCTTTGGTCTGTTAAGTCGGACTGCATAACGCGGCGCGACGTTGTCATTTAATTTTCAAGTGAACCGGCTCGCTTCGTAGTTTATTATATTTATAGTTTAGTATTAAGGCGTTGATATCGCGTGGCTCGGATATTACCACCTCTCAACCTACTCGGGGAGCTTTTAACCATTAGCGATTGTTAGCCAGATAGTTTTACCCCCGTGAAGTTGGTTACGATATACGTAAACGAATACCCACTTACAAAACCCAACCTGAACCTGAATCCTTTAGGTCAAAGGTATCGCGGTATTGTAAGTAAAGGTTAGGTATCTTGTCATAGGGTTAGAAATACGACGATTACTTATCCCAGGCACGCGATTTTATTAACTATAGATATGCAGAAATCATGCACAAAATAAGACCTTCTTTTTTTTTCCTTCATAGGAAAATCTGATAGATCCGATGGGTAATTTCAAAATTTTTAGAAGTAAAAAAAAATCTTCAGCGATTCTATTTCGGTATAAATTCAGAAAAATAAATCGGATTCTTAATGGTTTAGCTCGGGGAAGAAAGAAAGAAATTAAAAAGAACCAAAAAAAAAAACAAATGAATTCTAAAAATACTTTTATATATAATAATCTGATCGAGAATTTTAGGTTTCTGTTTTTTTTTTCTCTTTTTTTTGGGAGGATCGATAGATCGTTTTTCACGATATCATTAATCACGTAGTTGGCACCTGTAAAAATAGGTTGGCGATTGTTTCTTTTTTTGGATTACTCGCAGATTACGGTGCTGGTAAAATTTAATACATATATTAATATATACGTCAGAAAATTGAAAGAAAAAAAATCCTGAACCCTAATCTTACTATAATTCTACGCGATAAATAATCAATGGACGATAAATAATTTCGAATTAAAACAAGAAATTTGAATACACTGTAAGGGGGTTGGGGAGAATTATAAAATCGTTTACAAATAGTTTTATTATACGTATCTAACATCGTTTGTATAATTTTACTTTAAACTTGTACTTGTATAATTGTGGATATAAAAAGGAAATTTTCTTAAATAATCCAACAGCTACAAAAAACCACGTGACCTCATAGCCGCGTCTAGATCGTAATATAAGTCTCAAGAATTTCGTGTAGACGTTTCTTTCTTTATTTTTCTTTATCTTCCCTACATCGTTCCTTTTTTTTCATTTTTTTTCTGTTTTCAGTTACACCCGTTGGCGCGATCTTAAGATCTGATGGAAAAAGAAATGTTTAAAACGAAAAATCGAAAGTGTCACACCTTTCTATTTATAAGTATTTATATTCCATATACCTATACTCCCATTGAAACCGATGGACGCGTATAAAAAAGGAGAAGGAAGTGGATAATGATAAGGAGAAAGAGAAAGAAAGAAAATGAAAAACGAATTAATTTCCTTATATATAACAAGATATATGTAAGAATAAAGAAGAAGAATTTATTTGTTTGTACGTAAGAGCAGATGTTCGTTGCCCAAACTTTTATCGGGATTCACGGACTTCACCTACACGCCATTTATTTGATTAAATCTTGAAGAAGAAGGGAAAGGAAGGAACGAAAAAAAAATAAAAAAAACTATAATGATAAATCGTTTCTACTAATTTTATATAAAAAAAGATGAGTATATGTATTCGTAATTTTTTTATTTTGTGATCAATCTTTGGAATTCTGTCTATTTATTTGTAATTTACACGTGTATTCTGCCCTCTTTTTTTACCCATAAAAAAGGAAATTTACTGCCGGCACGCGTCACGGCTTATTTTTTTATCTTATTCGACTCTCATATTCTCGTGTAACATGAAAAAGAAAAAGAGAAATACATTTACTACTCGATCTGAATAAGGTGCTATTTATGCTAGCCAGAAATAATTTTTAAGTACGGTACAAATATTAAAAAAGAAAAATTCAAAAAACACACATCGTGCACCTGTATGATGGGGTTTTGTAGATACATGCCGTAAATCACGTGTGTCCACTTATAATTATTTATACCGTATCAAAATTCCGAATTTCTTTTTTCGTTCTTTCGTTTTTTATGTTATAGTTATTTTACAAAGTCTTCAAAAATTTGCGACTGGAAATTTGTGTAAATGATTCTCTTTTCCCTTCTCTCTCTGTCTTTTTTCTTTTCTTATGACTAAACAAATCACGCATCGTGTGATATTAATTTTATTACAGAGCGATAGATAGGGGCGCGTTTAGAGCGAGTTTGGAGTTTAAAACACAGGATGATAATCGTTACCGCCGCCGATGGCGTGCGGGATAAAAAAGTGTTGGATTTAATAATAGTCGTTCCGTATAAGCGCGTTTAATACATAGTCGACCATTCATAAAGTAATATAATGATACATCCTAACTATGAATGAACTTATCCAAGATTGTATTTAGGGCACATGTTAGGTCGCGTCCGACGGGAACGTCGAGCGTTTCTCTTTTTCCTTTTTTTTTCTTTCAATTTTCTTTCCCCCTCTATATCTCTACGTTGCATTTTGAGTTCAGCTAGCAGTCACGCTACGAAGATTATGATGTATTATTAAACGATTGCTCTTTTCTTGGCGTGCAACAGAGGCGACTATAGTATTACATATTTACATGTACATAACACACTCACGTACACACACACCTAAGCCACTTGACAACCGGTACCAACTTCACGTGACTGCGATTCCAGTCGCGAGTTAACTTAGTTCATGTCCTCACGTGTCCTACCAAAGATGCTAAACGAGCTGAAAATACCCTCTCGAATTTCGAACATTTTAACCAATCGAATCACGTATCGTTCATTCTTTTTTTTTTAGTTTTTTTACAAAATAATTGACAAAAGTAGTCTGAAAAAAATCAGAAGGTTTCAAACTTTTGTGTTCTCACCTCGTTCAAAGTTTGGACAAGTGATTAGAATTTAATTAATTGTCAAGTACGAGTGAAAAAAACAAATTTGGACAGTAAGATAAAAATCATTTTCGAGTACGAGTAGTTTACTTAACACTACGGCATGAAGTTAGGCATGCGTGTAATGAGCTATAATCTATGTGTATGAGATAAAATTAAAAACGTAATATGGAAGTAGGTATATATGGGAGGCTATTAGTATACCTGTCACTTTACCCACGTGTAATAGAATTTGAAGATCAATCAACGAAATTAATTATTGCCAAAGGAATTTCCCGCGTGTTATTAAATACCGGAAGTAATATGTCCATTGTCTCTTGGCCGTCGTCGTCGTCGCGGTCGTCGTTTTTTTTGCTTCTTATTTTTATAATTTCGTTGTCTCGAGTCACATCACCCTCTGCAAACGTACCTTACTACCTACCGAGTCACTGACTCCCTCATATCTCATCGAAATTCTAAGATCAACTTTCGGATATGAGCGGCACACAACTTCACTTACTTGTTAGAAACTTACCAATTTAAACGAGACTAATTTTTCAACAACCGTAACGATTTAAATTAGGTGAATTTCATTAATCTTCACATTCAATTGCTGTAATTATTCACACCGAATTATTTTCGTACGAATGAATAAAAAAAAAAAAGATGGAAGGGAAAAGAGAAGGAAAAAATAACTTCATCAAAAGGTGTCGGACAAAAAGAATAAAAGCCTATAACATTCCTACGAGCGGTTGATAATTTTCAGTTAGAAAATTACGAGGACTTTGTGAGGAGGTGTTGTTTTTTCCATCACACGGAATAGGATATGCGGGGTAGAAACTGAATGCGAAAAGAACTTTGTTGGTTTGAAAAATAAATATATACCTCGGACTTTGGCGTTGATGCTAATGGCGATGGTGACGGTGATGGTGGTCGAGCATCGCCTGCAGGCGTCAAAGGACTCGAGTGAAAAGATGCGTCTGTATAGATAAGTTCTACCCAGAGATATCTCTTCACCCCGTAGTGCCAACCGTCATCAATGACATCAAAGCCATTTTCACCCAACCGTATACATAACAGCAGCGGTGTCCACTGCGAGAAAGATACATACGTACAAACATATTACGATAGTGTAACACGGACGGCGCCAGAATCTAGTCAAAGTTAACGGGGATTCCCATAATATTAGAGAGGGAAGCCCCGACAACCTTGTTTCTTTCTTTCAATCTTCTTCTCTCGGAAGAAAGAAGAAAAAAAAAACAAAAATTAAGATAGATAAAAAGAAGCCTCTCAAGGAAGAACTGGACAGTTTCTTATTTAGTCTTTTTTTTTTTCAAATTCAGATTCTAAATCAGAAGAGAAAGAAGTTGGGATAGCGTAGGGAAGAGGGCGAGTACTTGAACTCCAAATTTGATCGTCGATTTTTTCGATTTTGAGGACTATAACTGCCGAGATTAAATTTTTTTTATAAAAACAGCCGAGAGTGAGGAAGAAAATAAGAGAAACCGAGAGTCAAAAACCATCATTTAGAAAAGAAAATAGTTCACAATCGTCGAATCGAGTATCGCTCCCTCCATCAGGGGTTGTTTTATACATATCTAGTCTGTCTGCCCGCAAACGCGGTTAAAATAAATTGGAATCAAACCGGAAGTTCATAGTTATTCATCGAGCATGAAGGTGAGGAGTGTGTTGCTTACGTCTGTATGTGCTATACCTCTATACATATGCATATGTATACATAAAGTAGCAACGTACATAGGAAATTCACATATTGCCTCGAGGTGCACGATACTTGGTCAGATACAGTGGAAGGTGCATTATTACGGGGGCAGGGAGCCGGGGGGAAAAAAAAGGAAGGAAAAGGAAAAAAAGGAAGGTTTCTAGTCACGGGTTATGGTGTGCAACGACACGCGGTCAAGTCGGTTGGGTATAATTTACGTATAAATTAAACTCCGAATGAATCAACACGAAAAGATTAATCGTAATGGTCGCGGGCTATCTATCTGATGATAACTGGAAAAAAATATATATATACATAGGTATATGTACATGAATTCAAGGTGTAAATAAATTTACGATATGTACATATTATTCAAAAATCATATATATGTATGTAAACCGGTGGCAATAACATTCGTATAAACGCGCTTCGAGTCTTTTTTTACGTCCTTTTTTTTATATCAATTTAACCGGGCGTTTAAAAATCGAAGGATCGGAAATGTATCGAGTCGTGGAGATCGAATATGGAACAAAAATTTGAGTCGAAGGTAGAAAAAAAAAAAAAAAAAAGGAAAACGGATAATAATCGACTGCGTATATAACGTTTATAAATATATCGTATATACGGGGGTGGTTATGAGGATGGGGTGAAACTCGTCATAGTATGTCGAGGGGGACGGTTATGGGGGGGGGGGGCGGGGGGTTATGGTATATATGATGGTAAACAAGCCGTGAAATTGCCTTTTAAATATTAGATTATAATTAAACATGTACGGGGTCTTCTGGTATACGCGGTAACTGCGACGGCGTCGCGGCGCGTCGCGTAGCGTCGGCTGTATTACGGGGCGCGCGACGGAAGAAGGAAGACTACGAGCTAATATTATATGGGGGTGTATACGGCTAAACTGCATATTATGCCATCGTATAAACCCTCCCCCCCTCCCCTTCCTTTCGCTAGTAAAATTGTAAGCTATCCTAAAAGCAGCTTTTAACCCCACAGGATGGAACCCCTTTTTTTCACGTTACACGCGCGTACCTACCCAAGTACTTACGGCAACCCCCATAGATACAACCTTATACCCTATAAAACTCTGATATCAATCAAAAGACTCGCTATCTGATAGGGTCATATATTACTAAACTCTTCATACTACATGCGCTCTTCCTCAAAATCATCTTCATCATCTTCGACTGTTGTTTAAAATTTTAAATACACCGCGCATTTACATCCCTTCTGAATCGATCGCTTTTTGAAAACTCTACATACATGGACGGTAATCAGCAAAAACGTCCTAGGCAACAAAAAAAAAATTTTTTTTTCAAACTATTGCGAAAACTTGAAGTATATCGATTGCACAATTTTTTCAAAAATTCTGGTTAGGACGTTATTCCCTATTAACGTCCACACGAACTTATGATCCTTAGTTTTTTCAATCAATGGGGTAATTTTTTGATTCTCAATCCAATTGACGATAAAATCAACAAAAAAAAAGAAGCAGGCGAGCAGAAATGAAAAATTAAAAATCCAAAAATTAGAGAAAAAAAAAAAATTGAACACTGCGCGCATTAGTTTTCTATTTTGAATTATTTAACGTTAGTTACGAGTGAGCAATGAGCGTTTGCTTAAAAATATATACGAGGTATAAGAGCAGGTGTAATGTTAAGCGGTTGAAAAAGGAAGGAAGGAAGGACGGACGGGTCCGGCTGCATTTTGATTATAACAAAGTTGGGTGTAGCGCTGCACATGCTGCATATGTATGAAGGAACTGCTGGGAATGGAGTAAAAAACTTGTACCAGTAACCACCACCCCCAACTCCGATGGGATACGGCTGGGCATGTGCATATTGCTCACTTAATAAGATCGATGGGGCCCGATAAAGGACGTTGCTTGGGTACGAGGCGCGCGCCTGACCGAAAAAAAGGAAGAAGAAAATTTAATGTCGGTCAGATCGAGAAATTAGCCTGTCCCCCGGGGCTGACCGAGTGATAAGGAGATTAACGGTTGCTGGCTTCGAAAATTAACGGATAAAAAGAATAAAATTAAAATAAAATAAAGAGAAACCTTGACACTGCATCGCGCATCGCGCAACGATCATCGTTCGTTCTTCCCCGTGAAATTTAAATTGATAAATAACGATCGGACGCTGCAGCTACGCTAATTGAAAGTAGCAAGGGGCGGCAGCTGACGAAAATCCAAATCCCTTGAAATATTATCGATCACTTTTACGGGGCCGAATAAAAATACCTCCGCGAGCAAAAAGAAAAAAAAGGGATAAAACAGAAAAAAAAAATTAGATCGTGATCGTCTCGATTATTTTCCAACTTTCGCACTCGATCAAGAACGGGAACGGGAATGGGAAATGGGGACGGGAAAATTTCTCGTGTACAATAAAAGCAATATAAATCTTTAACCGCCCTCGCAGCAAATTCTCAGCGCGCGCGCGTCTTCGCGGTTCGTCGCACTCGTTTTAACAGGCTATAGAAAAGGAGAAAGAAAAGAAAAAAAAGGATTTTTTGATTTCTCTTTTTTTTTTTTTGCGCCTCCCGCGGTAAATAAACTTTTCGAATCGTCGTTAATACGCCAGACCCATTGTATTGTGCGCGACCCATGAGAAAACCGAGGGACGTTTTCCTCGCCCCGCTCTCTCTCTGTACTGGTCGCCATTTTTATTTTACCGAATTATTACGATCAAAGAAATGAAAAAAGTTCGAAAGTTAAATGATTTAAGAAAACGAAAAAGAAAAGAAACAAAAAGAAAGGTGTTAATAAAACGGCTCGATCTCTAGATCTCGTAGACTTTTGCGATACGTGATACGCCTTCTGGATCATTGTACGAAGAGAAAAAAAAAAAATATATAGATATAGATATAGAACTAATGAAAAATTCGGGGACAATGGCTCGTACGGTACAATGTAGAAAGCCGGTACACGTTTATACCCATGTGGAGTATAATTTTAAACAGTGAAGCGATCAAACGCGATATAAGAGATGCTATTCATTCTGGACCGGAACCCTAGGCAGCTAGCTGCTGCAAGCGAACACCGACTTCCGGCCACGTGTCTTTTGGCAGTGGGTTTTACCATTATGTTTAAAAAAACCTACCGTAATTTCGCGAGGGAAAATAAACTAGGAAAAGAGTCAAACGCACGTCAGATCCGGTTGCGGGAGTCAAAAACACGTATTATAGTTACGTGTTTTTTTTTTTTTTTCGAAAATATACACGTGAAACGACAAAAAAAATCATTCAATACGGTCGCAAATTCTGCCGACGGTTGGCCGCGTCGACGTGGACTTGAGCAAAGAGAAACTAAGGAAGAGAAAAAAAGACTCGTATACGAAAATCGAGGCGGTGACGACGGGGTGGGCGGAACGTCAGAGAAAACCCCCTAAGGGTATTCAGCCGTCCGAGGCACCCGTCGTCGTGCCAGAAACGACGTCAACATGCTCATGGGTAATGGGTAATGGGTAATGGCAATGGTTATGGTACGGGGAACCCCGGGGGCCGCAGCTGGCAACCGCCAAGAAATGAAACTTCCAACACTATTTTGCCATTGAAACGTTTAGCGTAATTCATAAAATCGCCTAAGATCGTAGTCGAAATAATGCGCAACATTTTACCACGACCTTTCGGAAAACTATATGACAATCTCTTCCGCACATACGGTAATAAAATTCTAGAATCTTAGTCCCATGGAAAAAAGAAGATGGCGGAATTTTTTTTCGGAGTCTTCACAGATTATGTTGCAACTACCGCACGCTTATCGAAAGTTATCGCAAGATTGATGTGTGTGATTGAAATCTTTGGAGGTATTCATCAGCCGATAAACGTGTGTTCTATATCGGTTTTCTCTTTCTCTCAATCTTGGGGGAAGCCGAGCGAAACTTCTGACTGATGGAAATAACCGAACACATTATGACGCGTGTTCGCGTGTAAGCCCCATAGAAAATCTTTGTTGGATCCGAATGGCGTATTTGACGTGTCTATCAATTGATCGTTTCGAGGTAATCGACCGCACGCCAAGCAGACTTTGAAAATCAAGCGAACGATCGAAACGACGACGATATCCGCGGAGGAGCAAAGAGTTTATTTTTTCAAAGACACCGAAATAAATCGTCAAGGATTTTCATCGCGCCGAAAATCGACCTCATTCTCCGAAAGGACGAAGCTGAATACATCTGTAGAAAATATTTCGGAACACTCGGTGGCGCGCGCGTGCCACGCGTCGTTTCTATTTCGAAAAATTTTCTTACCACTATATACCGGAGACGAAGGGGAACGTGTCCTTAAACGTATTCTATGGCGTGTTCGTCAAGTGTAATAAGGACTCTGCATCCGGTGGTATCAAATTCATCGTTGTTCCTAAGGTCCGTACGGTGGGTATAGAGACTCCTGAGTTGAGACGTTGGAGGCGTTCTAAAAGATGATTTTTTTTTTTTTTTGTTATATTCTTTCACAATAAAACCAGGCTATATGTTCGTACAGAAACCGGAAGTGGGCATCGGGCACGCGTCCCTTTTTCTTATTTCAAAGGATCTTTATTATATTTTCATATAAGGACGTTGCGCTCTTCACGCTAGAAAAATTCTTTCTACACACATGTAAACGCCTATTGTTTAAAAACTACGGCGGTTAACTTCACTTCAATTTATATAAGGTTAACGACACGGTGTCTACGTAGGCTGCTGATCCTTTCAGACACCGTCTTTTTTGATTTAGCGTCTAACAGAAGCATGGGTGTATTTTTTTTTGTCTTTAAATTTTTCATTTCTTATTTTTTTGCCTCACCACAAGGACCGCCTGCATGCATGTATGAGGTTATGTTCGCAACACGTATACATACTTGAATGTACACCTCTTATTATACGAATGGATTTAGATCGCAGTTGCAGCTACTCTACTTCCGATCAGCTGCTGTTCTTTGATGTTCGTTCTTCAGACATCACCTGGAGATCTTTAAGACCCTAAAGTTCCGAGCGATCCTCGGATCATATTTTTTATTAGCATGATCGAGTCACTATAATACGTGGCAAATCGGCGAAAAGTAAATCCCTATCGAGATCCGGACAATTTCTGCTTTCTTTCGTTTTCTCTAACCTTGACAAAAAAAAAAAAAATCAAAATAAATGAAAAACAAAAACTAGCGTCTAGACCCGAACACGAAATTCGTTCGAAAACGTCAGCCGTTGATATGGGCAAACTAGGGGAAGATCACAATTGAAAAATCATCTATTACGACAGAAAACGAGCATAGTTAGTGGTAAAAATCTTCTTTTTTTTCCACGATCTATCAAGGATGAAAGGTCACGTTTTTTGAATACCTTGTATTATACCACACATATGGTTATATTATTATTATTATATAGTTGATAACGAGATCCCCCGCGACGCGAAACCCCGTTGTCATCGTGGTATATTTTTATATATAGGTATACACATACCTATACGAGTACATGAAAATAAAAAAATAGAAAAAAAAAGAAAGAGAAATGAGAATCAAAAAGGTAAAAACGATGAATAGCGCGAAAAAAAAAAGCTTCGCAGCTGCGTACGGATCCCCCGCGGACAAAATCGCTACGGGTATTCCGCACGATCGGTACTCCCGCGGGAGGTCAAAGAAAGGGCAAAAAAAAAAAAGTTAGAAAGAAAAAAAGGAAGCGCAAAAATCTCGGTCACACCGTTAATATCCTATGGTATACTACAGTACGTATACCGCGTGTACCATTTCGATTCTTTGCTCACCGATCTTTAACTCAAGATTTTATAAAAAGGATTTTTTTACATGAAGTTAGAAAAATGAAGAGTGGAAAAAAAGATTCTATATATAAGGTCAAGTTTTGAGGAACGCCCTTCAAAGTCCTTACATGAGGTTGATCCTGATGTGATCGATATGTATTTTAATAGATTATCATAATTATTTGTCTTTCGTCTTTTTTCTTTCAAAAAGTTTGCGTTTTCAAAATGGCGTACATAATTCTAAATGCGGTCTTATAGGTTAGGTCCGTGTATATATCTATACGTTAAAGTAAGGTGGCTAACTTCGCCTCGGTTTGGTATTATATTATTTTCTACAAGTAGAACGCGAGGAAACGAATTAATCTTGGTAACTGGAGTCCAATTAACTTTAAATTACTCCATCAACTAATTTCATGCCATGGCTCGGGGCCCGGCCAAGATCTTGTTTCCGTTCATAGTCATACCTATTATACACCTAGTACATTTATATTATTATATATGCGGCCATTTTGACCGAAAGTTTATCCATACCAACTACTCGCATTTATTCAACAAACTGTGAAGTGCCTAAAAAAAAAGAGAATGAGAGAAATTTGAAGTAAACGAATTTTTGCATCTACGATTCGAACCGATCACGACGCGTTAAGCTAATTTGGAATGGGCTTATTATATAAATCGGACGATGGCACGCTTTCCTTCCACTTTACTTTTTTCAGGGGTGACACGAATCAAGTCGAGGTTTTTTGCGGGGCAGCGTTTAAGGATGGGGTTTTACGATTTGGGGTTACGTGCCGTACAGCGAACCAAGGGAGAAAAAAGGGGGAAATGGAAGGGAAAGAGGGGGAGGAATGCGAATATTCCTGATGGATTTGTGGGCGCTGCAAAGAGAGAAGCTTCGCTCGACGTTTGCCGGGGGATTTGCGGTGGGGTTCCGAATGGCCCGTTTTATTGTACCTCCTGTCATCTTCAGATCGCACCTTCTTTACCAAACGCGATGCTAATTATGTGTCAACCTCCTGTTCACGCTCAAAATGCGTACAAATATATATATACATACGTATGTACATATGTACAAATAATATGTATACGTACTTAAATATAATAAACGCGCGTCCAATAAATTTTGAATGACATAAAAAAGCAGGTATCTTTGAAATACTTCTAAATTAGATACCAGCTTTTGAAAATTTTTAGTTGGAATGAAAAAAACTGCCTCGGATACGAATAATATACGCGACTGAAGAAAAAGATTGAAAAAAAAGAGCTTCTTATCAGAGCTTTAAAATTTTATCAAATTATCATACAAAGACTACTTCGCCCGGCGCTTCTTCTCGAAGAATAAAATTATATAAGAATGATCGACGATCGTTTGGCACGCGAACTTGAAATTTTCCGACGCTTTTTTTTCAACTATTTTTATACCATCGCACGCGCCCGCGTTTTTTCTTTTTTTTTTTTTTTGTAGGTTGAAGTAATTTATTATCAGTTATTAAATTTTGCCCATGCTTCCTTTTTTTTGGAGATCGTCGAAAAGCAAAAAAGAGAAAAAAAAATTTGTAACTGTGGACCGAGAATCTTCAACTTGATTTCTTTTCTTTTCTTTCTTTTTATTCTACTCGTGTTAAAGTAGTTTGCCGAAACAATATGAGAAAATTACCACCAGATATATATATATAAATTAGCGCGATCGCGAATAATTAATGGCTGTAATTAGCGGTTAAGTAAATTTGCAAAAGCCATTTCAAGGTGGAAGAGCTACCTACTAGATAGAAAATCCTACCGAGCTAGAGAACCAACCTCTTCTAATTCTGAAGGGTTTGGTTACGAACACCTATTTGTTACCCACCAACCCACCAATCCCAATCCAAATCCAAATTCCCAATCGCTACAAAACCTATACGAGCTTACCAAAGTGATTGGATCTGCAGCACGCGGTTGAGGTAATCTTATACCAAAAGTTTTAAACGTTCTCCAACAACTTTGAATAGTTTAGTATATATACACATATATATATACATATGTACGTATACATATAGGCGGTATAATAGTTCTGATAGATTTCACTTCATGACAAAAGGCACGAAGGTAGTTCGAATTACTGTTGCGCCTCTCACGAACTACTACAGTTTCAATTACATACATAAAACGCGTTATTGGATCTCGTTGAGTTTTGAGAAAAATTTTATCATAGGTTTTTTCTTTTCCATCATTCGTCGAAATTTACAAATTTTTCCATACACGAGGACAAAAACCTCTAAAGAGTTTCTTTTCTCTTACAGATTTTCTTCTTCTTGGTCTTCTTTTTTTTTCATGGTAGTCGCCCTATCATGTTTCTCTACCGGATTCTTCGTTTGTCTATCTCTGGTTTAACTACTTTAACTACCCATATAAATGGTAAAAATCTTGTCGATTCCTCCCCGACGTATTTATACGCAGGTTATACAGGTATCTTCGTCCCTACGCACGGACCGTGCATATTAATTATTCTTAAAATACGTAAGTGAATAAAAAGGAGGAAGCAAAAAAAAACAAAAACAATATGGACGTTTTAACATAGCGTAGAATAACATCCACTCACTTTTGTGAGACGGTATAAAATTAACGCCTCTACACTTCTCGATTAGCATAATAATCGAGCTTCAACTCACGCCTTTAAACACTCGGTAACAATGATTATAATGATAACAATAATGCTGATGATAATATTTAATCAACTCGTCTTATAAAAATACGCCTTCAACGAATAGATTAGGTATCCATTTTTTTTCGGAATTATAATTATAACACGAGCGATTAAAAAAAAAAAAGGGAAACGAAACCAAAATTTCTGATCGTGTGAATAAATCCTTTTACCAGAGAAAAAAAAAAAAAAAACACGTTTCATCGATACGGTCGAGACTTACGACGATGATTCGCGATTAGGAAGTGCGGCGGCGGTGACGATGACGGGAACCAGATTCGTGTTTCCAGTCAATTAATTTCTATCCCTGCCAGTTTGAATTCTTCCATTTCGTACTCTGTACTCTTTCCCCCTTTTTTTTTTCTACCCCGTCGCGATCATGCGGCTCACAAACTAGAAGCTGTCGACGGTGATTCCCGCGGGGCATCAGCGGGGTAGGCAGTCAGTAGAAAAGAAAACTAAAAAAAAAGGGCAGCTCCCCTGTTACTGCAGATCGTCGAAAAATTCGGGTTACCAAACTCCGTTGTTTTTATTTTTTATCTTTTCATAATTTCCTTCTTTCGATTTTTACTCAACAGTATACAAAAACCACTCGACATATTTTAAGACGGTACGATTTTTGCTCAAGGTTGAAATTATTCGAAAGAAAGAAAAAAAACCACAAATCGAAATGAACCTTCCTTCTCGATTTTGTTTCCGTTTTTCTTTTTTTGGAAAATCGTTCGTTCGTGGGTTCGTTCCGAAATTTTTTCAATCGTAGGTGTACCTTACCTAAAATATAAATAAAATATCATGCAACTTCGGGTATAACACGCATGTGCGCACGCCAGCCGTGTGTACAGAGAAGTGGCGAACAGAAGCGAAAGCATAAGCATAAGCATAGGCATAAGCAAAAGCAAAAGCAAAAGCAGCAGTGGTAAGAATCATGAGCTAGTAAAGCAACCGTCGACTGAATGGGAACAACAAAGGGCGTGATTATGTGGCAGAGCGTTTTGAAGTAGCGTAGGTTATGTGCGATGTATACGTATGAGGGGCATGGGAGGGGGGGCCCGGACCCCGGGGGCCTTATGCCCATCTATAGTAATCGGAGGGATTTTTCGTAGCGAGAAAAGCAACTCGAAAACGTTGTACACATTGTGGGTCCCCCCCCTGCTCTCCCTTGCGCAAAGATTTTTTTTTCCGCCCTTTCTCATTGTCGAACTGCACACACGCACGCATATACGGGTTTGAAAATCATAGGCAAGAGGAGGTGGCGGTAGTGGGGAGAAGAGATTTTTTTTTTTTTTCTTTTTCTTTTTCTTTTTCTCTCTTGCCTAGGGGCTATAGGCGTTACATTGTTAAAGTATTTAACAAGCCGACCAAGTAATGCCGCAGTATATGTATAAATATAATGTGGACATGTGTAACTTTTTTTACGTATAGCCAATCCCACCAATTTAATTCAATCTAACAAACATGGCGGACGTAAAATGGGATGGGGTGGGGGAAAGGGGGCCATTTTGTTAGATAGATACAATTGACTGACTACTGACTGAGACAAGGTACCTTATACCATAATGTGCGACCGCCAAATTTACATCGTACCTATGTATATATTCAAATTACGCAGGCTAATCCGAATCGTTAATTCTTTTATTTTTTTTTTTGTATCCCGTGGGATGAGATTCGAGAGTAAAGATTGTATAGGGAGTGAAAAGAAAAAAAATGGAACTCGAAATAAGGGCCATATTAGCCAATGGTCGAGACATTTTCATTTTTTTTTGATCAGAAAAAGACTTTCGTTAAAGTTGATAGAAAAATTGGAGAGAGAGAAAAAGAGGGTATTGCGTGGGAAACGATGTGATAACCCCTGGGAAGTGGGTCGTAGACGTCCGTTGAGGTATAAGCGTAAGAGAAGTTACAAGGTTTTGAATGAGATGCAAAATGGTCAGCGTATGATTAAAAAAGTGAAGAAGAATAAAAAAAAACGAAAGAAAGAAAAAAAAAAAAGGGGGTGGTTCTAGAAGTGCACATACTATACCCACATGTACAACTATAATACGTATGTATAGAGACGGCTGAGAAGAGTTGAAATATCTCGAGGTTACGTTGAAAAAAAGAAGAAGAAAATTGTAAAAATGAAGAAAAAAAACTAGGGATGTGTTTGCTCTTACGAATTGAAGTTATATATTTGGACTTTGAAGCGAGAAGTGGTCGAGCCAACTTCAGTCCGCGGCTTGCGGTTCACATGAGAAATTCTCCAAGTCGGACTTTGAATCAACTTTTTTTCTTTCTTTCATTCTTTTCAGTTTCAGTTAAAACCTCCCTTTCTTTGTTTTACACTTTTATTTCTTTTTTTGCTCTTCCTTTTTTTTTTACCCCGTCGCAATTTGTGAGCAAAAAACAAACCTGGCCATTTTCTTTTGCTACGTACTATTTGCAATCGGTTCCGTGGAGCCGCGCCGGTCAACGGAGAGAAGGAAATTCGAGCGAGATTATTGTTATTATTAATTCGAGTACTTCTCAATCAGTCCGAAATCCGGTTCTCAATAAGTCAAACTGGTGTGGTACAATTGAAATCGACAATTCACGGCCTACTGAGGATCGCCTGATTATATTCACGGTATATGTATATATTACTTGTACTTCTCATGTGGGTTTCCGCTCTTCAACTTATTATTATACTCGAGTGAATATCAACAAAGACTGATGATCTGATTGGTCCCGAGATTTAAAGTATACCTACACAACCCAAGGCTCATCTTTCACATCAAGATAATACGACTAATTGAGGCTCAATCAGTCGGATCATTCCGTGGAAAGGTTACAACCTTCGTAGAATTGTTGAAACTTTTAACTTTCAACTCTGATCTTGGAAAAGTCCGCGATAAAAATCCTTTCTTTCTTTTTTCTTTTCAATGAAAATTTACCGAACAAAATTCGAAGACGGAGGAATGAGAACGAAGGAAGGAAAAAATGTACCCTTCACGGTTCGCGTGTTACATTTTTATTTTTTTACATTTATGGGCGTTTACATTATCGCGAAGGGTGGAGCGAACGATCGGCTTGAGTTTCCCCTAAACTTCCCGTTGAGAAAAAAGTTAAAAAAAAACTCACCGGTTTTTTACCCCGGCATAAAATTTATTCCGTACGGCCAGATCGTGCGTGTCTCTTTTTTTTTTTTTGTTTGTCAAAAAAACTGTCTGAAAAAATTTGTCTAATTTTTTGTTTTTTGGCTTTTCACTTACAGATTGGCGATGCAACCATTCTCGAGCGGTACGATGTCGACAGAAAATCCAACGAGTCTGCCAGCCGATCATCAGGCGACGTCGCCGGCGCCTAGAAATTTGACGTTTTCAATAGCGAAGATAATGGAACCGGATAAGAAATTAACAACGAGCGAAGCATCTCATCCGCAACCGTTGCCCCCGTCATCGTCATCCGGTTTACCATCACTGAGTTCATATTCGGCACACTTAGAATCGGCTTTTAAAAAATACGTACCGACGTTAAGGCACCAAAATTTACTTCAACATTATCCTCTTCTTTATTATCATCCCAGTCCGTTGCTCAGAGCGTTTCCAACGTCTTCTTCTTCCGGAGGCGGCGGCCCCGCTGCAACTGGAGCTACACCGTCGATACCGTCGATTAGAAATCAAACACCACCGCCGACGATATCGATAACGTCAGACAGTTCGACGAGAATAACGACGTCGTCGGCGTCATCGTCGCCGGAAGATATAAGAAAGAAATTATCATCACCGATACAAGGTGTACAACGTGATGTGATAAACACGTCGGGTAGTAAACAAAAAACATTCACATGTCCGGAGTGCGGAAAGGTGTTTAACGCTCACTATAATTTAACTAGACATATGCCGGTTCATACCGGGGCAAGACCATTCGTTTGTAAAATATGCGGCAAGGGTTTTCGTCAGGCGAGTACGTTGTGCCGACACAAAATAATCCACACGGCCGAAAAACCTCACAAATGTCAAACTTGCGGCAAAGCATTTAACAGGAGTTCGACCTTGAACACCCATACGCGAATACACGCCAACTATAAACCATTCATATGTGAGTTTTGCGGGAAGGGTTTTCATCAGAAGGGTAATTATAAAAATCACAAATTAACGCACAGTGGTGAAAAGGCGTACAAATGCACCATATGCAACAAGGCGTTTCACCAGATTTACAATTTAACGTTTCACATGCACACGCACAACGACAAAAAACCATTTTCATGTAAAATATGTGGCAAGGGATTCTGTAGAAATTTCGATTTAAAAAAGCACATGAGAAAATTACACGAAACCGGATCACCAGTACTTAACGGTAGCAACGGATTGGGTGGAGTTGGAAGTGGAGGGGGTGGAGTCGGAGGTGGTGACGGAATTGGCTCCGTACCATCTCAAAATCAGCAGTCAACATTTTCACAAATTCATCACGGTCCGGTCGGTCACAATTACGTAAATCCATTTCTACTACCACCACCCGGCAGTACAACTTATCATCTTAACAAAATGTTGTGACCCAATCAAAACGCGTTTTGCGCGCGTAAAACCAACTGTCCTTTAATCATTGGTGCAACTTCATGCTATCATCAAAATCACATCGGACAATTAGCCCAACTGTCCAAGTGACAACAATATCATAATAACAATAATAATACTAACCATAATAACAACAAAATCGATCATTATTTATATCAAAATATATAAATCCACAACGAATAATAATCGATAATATATCGACCGATTTAAATGTTGCTATCATTTTTATTATAAATTCCCTTTTTTAGTTTTCTTTCTTTTTTTTTTTTTTCAATTTCTCCGAATAAAAAATTATCATTATTATTGTTATTGTTATTATTATTATAATTATCATTAAATTTACCAAATATTATCGACCAAAGATGTATCTATACACATATATATATATAAAAAAATTATTTAATCGATGACCAAATTAATAATTATTGTCATTATTATTATTATTATTATTATCACCTATTGTATCGATATTATTGTATAAAAATTGAAAATTAAAGAACGAAAAAACAGAAATTAATCGTCGTAATAATCGTGTACGCTAAACTGCCAGATTTTTGTTGAAAATATTTTAAAAAATTTTGTTTTTTCCTTTTTTACAACGCGATGTGTATGAGAGTTAAAATTTTTTTCTCTTTTTTCAATATACCTGCAGCTACATGGGTTGATTTCGTATAAGAAAAAAGTAAAGTTCACATTATTCCATACGAGGTCCTCGCGATTTGTTTGCTTGCTGATGTCGAATAGAAAGAACGACCTAGGGGTTGAAGGCTGAGGGTCGAGGGCGACAAATCTATGGGCATATTCTATACGTTGGGATTTGCTGTGTCCGTTCAAGTGTACAAATAAAGTATTACAAGTATATATGTATACGGTTAAATATATACAATCGTATATAGTAAATACTATGAGAAGTTGTGCACCTGAATACGATGATCCTGCCGGGATCGGGAAACCAGAAGAAGAACGTATCAAACCTCCTCGCCCTCTCAAAAATAGAGGAGATGAAAAAACTTCGAATTCAAAAATTGCAGACGATTTTTTCTTCTCATCTAGCTTTCTATCCGCACGTCGGTCGTTCGTTACGACAATAATTCCGATGAATTTTTTAACCGACGAAATAAATTCACGTAGAAATTCATGGGGTCGTTCGAAGCAAAGGGTGGGGATTGAACGGTGGTTCGAGCCACACGTCATTGGTCGGGAAGTTAACAATGAATATACTGATAATGATAATTAATTAATTATCAATTGATATCCTGCTCTCGTCACATTATTATCGTCACGTGTGTGTCCGATAATTATCATTATTAATATCTTCGTTAACATCATATAATTCCACGCAAATAAAATTATTCCAATTAATTTACGAGAAAATTTTTAACCTTATAATTAATTGATTTGATTATTATTATACGTATATGAATATTATTGTTCTGCAGCGTTATTGTATATTGTATAGTAGGTATTATTATTAATTCCGACCGATATTCCGATTTGTAAATAATAAATTTTGTAAATATTATTATATGTATAATATAAATGTTATATTATGTACCTACCTATATATATATATCATAATAATATGATAAAATAACAATTTTAATATTATTCATGATAAACATAATGATAATAATATCAATAATAATAATAATACTATTATTCTACCAACGAATGTCAGCATCGAGAATATGAAAATGAAGAGGAAATAAAAAAACACGAAAAAGAAAAAGAAAAATTACACCCAAAAATTAACACGGAAATAATAATAATTATTAATAATAACAATAATAATAATAATCATATCGATAATCGTAGTGATAATGATCAAAAACTTTAAGAAAATTAAGATGATTTGTTTGTTAGAAATTGTGAACGTATCGAAAAAAACATTAAAACAAATCGAAGACGAAAAGTTTTAATATGCGCGAGAATTTTTTTATTTCATCATTTTTTTTTTCTTTTTTGTACTTAGAAATTTTCATATTCTATTTATTTATTTGTTTCTATTTCATTTTCTTGCATATCAATCGAATCTATCTCTTACTCTACGTGATGAAAAAATTGGAAAGAACAAAAAAAAGAACGAAAAAAAATTTACACGAATTTCTTAAAAATTTTTAAACGATTATATATAATCATCCGTCGTATATACATGAACATATAATTATCACATTATGTATAGTATAACATAAGTACATATATATATATATATATGATATATTTAATTTTTAAGTTGATAATAAAAGAAAGGAAAAAGGTAAAAAAAAAAATTGAAAAAAAAATGAGTGAATAGATTTAAAGAAAAAAAAAAAAAAATTGTATAAATTATCGGTGTGATAGTAGTTCTTAAGCAATAAAATGAAGAATGAAATTATTATGTATAGATAGATAACAAATGTCGATGATTATTATTATTAATATTATTATCATCATATTGTTGGAATGATAAATATCTTCATTATTAATATGATTATTGTTATTATTATTATTCTTATCTATTGTAATTTCAACTGTCGATATACGGAATCTATGAATCGTGAAGGAATATATCGGGTGAATGTTAATTGATTAATTAATTGATCGATTAAATAAGTGCAATTAACTTTTTGTGCCCGTATATATATAAAAACGCGTGGAAAATAATCGATGATTGATAATCGTTGATGGGGTAACGTTATTTGGAATAATTGATGAGAAAACA
The DNA here is from genome assembly GCA_963932425.1 of Athalia cordata. NCBI lineage: Eukaryota > Metazoa > Arthropoda > Insecta > Hymenoptera > Athaliidae > Athalia > Athalia cordata. The sequence goes on along the minus strand of OZ010628.1, from coordinate 23,391,656 downwards.
AAAATCTATACAAATAAATGAACGAAAACGATCAATGAGAAAAATTATAATAACGATAATAATAATATCGATAAATAGATACGATTGAAATATAATTTTTTTCCGCACGACTATGTGTACGTATATGAACATATGTATTGCTCAAAATTATTAACTTTAAAATATATATTATGTATAAAATTAAATTGCAGAAAAATTGAAAATTAGAAAGAAAATGAAAAGAGAAAAGAAGAATTCGTTGAGCCCTTATCAATATCCATCGATATGACGTCGCTGTCTATGTATAAATAATATAAATAAATAATATATAAAACAAAAAATATACGTACATCGCAATGATCCAAGACATAATAAATCGAACGATGAGCGCAAGAAGTAATGAGAGGGAAAATAATAAAAAGAAATAATCCGTTTTTTTATTTTACCGTTGTTATTCAAAAACTATAGGAATAAATAAAAATGAAAAAATAATAATGATAATGATAATAATATTAATGACATTTATAATAATATTAATAATAATAATAATAATAATAATATATAAGTAAGCGCTGCGATATAAATATAATATGATATAGATATTTAAAATAATATAGAGTGTAGAGGAAAATGTATATGTATATGGTAAACGAGTTGTATATATAAGAAAAAAAAAAGAAAAAAAGAAAAAAAAAACAATACATAATGCAATAAACAATTATATAGAATACACACAATGTATTTGTTGTACAATTACAAACGCATAATTATATATACGGATATAAAATAATAAGATTTTGAAAATTTTCTTCTAATTTCCGGCCGTGTACGTTACATGATTAATATTATACCTGATTTTTTTTTCAATTGATTTTTTCAAATTGCTTCGTTCCAATTAAATAAACAATGACCGTATATGAAAAAATCTATACGCAGTAAATTGTGGAAGAATAGAACGCGAGAAGGATCCGTTTTTATCGGAGAAGTTAAATTTCTAAAACTTATTTCAAACTTATTTTGTAAGCGAAGATACGTATTATATGTATATATATATATATTTTTTTTTTCGAAAACGGAAGGAGAATCTAAACTACTTTTGTCGGCAAAAAAGACTTGACCTATTATTGAGACGGATAGATGGATAGCAAAAAAGAAAAGAAAAAGAGAAGAGAAAAAAAAGGAGAGATTTTTAGCTAGTTCGTGTAATTTTGTTTGGATGTTTTAAATCCTCTGTTGAAACGTCGAGGGTAGTTGAGTTTGACGGAACGACGTCGTCGTACCCGCCCTAATAATATGAGGTTACAATAGAAAGTTAGGTAAAGTTAGGTCAGGTCGGCAGGTTACCTCCACAAAAGTTGTACCTAGACTTAAATTTTCTTCTAACCACCGTAAGTTGTGTGACCCGGATTATCATATATAGAGCCATATATAATAATAACGTATTTTGTGAGAATACATAACCTCACTTTCCTTCAACAGCCGGAACTAGGCTTCAAATGCTCACCAAACCATCGGGTAGAAAAAAAAAAAAAAATCGAGGTATTGAGTGTGGAAATTGTTTGTTCACATCCACCGACAAATCTTTCGACCATTTCCGAATGAATCGTTCTTTACACATGGCAAAATTTCCACTCAAAGTCGCGAGGTGGTTAAAAGTGAGACAAGAAAAAACAAAAGACACCAAATTTTCATTGCATTTCAGCAGGTTTCGTCGATTTATTTTCAACGCGTTTCGGGGCTATGAAATTTCAACTTCCACACGAGGACGACGAGTCGAACGGACCGCCAACGTAATCAGGATCTGGTTTTAATCACTATGGCTAATCACCTAACCGGGCAAGATTTAATCTGAGCAAATGCGAGACACGTCAAGGCGTGCCTGTTACGTGATCTACACACAAGATACCTAGTCAGCCTCCTGATGTATCTGAATCTCTATAGACAGCAACACTCGACCATCCGGATCCATTAGACTCACCCCCTAGCCTCACACCCCCAACCCACCCTTTACAAAACGTGAGTCCTTATCAAAAACCACGAGAGGAACTCGTTACCTGATACGAAATACGATATCATCGATGACACGCGGTGCAGCAACGCGAACCTCGCGGTCACCCTGCTAATATTCAATCATATTTTCGTCCAGTTCGAACCACCCTAAATTTTGTTTCTTCTTCATTTTTGATTTTCTAATCTGCTCCTTCTCTTCGAAATAAGTGATTGTTCTCATACTAATTATTATTTATAGAGACACCCCGTACCGTATAATTACATGCACGTATATAACGACCGTGCACATATGACCTCGATCACGTGGGGGAAAAAAAAAAAAAAAGAGGTGGGGGGGGGGGCTGAAAGGGTAAAAAAATGTGAAGCTGGGGAATCAATCTCTATTCATCTCTTCATTATATCTCCGAGCGACATGACACCACCCGACGATGTAGAAAAACGTGAGGATCGGAACGAGCCGCCATGACACCCGCCTGGGCCCGGAGATCGAAAGAGTTATTTCAACGTTGGGATCAGATTAGATCATTTCAAGGATACGAACGATCACATGCTGCTGCTGCAGACTCTGCAAAATTTCGTATACACGATACCGCGGCTGAATGAGTTTTTTTTTTTTCATTTTCTTCCTTTTTTTGGTGATCTTTCACATTTTTTTTCTCACAGATTTATTCTCGTTATCAATGACTTTCTCTTCTTTGATTTCTTTTTTTTTTATCAGGTCTACTATGTTTGCTGATAAAAAAAAAAAGAGAGAAAGAGAGAAAGAGAGAAGAACGACAACAAAAAAGGCGAGAAATATTTTGGAAAGTAAAAAACAAAAAAATGCACGTCCATTTTGGATTTATTTTTGCCCCAGAATTTAAGAATCCTTCGTAATTTCGTCTCATGGATTGAATAGTAGCTCAGTTTATGGAATCGCGGAAACAAAAAAAATTCTTACCAATCCAAAAACAAGTTATATGTTTCTTAAACTGCAAAGTTTGAAGGAAGAGAAAAAATTCTTCTCACCGCACCGTGTGGATTAAAATGTGAAGATACAGGTAATTGTTGCGGGATAATGTTTGTACACCCCGTGTATAGGGTATACTGTGTACAAACAAGTATTTAGAAAGTTTGGAAAAACTTGCTAAGTATGTCCTGAATATTATTATACAGGGTGACAATTACCGGAGGATTATCGACACCTGGTTTTTATGACGTCATGCTGCGTTAGCCGCAACAATTAACCGCCCTTTACTTGTACTTAAGCGACTATATTATACGGCGTTCGTCGATCCTTCGAAATGACGTTTTTCTTTTCTTTTTTCTACTCGAACGACCACAGATATACACAGATTCGGGTATTTAGTCTCCGGAGATATTACAATTAGTATCAAAAAATTGACCAGCTGATAAAAACCGAGTAAAATCTTACGGACGGAGCATTTAATTCAGGAGAGGATCGTGAATGGTTTATTATAGTTTCGGGGGTGGTCGATTTTTGATCCCGTCTCGTTTTTTTTTTTTTTTTTGTTTCTTTTCTCATCTCCCAATATACGGAGCAGTTAATATTCGTAATTGGTTAAAACCCGTGGCAGAACGTGCCGAGTGAACTGTAAATTATTACGAGTACAGGACAGCGGCACGGGGGACCTCGATATAATACGACGAGGTGTCAGGCGGCGTACTATCCTTTCTTAGTCCTTTCCAACAAGGGCTTACGGTCCTCCACGGTTCAACACCTCGCTTTCGCCTCTCGCTTTCCGCTCCCCACCCCCACCCCATTCTCATACCCCCTGCCCCCGACTCACCCTTAACCAACCTACCAAGTTCCAAGCCGCCCCAAGCTGCTTCTGAACAGAGCTTTATCGGTGAGCGGTCTTTGTGTTTCTTCCGGGTTTGACACACCCGGGTAACAGAAATTCACGCTTAAAAACCCCCTACTAAACATGGTCTATATATTCCGCGTATCTGCATGTACAGATGAATCTACCGGATCTATAGTCAGAAGCCGTCTAGATCGATTCCTTGTGATTTTTCTTGAAAAAATTCGCTTCAAAAACGTGGAAAAAAGACCGAATTTATAGAACAGTTTTTGTTTTTTTTGTTGAATAAGACTCTCTTGCCTATTAATATCCCATCACGTTGATTTCATTTTTTATTACCAAATTCCTTCTTCTTCTTTTTCCTTTTCTTTCTTTTAGTCTTCGGTGTTCAAAATCGGAACGATTATAAGTGGGGGTTCGGAGCAGTTTTTAGGGGTGCGAATAATATTGTACGGGAAAATGACGACAGGGGGTCCGGATGAGCAAAAAAAAAACAAACAAAAAACAAAATGAACTTGAGCCGACAGATTATTAGCTACATAAGCTGCGCCCTGTACTTGTATGATATTAATTTTTTTCACACATACGCGTTTTTAATTTTATCTGATCGAAAATAATTCTTTTAGATCTGAAATAATCGAATGCGCCTAATACAGGGATTTTTGTGCGCGGTGAAAATATGTGAGAAAGTTGAAAAAAAAAAAGAAAAAAAGGTAAAGAACGAAATATTATTCTCCGTCTTGTATAATGTATACGTGTGTGTCATGTAAAATGTTTACATATGTATACGTCCAGTACATACCCATCCATACATACAGCCGCGCTGCTTTACGCACGGGGAAGTTGTGATCCTGCCCATAATTTGAGGTCCTCGAAGGCGTCGGCCCGTAATAATGGGGGGTGGATCACAATAGAGGGATGAAATATCTGCTCGATATCAGTTTGACACCTGATACCCCAATTAAATGCCAGTTATATATCTCATTCGGTATTTTCATTTAATTATATGTATCGCAATATAGACGGCACGATTCTATATAGTCACTCGTAAAACAATTACCATCTTTTCTTTTTTTTGTTTTTGCTCTCTCTTTCTTTTCCTGTATTCGAAAAATATTGTTCAACTTCCGGCTCCGGGAATGGCAAAAATCAGGACTATACATTTGGGGGTCGAAAGAAAAAATTGATTTCGATCTAACGAAAAATCTGCATTTCGATGGCAAGATCGTCATTTTTCAAAGACTGTTATGGGAATCACCTTTACCATCGTTAAGATACGATTACACATTTCCGTAGCTACATCTACACCTGGATCTACACACGTATATCGGCAAGGAATAGAAATACTTGAAATCAGTTCTGAATACATAATATAAGAACGCAGCGAATGGGTCCTCGAATATCCAGGGAAGCGCGTCGCATCGCGAGCATACTTGGGCATTGTATACGATTGATAAAAATTCTTGAAAAATATATATTTCTCGGATTCCATGAGGTATAAGGTACTACATATACGTATACGTATTCATATATAAGTATATTATAGCGGAGATGAAATGAGCTCGGAAATCGTAAAAGAGAGGAGAAAAATGAAATGAAATGAAAAACAAAAACGAATAAATAAATAAATAAATAAATAAAGAGCAAGGCGGCGTATCGATCAACATATGTATGTAATGTGTACGGCGTCGTAGTTGTACAAATTTTTTTCAATCTTTTTTTCGTTTCTTTTTTTTTTTTGATTTTGTGAAAAAAAAATTAAAAAAAACATATTTTACTCACGCGAATTAAAATCTACCATATATATGTACATATGATAGGGGATCGCGTGCGCGTGTATTTAGTTTTTCCGTATTACCTCAATTGAATTGAAGTGCGCGGCGTGTGTATTATAAAAATATATATGAAATAAATGGAAAAAGGAGAAAAGGTAAAAAAGGGAAAAAAAGTCAAATTCTAGGCCATATAATGACGCGAGGTACGCCATGTTTGTTAGAATTATTACTTGACGACCGATACCTCTACCTATACGTTTCCCTGCAGAATATATATCCGACGCCCTCGAGACACGAGTCAAAGATAAGAGCTATTGGATGATCAAAGCATCATTATATTATACATCCCATGCCGCGATATGCGTATCTATAGGTATATGCCTAAGTAAAATGTTTTTCACGCTGAAATTACATAAAAAAGAATTAAAAAAAAAAACATAACACGTATCACCTATTACATATACATATACATATATATCCATCGGTATAATTATCACATCCGTATAAAATAACGATGACGAATAAAAATACAAAAAAAAAAAAAACTAAGAAAACCCATAATGATCATCGTTGAAAAGATAAAAAGAGAAAAGTATAGAAAACTATAAAAAAAAAGTATAGAATAATTCGAAGCGTTTGCATAGAATCGTGAAATTTTGGAAAAATTACACTTATAGGTGTAATTACACTTATTATACTCATACGTACGTTCCCGGTTTTTGAAAAAAAACAAAAAAGGGGATCAAAAAGAAATTCTTCTCGCGGTAATATATATGTTTTTTTTTTTTGACCCCACCGTTGCATATATAATAATCGCTAGTGCAGGGGGTGGAGGTGGGGGGTGGCGGTTGCGTGTCCGAGTAGAATTAGGGGACATTTTTGAATCTGTTTAATCTCGGGTGTTCCGTATTATACGGAGCAAGTCAAAGCTATCTTTCCGGGTTGCAAAGGTGACGAAACAAAGCGACAAACAAAACTCTCCCCTTGCAGGCCCTGCAAAGCCCATTCCCGCGCTTGCAGGTCTCCGCATACATATCCTCTCTCTAAGCCGTACGTGTTTGTCTCATACGTGTCATACGTAGGTATTTTATACACGTATACAATTTTGCATGCGAAGTAGTTTCTGGTTTTTTTTTTTCTTCTCTTTTCTTTTCTTTAACCTTTGATCTCCGGCGACAACGCGGCGAGCTCGCCACATCTCCTCACTTTTGCCGCATTTATATACGAGATTAATAACACGTTATGTACGACGCGAACGTTGCTGCAGGTTGCTGACAAACGCGAACTATACTGATCTTTACCACAACAGGTAAAGTCGAGGGGGTAACCACTCGACATATAGGTGTCCCAACCATTTCACATTTCAGAACTATTTTACATCATTTCATACCATTTCATGAGTATTCCACTAATAAGGATATCTCGATGGGATTTATTTCTAGCTTGATTTACTCGACGGGTTCGTGTTCCTGAGGTCAAAATACGTTTAAAAAGTATCCTGCGATCGGTTTTGGAAATACTTCATTTTTTACCCCAAAATTGAAAAAATCCAAAGGGGTATACCTTAGATTTTTGTCGATTTTGGGGTCAAAAATCAACATTTTTTTAAATCGGTCGTAGGACACTTTTCTGACGTATTTCGACCTCAGGAACACGAATCTGCAAGTTAAATTGATCTATCTATAAAGCTGATCGAGTTATCGCCAATTTATCGCTCTGAAAAGTGAAAAAATAAGGATATCTTGATAGGATTTATTCCTCGCTCAATTTGATCGGTGGATTCGTGTTCCTGGGGTCAAAATACGTCAGAAAAGTGTCCTACGATCGATTTTAAAAATACTTCGTTTTTGGCCCAAAAATCGAAAAAATCCAAAGGGGTATACCTTAGATTTTTGTCGATTTTGGGGTCAAAATTCGACATTTTTTTAAATCGATGGTAGGACACTTTTCTTACGTATTTTGACCTCAGGAACACGAATCTGCAAGTTAAATTGATCTATCTATAAAACTGATCGAGTTATCGTCAATTTATCGCTTCGAAAAGTGAAAAAATGAAGATATCTCGATGGGATTTATTTCCAGCTCAATTTAGCTTGCAGATTGGTGTTCCTGAGCTCAAAATACGTAAGAAAAGTGTCCTTCCATCGATTTAAAAAAATGTCGATTTTTGACCCCAAAATCGCCAAAAATCTAAGGTATACCCCTTTGGATTTTTTCGATTTTTGGGCCAAAAATGAAGTATTTTAAAAATCGATCGCAGGACACTTTTCTGACGTGTTTTGACCTCAGGAACACGAATCTGCAAGTTAAATTGATCGATCTATAAAATTGATCGAGTTATCGCCAATTTATCGCTTCGAAAAGTGAAAAAATAAGGATATCTCGATGGGATTTATTCCTAACTTGATTCACTTGACGGAATCGTGTTCTTGAAGGTCCAAACATATTGTAACAAAACATTTCATACCATTTCACACCATTTCAGACCATTTCATGAGCATTCCAATAGTATTTCATATCATTTCAAAATTGACTGTCCCAAGTATTCCACAAGCGGTTACCCCCTCGGGTAAAGTTCAAACCCCTTTTTACATTTTTTTCCCCACCCCCCTTCCGACGAACGTCCAATTTTTTTATTCTTTCTTGATTACACGTATAATATGTAAAATCATTTTCGAGAATGAAAAGAAAAAAAGAAAGAATCTAGAATTCTAACTAGTTCTTTTTTTTGTTTTTGTTGTATGAAAAAAAAAATGAGTCAGAATCAATCTCACCGGGTGTACATTACGTACCGTGGAATACAGGTGTATAATATATCTTGATTATAAACCTTATACTTTGGTCTGGAAAAAAAAAACTGGTACAATAAGTAGATCGTTAGTTGAACTTTTCATACGTAAAATATCAGGACTCTTTATATTTTGGACATCCCAATATTATCCTCACTATACAACGAGCCAAAATTCCGCCTTATTAGAGTCCTCCAACGTTTAACTGAGAGAAAAAAAAAAGAAGATAATTTCATAAAACGATGCCGAATTAAGCATATGCAACACAATAATATACCGTGTATACGGTACAAAAAGAAAAATTTCCTTCACCTTTTAAATTCCATTTTTCTTCCTCTTTTTTTTCTCCTCCTTTTCCTGCAGGATCCCGGTCATATTTTGATGTTTTGAGGTCGAAAACTTTGTACACGGAAGCTGTGATCTCAGATGAATAGAACGGATCCCGTATATAGACGTAAATTCTACTACACGGTAAATAGAAAAAGAAAAGAAAAAAGAATAGTAAAAAGAAGAAGAAGGAAAAGAAAAAAAAAAGGAACCACGTGACCATGATGGGTACATGCGTAAGTCTTTCATTCACCCTCATCCGAAACTGTTGTAGCTTTACCGAGCTCTTCGAGATCGCATGGAAGGTTTTTCTTTTTTTTCTTAACTTTTTTCTTTTTTTTTTCTAACCGTATAGTTGCGGTTAAACTAGCGGTATAAGGGGTGTCCGAAAATTCTCGGTGAGACGTTTATTCGGAAAGATTGAAAGAAACATTCTATGGGGTACCTATTTCTTTTGTTCCTTTTTGGATTGGAACACCCTGTATGTTGCAGTAGACATAATAAGTACGATGAAAATACTCTTTCCGTTCTACCAAACATCCTGTAACTACTTGTATTTAGTTGTAAGGATACAAAAGGAAGCCGCGTCGTCATTTTTAACGCTCATGCAGGTTTCCCATCGAAAATAATTCTGCCCCGCATTTTGTTGTTTTTTTTCTTTCCTTTTCTATACGTTTTTTTCTTCTATCTTCATTGAGAAAAAATTTGTTTCCTCCACGGACGTATACGTAATGACAGGTATTATGTATATTATTATTAAACGAATAGAATTTTCAATGAATGAGAAAAAAGAAAGGAAGAAAAAATTAGATACTAAATTGCATAATCTGCTTACTATAAAGGACGAAGAAAACTTAAAGGATTTGAAACCGTAAATTTGATGTATGAGGTATTCACTCACCGTGTCTTCCGATTTCGATCTCTTTTTCGGTTTTCCTGGTGGTGCAGCCGTAATTTTTTGTGGCTTACGCCCTTTATGGTCGTTATCCTTGGATATAATAATGAAATCTTTGTGCGAACTGGAGTCTGCGTAGATGATTATACACGGAACTAAGAAGATCATGTGGAGAGGATCAAGGTGAAGAGCATCGTCGTATATCGCGACTGAAAATTCGTCGAGTAAAAAGGAGTACAAGGATCAAAAGGAGTAGGTGAGCAATATAATGGGTTATAAGGGTTGAAGAAGATCAGCTGTTTAAACCAGCAGAAAGCGAAACGTATTAAAATATATACATGATGGTACGGCAATGAGGACAGTAGTAAGTCCTGGTAGCTCCAGGTTTAGATTTTACGTATTATCCCGCGATTATCCTTCGGATTAAGTTGTTATACTCGAAATCAATTAACGTAAGCCAAACAGATATAAGTATGAACTTACCCACCCTAAAATATCTATAAGTTCAGCAGGTTAAAGGTGGTGTAAAGTAAAGCACCAGGTATCAATGGCCGGGTGAAACCTTATACCCAAAATCTATCCCGTTGGTTATACCTTCGAGGTCCGCCATTTTTATTTTTTTGTTCCTTTTTATTTTCCGTTTTTCCTCTATTTATTCGATATACATAGCGGTCAAAGGTACCGACGGGCATGTAAGAAAACGCCTTCGTTTTCGGGTTTTATAAAATTGCCGAACTTTGTATACCTATACCTGCAGAGAGCGTTCACGGTAACCTTGGAGATCTTTAAGGATCTGAAGGAGAAAACGGAAGACCTTGTGTGTATGTATATTGAATGGGTATAAGCGCTCGAAGATTATTACCAATAAATTGGCCTACGGTTCATTACACTTAAGCCTCTAATAATCTAATAGATTACCATTATTTGAAATAAGCACGCTTCGTTGACGGAAACTGGTTTTTACGCCATCGCCATTTTGACAGGATTATTTGACAGGCGCTTCGTAACTGCGAACAGCTCGCTTTCAAAATTCTTATATACCGTACCGTAAGAATCTCTTTTCAATTTTTGCCTCTAATAATTCTATTATGATCTACACCGAGAATACTTTCCGTATAAAATCCTACAAGACCAAAATCTAGGGGTTCGCGTAACGCGCACGTATATTATTCGCTTGCGAACCACAAGGACGTAACCCTCAAAAATGACAATCGCGTTATCTCGAGTCGGCTGGGCTTGCAATTTTATTTTCATTTCCTTTCATCCACACCTTCGTAAACGAAGTAAAACAATTTTCAAAAATCAATTCCCAATTAATTTCGTCGGTTACGACTTTCTTGTTTTTTCTTTTTTTCATCCCTCGATACAATTATACTTATTTTAATTACTTAATTGTACCCAATGTTTTGTCTCGCGGCTATATAATTAAAAAACAAAAACGAACGATAAAATATTGGCACGTGACGTTGATCGCAGGATCAATAGATCATTCGTTATACGAGTAGGTATATAATAATAAAATCATTTGAATGAAGTTAGGTGTGTTTCTGCCCCCAGTTTTGTATTTCTTTTTCTTTTTTCTTTTTTTTTTTTGTCGTTATAACATAATAGGGTGGACAACAATAATCTCGACCGCCAATGTACAATTGGCCTGCACATATATAAATCGAAAGAGAAAGAGGGACAGAAAGCTGCAAAGCTTTTGATCGAGAGGAGATTTGCACGCGTCTGAAGTTGCAGCGAAACTTTTGTCACAGCGCGTTATATTCCCGCAGGATCGCATTTGTACCGTCGATCGGAATATTCTGCACGTTATATACGAGGAAAATTATGATTTTTTTCCTATCCATATATTAACGTGTAAAGAAAAGGATATAATAAAAGGACGAACATCAATTGTGGTGGTCTCAAGATACTCAGTTTTCATCTCCTTACAAAAATTCAGATAAACCAACTGCAGACTAGCTGCGCGAAGCTAAGCGGGAATCGTAACTTAACTCAACTTAACTCAACTTAACGGGACGACGAAACGTCAAATTTAGGGTCGAATTTAATTTAATAGAGGCCAAAACGGGGATTTTCAAGCACGCGACCCGAAGGGGAAAAACGAACGACCGCGGAGCGACCGACCACATCATTGCAGGACGGAGTGTGTTAAGAGCAGAATGGATTGGTGTGAGAATTATAAAGACCGGTAATCGGTATTTAGTGGAGTCTGCGACTGACGTGTACAAAAAAAGAAGAAATTTCCTTCTTTTTTTTTACCCTCAATTTTGTTCTCTCCTTTTTTTTTTTTTACAGCTCCTTAAATTTTCCCTGTAAACTTTTCACGCACGTTCATAATATTATATATCTCTGAACATCCGCGTAAATTTTACCACTGCACAGAGAAAAAGTTTAAGAAAAATTAAGAAATTTGAAAAATTTACCATCACCTCTTGCTTTCTATCGTTTTTTTTTTTTTTTTTTTTTGTAATTTTTCGTTAATATTAGAAGAAAGAAAAAACATCGTCGACGGGATTCGGGGGTTGAAATATATTGTTCGATATACGAAACAAACGAACGCGAGAACGGAGTTTTGATACGGCGCAATGGCAAAAAAAAGAGTTGAAAAAAGTTGAAAAAAAAAAGAATTTTGTATTACGGAGATGCGGTTTATGGAAGTATACTCGGGGGTTGGGGGATGGGGGTGTCGTCGTCGTAGTTGACGTTTCTGCATACGTTGGGTTTTATCTATGTACTATAGTATAACGGTGCGTATGTAGTGCACGTTCGCAGGCGAGTTCCCTTGAATTGGCGAGATTTCAACGGCTGTCGAGCTTGGTGATCGGGGCGTATGTCACGCCTCTCCATTGTTGTATTGTCGCCTGCAATCTCGCTAAGCGTTTTCCGGCAACACCCCCGCAAAACCCGGTTCAACCCCCCCGGTCCAAAACATATACGTATGCAGGCGCACACCTCGCACCGTCCCTTATTCGAGCGTTAGTTCGCTACCCCGGGCTATTTCTATCTGTAACATAACCTAACCTGCAAAACCATAAAACTGAGCTAATCTGCAAAATCCCCCTGTGGCTACCGCGTATACCAATAATATTTCGCGTCGCTCCGACGCACCGCATTGTAGACCTGATTCCCGCGCATGTAAAACCTTGAGAAAAAGGAAAAAATTTCTTTCCAATGACGACGAAATCAAATTATATATAATAAATCGTGATCGAATGATAGACGTATACAGGGCGATTCACCGCAAACGTCCGATTTGGGAGGAGCTTCGATCGGCTAATATTTTCAAAATTTCTGTTGCCAATCAGCAATCGGATACGAATTGGCGACAGGAATTTTGAGAATAACGAGTGAGAAAAAAAATCTTACGCATTCGTTTGGAAAAAAAAAAAGGTGGAGCGGAAAAAAGAGATAGACAGGACCGAAAGGCCCCTTCCACTTGAGAATAAGCTGCAATGCGAGCGTAATTCTTCTCTCTATTATATTATAGATCAGATATAACGTAGGTAGGTACGGCGCGTATATAGAAAATTTATACATCATACAGTGAGCGATACAAATTTACAACGTGCGCCATCGAACCCCCTAGTTTTAAAACGTGGATGATCGGATCGTTGCCCATTTGATGAACCCTCGGGGTATATCCGATACACAGGCGAGTAAGCATATGTGTACCATGTATACATGTATGACCATGTTCCAAACTTTCAAACGTATTCGTAAGTCCGCCCGGCAGATTCTGGAGGCAGCTAAGAACCCCGTAATCATCATGTTATGTGTACACAGAATGAATTCGCCGTATATAATACTGCAATTTTCGTTTTTCCTTTCCTTTTTCCTTTTTCTATATCTGTCGGTTTTCAATGAGAAAATTATTTCTCAAATTTGGATCTTAAAGGAATGAATCTCGAAAATTTCAGACACCTCCCGATGCAAGTATTGAAATAACATGCATGAAGAATTATAACAAGAAAATCAAAAAATTTGAAGATTGAAAAAGAAGATTCATGGCTAGTTTTGATTTATCGGTATATAGATGCGGGTGAATCGGTATAAATTATGTTTTGTTTGTGCGAGGCGAGTTCATTTATATTGAAACTTGAAGTTTATCAAGTCAAGTGTAGAAAATGGCGGTATAAGGGAGGACGAAGAACGAATGAAATCGGGGGAAAGGAGGAGTTCGCTTGTCTGTTATTACATTTTTCCACTTAATTAGCAAAAATATTCTGATTCTATTATCCGACGAATGAACTCCGCGTATATTTGCAAGTCGCGGTACTATAGAATCGGTATACATATTGTAGAATACATATAAATTCAATGCGCGCCTTTATATCGTGCCGCCTGATGTAAAAAGTTTTCTCTCTTTTGTTACTTGAATTCTTTTTTTTTTTGTCTTGGTTTTCTCAGTGCTGCACGAACTGTACAAGTTCCAACAATACAATAATTATGACAAACGTATTGAAGATGTTCTATTAATTGTTCTGAAAAACAAAACAAAAATGTGGAAATCAGAATTTGAAAACGGGAAAAAAATGTATAAGAAATTTTACCCGATCGATTGCAGATTGCGATATATTAGAAAAAAAATTTCAATGGTATATTGCATTGGAATAAATTACAAAAAACGAAAAAAAATATATTTACACGAGATGACGGCAGTGAATCTCGTTGGAATTGGAGTTTAAATTTTCAAGGTCGAAATCGGCGTGTACAACAAATCTCGCTACAGGGTGCGAGAGCATATGTTCATGTTTGCCATGTACATGCGGTCCACCCTCTTTGTAAATCTTGTTTTTTTTTTTCTCTCTTCTTCAGTTTTTTCTGTCTACGTACTGCACTTAACCCATAACACCGAATAGAGGAGAAAGAAACAGAAAAGGAGAAAAATTCAGTGAATTTTTATTACAGAGTCGCGAAATTTTGAGACTTCTATATATAATAATTTTCGAATGGATAGAAATTGAATTGATCTTTTTCTAATCGGAAAGAAATGAAGGAAAAAAAAAATATTTACAGTCGCCATCATACGACTCTATACATATTTTTGCACGCGTGAAAGGAAAAAAAAAAATTATAGTATAACGATCGTTCGTCGTTATAGTGGAGATAAGAAAAAAAAAAGATTCCGCGCGGTGACAATTTGCAACTATAGATGGTGTCGATGTGAAAATGGACCCTTGAACGGGACCCTTCTAATACTTGAAGTTTGACAAAAGCTGCCCCATATTATATATGAAATCTCGAAGAATATAGAAAACTCTTTGAAAATAGCGAAAGATGAGAGAAAGAAAGTGAGAAAAAAGGAAAGTACAGAAAATGATGTGAAAAAAAAGAAGTATAGAAGAAAAAGAAGAAAATTGGAAGCGGAAGACCCTGACGATCCTTAATGATTATATACGTCATCCGTTTTGCAGAAAAATCGAAGCCACACACCGTGAGCTGTTCGTTATAGATAAATCATTAAATTCAGTTTTCACATATTTCTCCCGACAAAATACAATCCACCGATATCATTCGTACCCGTAATAAACCCGCAAGATACTCGCACGCTTCGTGTGATCCGCATTTCCGTCGTATAATTCGCGAGATGACGGATGTATAGCAAAAGGTTAAAGTTCCGCGCATATGAGATTGAAAAAGAGAGAAGAAAAATGTGATGAGACGGAAAAAAAAAGCGCTCCGCGATCATTTTAATATCCTATACACATCAGCAGCAGCTTCGTGCGCATTGTAATAATCGTATAAAAATTGCGTACACTTCATAAATGTACAGTGAAAAATAATCGCGAAATCACCCGACCATTAATATCGTATACCTGCAGCTATAAAATGGATGCGATCCGCAAACTTTTTCATCCTCCATTTTTTTTTTGTTTCTAGTTTTTTCTCGTTATTTTCAAAGATATGAGAAACTGCGGGTATATTTTGTTTGCGAATCACCAGATAGTTCGTACCCATCACTTGCTAACGGGGGAAACAAGGTGTGAATAGAACGCTCTCGGTAATGAGGAATCCATCCAACCAACCAAACCAAACCAAACCCGACAGAATACTCTGTAGTCTCCATACTCTCCCCATTCCGCATCAAACTGACGCAGTAGCGTCCCTAGAATTCCCAGAATCCATCGCTCGTGTACCCCGGACGTTCACGGTTCGAAAATAAAATTTAACAAAAATTTAAAATCAAATTTGACAAACGAATGAAAAAATCGAAGACTCGTTCCTGCTGACGAACTATGTTATATGACACGAGATTTTCATTTTTGGAAACACAGCTAATTGGTTTTTTTTTTTTCATATGAAACGGGAACCGCGAAGAAGAGCAAGGAAAAAGAAAGGGGCAGATCCTGATTGGCATGATTTTTTTAACGAAATGTTAAAAACATGAGGGGAAACTAAAGACAACCCTGACAACCTGCGATGTGCAATGGGCTTCCATCCTCCTCCCTAAGCCGCATCCTCGATCCTCATTCGCACCCTGCTTTTAGCTTTTTACTAACCTGCACTCCGAAGGCGCCCGGAAAGATTTGTTGCCGTGTTACCGTTGAGAGCAGAAACTGACGAACTGTGATGCGACTGGTACAGACTCTCCTGATCCCGCCTCCTGCGGTTGCTGATCCAAAGGCTCTAGTCTGCACGTTCAAGAAATATCCTCCATTTTGTAAATCTGTCCTCAGTGCAGCGTCGATGGTCAAACGGAAAACGTATAATTTTATAAAAATTTGGCCGATCAAAATCGTATTCAAAAATTTGATTGTCTTCCAAGGATTAAATTCCTATCCAAGAATATACATGAATGTATAAAAATAGACTCCGAATCACAAGGACGTTTCATTTGAAAGTTATTTTGAAAAGGTATCAGATTATTTGGGGATTAAAAAATCGACTTTGAGTTTTAAGGATCAATCGCATTTATAATCCGCGTATAATCCGGCCGATTTGCACCCCGTGAGTTGATTGGTGGGAATTGGAAAATTAGCCAACCGCAGCTGAGGAGGTAATAAAATACGCGTTTCGAAATGAGAATACGAAAGGCATCTCACGTCGTCACATATTGTACGCCCCTGTGCGACTAATTGGCTAATTATCGGATCAGCATTTCCCCTGCTCGGTTGAATTCTTACGATATTTCCTCGTCTAAAACCAAAGCGACTGTGAGGATTTCCAGGCGACTATCCGACTCGACGCCCTCCCGAGATCAGGATAATCTTGTTATCCTGTAATTCTTGCTGAATTCTCACCCACGTGCATACATGTATAAGTAAATAATATATTTTTCCTATACTGCACGCAGGAAAATAATTTCAGGACCTTCGAATTGATTTGAAAGAATTCATCGAATGGATGAGAAGAAAATCGAATCTATAAAAATCGTCCTTATATTTGATAGGATCATTTCGTATCGTCATTTTCAGATATGGATTGGAAAAACGACTCCTGTCAAAAATCAAAAGAATCTCATTCTTGACGCGGTATAAAAACAGAATATTTCCAAAATTCCTTGATCTGAACTATGAAAAAAAGGGTACCCAAAAAAACAGGAAATTTTTTTTTTCCCCCCAGCGGAATAAACCACCGATTCATAATAGCAGTTCCATCTTACATTCCATATACCGTACGTAACGATGGACTGGTCAAGAATCTGAATCAAGAAAAGAAAAAAAAAATCTAAAAATAAAAAGAACAAACATAAAATAAATTGCTGGTCAGAGCAATAAACCCCATAAGGTTGTACGTACACGGGTATAGTAATATAGGTATGTGGAAAACGTACGTGTTTATACCATAGAAATAGTATGCATCGGCATCATCAGGGGAATCGCCGACATATACCCTAAACAAATCAGGATTGTTTGCAGTGGCATCGTTTCACGCATGAGGCAATCGATTCTTTATTCTTGTTCCGGGATTCAAGTTGACGCCACTCTAGAACGAGTGGAGTGTAAGCGTACGCGAGGGCAGCGCAAGTGAAAAAGAAAAAGAGAGAAATAGAGAGAAAGAAACACAAAAAAAAAAAAGACAAATCAGAAATGGAACGACACGCAAAATGAGAATAAAAAAAAAAAAAAAAAGAGAAAAAGAAAAACGAGGAGTAAAGGGACGAACGAGGAGGTTGGCCCGCGGATAACCCCCGAGGGTCTTTGATCTGTGCCGATCTTCAACAGACAGGAGATCAGTCATATTTTTCTTCTTTTTTTTTTTTTTTTTATAATACGTATTCGAATCAGAGTGCCAAAGAGTGCGACGATGTTCGTTATACGATTTTTTTCTCCTTTTCTTCTGTTTCTTTTTTTTTTTTTTGTTTCGTCGTAGTGTGAGGTATATGACGACACTTGATAAGTCATTCCAAATTCCCCCATCAAAAATTTATCTGCTTTTTTATCCCCGTTATGATATTCATTACGTGTTTTCTTTCTTTTTTTTTTGTAACGCAAATCGAACGATATCTATCCGGATAATCTTTGATTTCTTCATTGATTTCTAATTTTCTTTCGATTTCTTATTCCAATTTCTAACCATAGTCGAAATTGACGGAGAGTTTCATCCGCGTCGATTCGTTCGTTGCGATACAGATTTTGACAATAGTTTAAAAATCTTAGAGTAAAAAAAAAAAATGGAAAGAGAAGAGAAGAGAAAAAAAAATCTTTCTTTCATCGTCGGGATCACCCTTTATTTTATTCGGTACGTACCTATATAATATTTATTTTTGATTTTTTGATCCTCCTTTATTTATGACGCGTCAATTAGATGGCTCGCGGAATTGTTTAAGGTACTCCATATTTATGAGAGAAAAAGAAAGCCGAGAGATCAGTACGCGTTTAGTGTTCAGTTATACCTACTAGGCGGGGTGGAAACCCGCGACTGGCGGACTGGTGAGTTTGATCAAAGAGTCGCGACTCCACGCCGAAAGTCCTTACAGCCCCTTTTTACGTTTTCTCTCTTCTCTCAATTCTATTTTCTCGTCTTCTTTCCGCCCGCTTCGTTCATATCGTATCGTATCGTTTCGTTTCCTTCTTCTACTGGTTTATACTGTACTTTTCAAATAACGACCAACCCCACCCAGCTGGCATATTGTATACCTTAGCATCTCTTAGATTAACGATTCCACTTTTTTTCTCTCTTTCCTTCACCATTTTTTTTATTTTTTTCAATTTTTTTTTTCTATATTTCTTCTTTAATGTTTCAAGAGGCGATTTCCCTATCTACTCTGCGTGAAGCTCAGACTTATTATACTCTCATTGTGGTGTTGTGCGTACCGAAAGATAAAAGAATCATTTCAGTTTTACTTGCTTTTTTTTGTTTAAAATTTTTTCTTATCGACTAAAATCGAAGATAATCATGGCTCATAATCTACGACATTATTTTATGTAATAAATATGACGCGATCCAAACCCAAATAAGGATTCTCAATCAACACGCCTTCTTCTTATCGTTCTTTACGCTTTTTTTTGCTTTTTTCGACGCGATAATTGAAATATCAATAAGTCTTATTTAAAGTTGGGTACATTTTCACACGAAAATGGTATACATTTTTTCTTCTCAAATTTTATTCCTTTCACTCATTCATTCCCTCTCATTCTGTTGATCATTCTTCGATTCGTTATCGTCATTTTTTAAAAGCACTTTAGGTAGGTGTGAACGTTACCAGCATGGAAAAGATTGTTCGAAATATTCTTAGTACGATATTCGTGGGATGAGAATCTTGAATTCGACCATTATTTGGGGTGATATTTTTGTTGAACGAAAGAAACCCTCCTAACCATCGGTCGGTCATAAATAATAGGGAGTCGATCAAATAAGGGTGAGTTTCTTACCTCCAAAATTGTATGTTGGTGAAAAAAATGATCACAAGGGATGGAATGACTTATCAATGATGCCGGTAAGCCAGTGAACTACACGTCGGTAAGAAAAAGCTTCCATTTTACTCGAACTACCCTCGGTCAGTTATAAGAAAAAAATCGGGGTAAAATTGTCGAGAAAATAAAAAAAAGGTAAATTTTTGAAAATTTTCAAAAAAATTATGAGGGGAAAGGAACGCTGGGTAATTAAATACCGGCGACTTCGGTGGGTCGAAAACAGAGAATATGGGTGATTTTGACCGATCTAGTAAGCGGTGACAAGAAGATTTCATTCTTATCGTCAAAAATTCAGTCGGATTCGCTGTTATCTGAACGATAATTATTGTTTACGCAGACGCATTGCAGTTTTATTTTATTTTAATTTTATTTTTAAATCATGGAAAACAATTGGACGAGTTTATCACATAATTATTGCATTTCCACATCGACTCGACTCTTAGATGATTGAACCGTAATTATTAATTCTACATAATTGAATTTTTTTATTTTTAACACTGCGGGCAAAGAGGGAATGCATCGTTACTGACCTCAAATCGCAAAGTTGTTGCAAAGAACCAGCCGAGTGTTGCAGTAAATTCTCTCCCATATCTCAACCGAGTTTTAACCGTAAAGCATCGTAGTTTCTTAATTTGTTATTCTTCATCCTCTTTTGTATACGTAAAAAAATTAAAATAAACAAAAAAACCAACGCATCGTAATAGCTTCGAGTGTGTGCGTTTGAACGTCGCATCATTTTCCGAAATACTTGCTTCAAAATCAAGTGTCAATTTTAATTATTCGTTTCTCTCGTATTGCATTGTGTCGTTCGTTTGACGGTCGATAAAGGTATGAGTGTTTTTTTCTTCTTTTTTTCTCTGACGTTTTTTTCCCCTCGTGTTACCCTTTACCGGATGCTTTTCCAAATTCCAAATATCACGAGTAATTTCACCAGCTTTTTGATCGTCAATTTTTTACCTCCTCCGACTTACTCTTGGTGAAAAATTGTGCATTTACCGTAAATCATAGGAAAATTGAGAGAAAAAAAAGAATAATCAGTAGAAATAAAGTCGGTTAATTTGTTGTTGATCTCGTAATCGTAATGGTGATAAAAACTGCAGCGATTAATTGAGCCGGAAAATTGTTGAATTTTAGCCCAGATATCCGGCGACGAAAATCCAGGAATAAATACGAAGTGTTTGCACATCCTGATACAAGATCTATTCATTGTTCCAAATTCCAATATTTTTTTCTTTTTTCTATGAAAATTTTAACGTAGAATTTGAACAAGAATGCATACATTATACTATTTGCGGCCATGACTCACGTTCACGGAGATTATACGATGGTATATTTGCACATCCTCGATTATAGACACAAATGGCGGGGATTCTTTTTTTCTTTTTTTTTTCCTACTTTTCTTTTTCAGTACGAACCGCAATAAAAAATTACACAATGTGCATGACGGTTATATTATTACCAGGCATTCGTGTATGCCTTGTTGAATAAAATAAAAAACTTAGGTAGTCTTTTATTGTGCTCATAAATTAGCTGATACGATTGCGGTAATGATTGATTTTATAAAATCTGGTATATATTGTACGTAGTTTACCAGCGGACGCTAATAGTAACGTCGGAGCATCTGGTAACTTGACCAATTATTAGTAATTGTGGAAATATTTGCTCTTTAAAATTTGCCAACGATGGGGCGCTAGTTTCCCTTTAAACTTGAAATTTTCCTACTATTTTACTTACAGAGCAAATTTTATCGTGGACTTGCCCATTATTTCTACAAGTTTCGTATACTTTAGTCTGTACAAATTGTGTCGGGCGGATTATGGAAGCGTTTATTTCAGGAAGGAATGAAAATCAACTGTGTTCAACGGTGTTGTTTTTATTGAGGAAGTTTTAAGATCGTGCAAATGAAAATAATTCATCGTTTCAATCGGGTGTGTAAAAAAAATGATGAAAAAATCATCGGCTGTATTGTGCAATTGGTTATTCATCAATTTATTGATGATGCGATTCTATAATATATTTTACCACATCCTCGTCTTGTGTATTTATAAATTTTCGTGCATAATTTCATCAGAATTTTTGATCAATTCGTGAAAATTCAGCGATTTATCGCATAGACTTCTAGTCAGATTTTAAAATAATCGTTTCTTTGAAACGACTGTCTTTTGTTTTTCAAATATGTATCCGATATAAATCTATAAGTATTGTTACAATTAGGGCAATTACTTATTTAGAAGCGTATTTGAAATTTTTAGGTCAATTTTATGATGCTTTTTGTAATTTTTGATAAAACGCCTAGAATTCTACGCAGAATAATAAAATATTCTGATCTTTGCAAGGTCAAACATAACCTCGGCGAAGAAGCAGAATAACAATTGAAGTCTACGCGATCGTCTTCTAGCCATTACGGAAATTCAAATATTTTACTACTCTAGAAGTACGAAAGTTGCAATATTTGTTCAAATTCTGTTCTAAAATTTGGGGTGTAATTTGTGGCTTTATTTTATTACTATTTATTCTAAATTTCAGGATATGAAACATATTTCCTGCGGATATTTAACCGCAATTGCTCTGTATAAGCGTAAAAATGGTGAGCAAATTGCGACTGGAATTCAGGAAGTATTACAGATATCGAAAAAAACTGAGATGTATTCTTAAAGAGACTCAAAGGACACTGGACGCTATTGCTGCTGAAAATTTTTTTCCCGATGGTAATAATTTACGGATAATTTTCTCAATTAATTAACAATTTCTAAAATGAAATCTCACGGCTCCAATGAACGGAGAAAATTTAACAAAATACAAAAGAATTCGTTGAACCAATAATATTGATTTTAAAATTTTTTCAGAGAACATAAAAGAGGTCTTACTCACCCCTTTTATCCTGTCCAGGATTTCTCACATCCTCGAGGATCCTCCAGCTATTGTAATACTCGGGCAAGATTCTTGCGCAAAAGCAACATTGGTGAACACCCTGTTATCCAGTGCAATACTGCCAATATGTTCAGGCTCTTGGAGGTGGATAAGAATCAGCTATGGAGAAAGAAATCATGTCAGTTTGACTTTAAACTTAGAATACGAGGTGGTTGAGAGGCTGCAATCTAATGATAAAACTTGGCACACGCTATCGGTAGAAGATCTGACCAGATCTGAAAACGAAGATTTAAATTGTCCGACTGTACTGGAAGTAAAAGTGGACAAAGCGCTGTTAAAAGATGATGTACAGATATTTGTTACCCCTAATGACGGAGCCACAAAGGTGCTGTCTAATGGGATATTAAAAGTTTTACCAGTATTCTTTTATGCACTTGGTAACCAACCGTTATCCGAAGAAAATTTGGAAGAATTAAGAGACTTGAAAGAAACCTATCCGGATTGTCCAGTCCTTTTTGTATCATCTATTAACAACGTTTTAATCGATAGTACAGACACAGAGTTAACAGAATCTGAACAGCATCGTCTGCAAGAGCCATCATATCAAAATGGTACGAGTTCGATTGAAAACGATGTTGAAGAAATCGACGTGGAAAAAATGAACTCACTTGGGGTAACGTGGCTCAACCAAATAGCGAGTCTTGGTTTTCTCCGGATGGAAGAATCCGTTGAAGTAGATCAGTTGTCTTGGCTGGATGGCAAAGACTACGGAGGTTCGAGTCACTTTATCAATTCATGTCAGAAAATTGACCAGGTATTACAGTTCACCGAAGGTTGTCTACAAAACTATCTTGTGACTGCGAGCAATCTCTTAAATGATGTTCACACAACCAGTCTGAGGAAATTTATTCTGAGTGCATTCGACATGGCAAGAGAACTGCAGATAACACCACGTCGAATACAATATGCACGTCAAAAGGAGAATGAGCTTTACAATAGCCTTATGAAACTTGTCAGTGAAAAACAGGAGGAGGTAACCAACCTCATACAGAATGTTATTGACGAAATGAAAACTGATCTTAACGAGAAGGATCGTAAGTACCATGAGGAGAGTACTAATCTTGACGGAGATGGGGGAAGTGAGTGGTGCGATACGGTCAGGGCAGCAACGTTGAAGGTGCAAAGCCTACTGCTCAGCACTTTGAGCGAAGAAGTAGCCAAGCAGTTAGTAACTTCGTTGGATTGTATGCGGGAGACCTTCGTTGGGACTCTGCACAGATGTTTGTTAAGCTTGGAAAAAAGTTGCGACCAAGAGGCCAGTCTGCTGGCTAGTGACGCTTTGAAGCAGATACTTTCCGCTGCTTACAACGTGGAGCTAACGCATAATTCAACTTCTCTAGTTCAATCATTTTTGGAGAGGCTAAGACAGCTGATGAGGACCCTTCCGCTTCCATGGTCTTCCACCCCAGTCCTTAATGCCTCCTGGAGAAGAAGGGTTGCCGTTGACATATTAAATTCCTTGAACTCAGCAAGATTGTCAAAAGCCATAGCAACGCAATTCAGGGATAAGGTGAAATCTTCCCATGACTCATTTCAGTCCGCCTTACGATCTTTGGAAAATCACTATTCTGGTAAATTAGAAAGAACCGAAGAGCAAAGAGTAGCGATAAGGAAACTTCATGCCCCAAGACTTGCTAGACTTGCCCTTGAATCTACTTCTATGAGTGATGTGGTACGGTATGGCATACCCAGACAGGGAAAAGAGATTGGAAGAGGTCAATATGGGGTTGTATTTTCATGCGATGGATGGGGTGGTGCGCCAGGACCATGCGCAGTGAAATCAGTTGTCCCACCAGATGACAAGCACTGGAACGACCTAGCAATGGAATTTTATTCAACAAGATCTATCCCGGATCACAAACGAATAGTCAAGCTACGTGGTTCTGTTGTTGACGATTCCTATGGTGGAGGATGTGGATTATCAGCTGCCGTTTTACTTGTAACTGATCGCCTGAGCAGAGATCTATACTGTGGAATACGAGCAGGCCTAACTTGGCTTGAAAGAATTCAAATAGCAACAGACGTTGTCGAAGGGATAAGGTACCTCCATTCTCAGGGATTAGTTCATCGTGATATCAAGTTAAAGAACGTGTTGTTGGATACGGAGAACAGAGCTAAGCTTACCGATCTTGGATTCTGTATACCAGAGGCCATGATGTCAGGAAGCATTGTTGGTACTCCGGTCCACATGGCGCCAGAACTCTTATCTGGGCATTACGACAGCAGCGTTGATGTTTATGCTTTTGGAGTTCTTTTCTGGTATATATGCGCTGGAAATGTACGTCTCCCTTTCGCCTTTGAGCAATTTCATAACAAAGAGCAGCTGTGGACCAATGTCAGAAAAGGTAAGTGGGAAATATTGAAAATCATAAAACGAAAATGAGAGGTTAACATTTACTTCATGATCATTTTTTTCCCCCCAGGCTTGAGACCTGAACGTTTGGAGCATTTCGACGACGAATGTTGGACGCTGATGGAGCAATGTTGGGCTGGAGAGCCGTCTAGAAGACCTTTATTAGGCGCGGTCCTTCCTGTACTAGAGTCGATTCGACACAGAGCCGAACAAGGCAAGTCTGAAAAAGTACTTGACTTCTTTAAGTCAAGAGAGGGCTGTTCTTCTTCTTCGTTGACAAAAAGTCCGGCACTATCTCTGACCGAGCCTTTTAATCAAAGAGGAGTTACTGCTGAAGCACGTGCCTCAAAACAGAGACCTCGCAGATTTGTGAAACACCCAGTACTCCATATGACTAACTTTTTTCACGCTAGCACTTGCCCTAACTTGTACATCCAGATGCGAGAATTTTAAGACTAAATTGTATCTAATATTATAGATGTTTGTACATAGCTTTTCTTTTTTTTTTACAACCGTTATTTTTTCATAGATGAATTTTAATTTTTTTGAGATCGATTTGAGATTTCGAGGCTCTTTCATGTAATTTAGAACAATCATTAACTAATTTTTTTTAACTTTAGCGTATCTGACAATATTTTTTTGCTTCAATTTTACAAAGGCTGCATTTTTGCTAAAACAAAAACTCGACAATACACCTTTCAAAACTTGACCACTAAAATACTGTCAATTATTATTGCTACAAATGCTTCAAAAGCATATAGTATAAAACTCGTAGAACGTATTTGTAGTTTATTCGTTCTCTTATTTTAATTGTTTTTTTTTTTCCTATGTGTTAGTACAAATTATTATTTTATACATAATCTTACAGGAGACAGAGAAAAAAAAAATTATCAAATCAATTACCGACGTACGCGTCATGTTCAGCCAAATTCATCCATCGTTCACTTTCGATTAAGTATTTTTCATTTATTTATTTCACTCTACTTTGATCTTTTTTTTTTATCGTTCCAATTGGTATTTAAGTAAATCTTAATCGCTTGATCTAATAGACTGTGACTTTGACGGTAATATTAAGCTGTAAAATTTTTGTATAATTTGTACATCCCAATTTTTTGATAGTCGATATACTATAGAACTATCCTTATACTCCTGATAAATAAATATTTTCAAATTTTCTATTTCAAAATGTTGATTTTTGTTATTCACTATCTAATCATCGCCATATTCAAATGCTCTGATCAATCACCATAACGTTATTAATTATTGCTATAAACTTGCACTAGTTTCTCTCTGAAATTAAGTAATCCATTCCCGCTTTCCATTATTCACCCACTTTAGCGTTATCATTTTTATTTATTTATTTATTCTTAAAATTTTCGTACCGATATGGCTGGCAAAAAAAAAAAGAAAGAAGAGCGTCCACATAAAGTAGAATTGAATTACAATAAATTCCATAGAAAGAAAAAGTAGTCTCTAGACGACGCTTACTGTACGCATCAGTGATGGTTTTTTTTTTCTATCTTATAATTTCAGATGATGATCACTCTTCTCTATCAGAAACAGAACCGTGATGTGATAACCAAATGGAATATATCAATACCAAGTCGAACCAGATCGTTATTATCAAGAGAAGAAATGAAAGCAAACAAAAATATAAAATAAATTAAGAGAAAAAAAAAAAAAAAATGTGATCGAAATCGTCAGAATTAGTAGAATATTTAATCAATCAAAAGAGAAAACCGATCAAAAAATTATGTTAACCGGTGAGGAGAATAATTGGGTGGCAAATGTTTTTAAAAGACTGAACAGAATTGTATTGAACTTCATCTGCATTAATTTTTATGATCCCAATGTATATCTATAATTTTATAAGCTTAGAAGAAGCAGAGAAGAAAAGAAAAAGAAAAGAAAGAGTTAAAGTTATAAACAAATATTGTTTTAGTCCATTAAAACGTCTTTCAATTAATATCATTGTAGTTATAATTATGTTTTCATAATTTTAGTAATTATTTAAATTCGATCGACTGTAATTTTTATACTAGATATACTCATATGGTATATAAATACGTGTAAATTAAACATAGATATAGATATTTTTATGAAAATTATATCTGCATGTTAATCATGTGCCGAAATAAACGTATTCTCGATTCTTTTATCGTCGTTTTATCGAATTATTTATTAACATAAAAATCCAAGGGCAGGCTAAGAATTAATCAAAACTCACACCAATCATGTTCGCATTGCGATTATAATATAATATGTATTTATTATTGCAAAAGTTCAAGGTTGCTCTTAGCCTTTTCTAAATCGTGTAAAAATTTATAAAACTGTACGAGGTTCATTTCGGTAAAGATATTGCTAGTCTTTCCATTCCCTTCATCGACTAGCAATTTTAATTGAAGAAAAGTTTTCCCCAATCTATCTGATTCGCTGCTCGCTGCTGAGACTGTGTAAATAATCAAATCGATTAGTGAAATTCACTTTCTTATAGGATTATTTTTGATTCTGCACACCGTGCTATAAACTCACCGCCAAATTTCCAATCAACGTCGAGTATTTTACTCGGAATAATATTCATTTTAATTCCTCTTCGCGTCTTTGCCCCGCGTATTTTTTGGTTTGCGTTGGTCAAATGTTTTTCTCTTACTACGAGTTTACTTTGTTTATCTATGGTTTTTCCTATCTCGAGACAACAAATTCCGACGCAAAACCATAGACTATAATATTAGGAAAACAAAAAAAACATGCATCTGTGTGTATCGAAACTGATAATCAGAAAATCTCTGCTGATATAGCGAAGACTTAGCTTCTCCGGACAATTGTGTGAACTTACTGGTTGCAAAATGGCGGAGAATAGAAGATTTCTGACTGACCAGCAGAATCTGGTAGGTTTGAAACCATTTTTTTACGATTTCATTTCTTCATTTACAAAAATATTCAAAAATCGAATAATTGATAACAGGAAATATAGAGACACATATTCGATGATAGACATATATATTATATTTCAAAAACAAAATATTGTTTTTTATAATTATACACAGATACATTATTATTTCTATTTATTTATTTCTTCGTTTAATTGATTGATTTATTTATTTATTCATACATATATATATATAATATAGTCATAATCGTCCTACTTTCCTTTACAAAACAGAATAAAAAAAACGACGCTAAAAAAATTCATTAAAACCTATTAAAATATGCCGTCCGAATATATCGGGATCAATATATAGATTGGCAGATAGTATTAATTAATTAAATTTTATTTATACCTAATAAACGACGTATGTTTTTAATACTGTTTATTAATATCGTATCGATCGCCATATTGATTGAATATTCAATTATGTAATTACAGAATTTGAAAAAAAAAAAAAAGAACTTGAATTCAAAAATTTTGTGAGCAAATATTTCAACATATTAAAATTAATACCTGTACAATAAGTTCGAAAGTACGACGATTTACAAGTACTCACATCCTGTTAATTGTTATCCTCATTAATGCTATTATTATTATTCTTTTCATTATCAGATCTACGTTAATTAATAAGTACGCATAGAGCAACTATATCAATTCTATCTAATTCATATATAATAATAATTGTAATATAATATAGTATTGATTAATTTTCGAAACCATTTATTTTTTTCTCTCTCGTCATTTATTGATTATTAGATATTATTATCCTTATTATTGTCATTATCATTAACCGTACATAGAAATAGATTATTACGTGTGATGTTACGATCATCGGAAGCTTTTGTCTCAAAGACGTACTTGATAATTATTCATTTATTTTTTTTCTCTTATTCGGTTCGATCTTTATTTATTCTTTCCGTTTGAGTTTTTTCTTTCATTCCTTTTTCAATAGTCGCTTAGTTTCCGTTGTTAATTCACTTACAGAATTGGGAATCTTATACAGCATTATACATCGTAATCTCAACGTCGATCGATTGTTTTATATTTTATTTTTATCTTGTTGGAATTTTCTGCTAGTATGAAGGATAATTTTTTCAAAATTTTACTCACCGCATTCATATCAATTTCATTTTTAATTTTTTTTTTTATCCATTTTCTCAGCTGTATCGTTTTACTGGTTGATCATTTATGCTCGTGGTGAAAAAATGTTTCTTTTTTCGCTGCAATAGTTGCAGTTGAATTGATTCGGAAAAGAAATCTATTTTCTTCTTCCTTCATTTTCGTTCGATAAATAATTTTGGAGAAATAAAAAAATATCTCGTGTGTATTTTAATTCGTTTTCCGAGTTGTTCTTCCTATTTTTTTTTTCTTCTTCTTCTCTTCTTCGTTATTCATCCGCATGAAACGTACCGTACGCATAATTGTACATAGGTATGTACGTAATTAATTACAATATTTAATAATGATATTATAGTACAGGTAAATCGTATTGTTTTATAATTATACAGAATAATTAAGAAAAAGACAAAAAAGCAATCTTTTTTTTTTGTTGGTTTTTTTATAATATATCATAACGAGCAGATATGTTATTTTGATTGTTGACGTTAATTATAATTATACAGGTTCATTTGTTAGTCATTTGTTAATTATTTTTTTC
The DNA here is from genome assembly GCA_963932425.1 of Athalia cordata. Classification (NCBI taxonomy): domain Eukaryota; kingdom Metazoa; phylum Arthropoda; class Insecta; order Hymenoptera; family Athaliidae; genus Athalia; species Athalia cordata. Next base: position 23,362,343 of record OZ010628.1, on the reverse strand, counting down.
GTTTTTTTTTTTTTTTTTTTGTGTATACACAATAACCTATAAATTCAATATTCAATATGCATATTATACATATACAAATGTATAATTTATATTTATATTAATTCATTTTCATCGAGTAGAAATGCATGAGAAAAAAAAAAGCAAAGTAAAGTTTAATTCAATTCAATCAAATAAAGCTAAGTATATCATAAAGTATTGATATGTCACAGTTGATAGATTGAAGTAAAAAGAATATTAGAAAAATGAAAAAAATTAATATGTATGTATAACTAATTGATTGTTTTCATTTTATATAATCTAGAGTGAAATCGACAATTCATTTTCAATCCACTTCGTATAGTTAACTTTCATTACTTTCTAATCAATTCGTTCAAATCTTTTTAATTTTTTTTTTTTTTTTTCTCTCGATAGAAATAGTTGGATTTTTAATCGTGATACATGGACATTGTTACATCCTATATTCTTTGGTTTCGGTTTTTCTGTTTGTTAGTTTTTTTAATTGAATTCTTTTTTGAACTCTTACGTCAAATTACTAGCTAAGACACTGTATACGTTTCCTATTATAGCGAAAGAATGTGATATTATTGATGGACGATAACAAGCAAAAACGTCTCAACCAACAAAAAGAAAAAAGAAGTTTTCTCAAACTATTGTGAAAACGTGAAGCGCGAACCACATCATAAAAATATATCGATTACACGATTTTTTCAAAAAATATTGGTTAAAACGTTATTGCTTGATAATACCATCAATTTGTAAAATAATAATTTTCCTTTCCGTCGTCTTTTTTTTTCTTCGTATATGCGTTATATAGTTGGTTATCTTTCTTTGGTTTTTTTCTTCTTCTTTTCTTCTCAGTTTCCCCGTTTTTTTTCTTTCAATATATGTATACATATTTTATACAATATAATGTAATACAATATTGTAACGTTAATTTAATTACATTTTAATATTAATTATTGTCAATGCTTCGGCTCGCATATTTCTGCGATTCTCATTGGGCGTGAGGTAAGTTTTTTTTTTTTCCAACCTTCGAATCAAAACGTGTGCATCAGATAATTTATTTCAATTAAAAAAGAAATATTATTTCGTTTGAAATTTTTCTTTTCTTTTCTTTCTCCAACCTATAATGTATTAATTGTCGATCGGGGAAAATCTGCACCAATAAGAACGCGCCAGAAAATTTACCTGAATAAATGCACATGCAGTCAGTAGGCTTATAAATTCAATTAATTTATAGTAGTATATATATATATATATACATACATACTATACATATATACCTAATAAAAATAACACGTGACTGCGTTTTTTTTTTTTGCAGATTTTTTTTCATAATTTTTTCTTCAGTTTCTTTTTTTTCCTTTTTTGTGTTTTTTTTTCCAAATTGCAGAATAAGGAGCGTGTCTGTATATAATATATGTACGTATATACCTGTTTTCACTGCCATGAAGCTTTTCGTGTAGAAAGGGCAAAAAAAAAAAAAAAAAACTTTGGACGCTCGAACCGCATTTTTTTGGCGATTTTTATTTTTCAAAATTATCGTCCACCTCCGGTATACCATATACGTCGCCGGCATAATTAAAATGAAAGAAATGAAAACCGCACAGCAGTGAAAAATGTGAAAATAATAATTAATTAAAATTTGAAATACCTATACATACTATAAAAAAGTAATAATGATAATAATAATTATTCGTGTAACGATAATGATATTATAATAATTACAATAAACGTCAGTTTTTTTTTTTTGCAGCTAATCTTAAATATTGAAATTTGTATAATGAATTTTATCTAATTTATATTTCCTCATTATTTTCCCTATGTTATAATACTGTTTTTATCGTTTTCATGGTTTTCTTCTTATTTTTTGTTTGTTTTTAAGTTATGATGAAAATTAATTATGCAATGATAATATTATCAATATATGCACACATAGTCAGTGAATTGATTTTTTTTTTGTTTTTCCTTTCGCAAATTAGCTGCATTGCTTCGACGTAATTATACATTAATAATATATTTTATGTAATATATATCATATGATCGAACATGTTTACGCTATAGCTGTTACAATACACATGGATTTCTTATAAAATTAATAAATAATCATTCACTTAATTGTTTTCCTTATTTTTTTTGGTTGTTTAAATTTTTTTACTTCGTTTTCTCGTCTTTTTCTTTTTCATTCCACTTCCCCGTTTCGTGTTCATTCAATCGCGATTATTAAGAATAATTAGGAAAAAAAACAAAAAAGATTCACTCAAATCATAGATCTGAGGAAAATTGTAAATTTTTGTTTTACGAATCGACTAAATGACAAAACAAAAAGTGTAATAAATCATCGATATCAATAATATATTTATAATAATTGACGATAATCGATCGATAAATTATATTTATTTCAATTTATTTTACTATATATATAATTTATATATATATATATTTATGTAGTATTTTTTCTACTCTCATGTATATAATATAGTATACTATTTAATTATTTATATATAAATTTAATTTAGTCAGGCTTAATGACCGTTATGATAATACTATAGATATCATTTTTATCATTATCATTATTATTATTATTATTATTACTATTAATATTATTGTTATAATTAAGCCATATAATATCAGTTACGTACGATGAATATGTGACATATATTTTATGCTTTTGCCGATATTAAAAAAAATTCTTTTTTTTCGGAATTTGATTTTTACATCGATATAATATCGAATAGAATAATATAGGTACGTACGCATGTAAATATGTGTATATATCGATATGCATGTGTATCGGAATTAATTTATATATTGATATTAAAAAATTTGTTGTTAAAAAAATCGCATCGTGAAAATTTTATTTCAACGTATTTTCAAAATTAATGTGAATAAAGTGAAGTTTGTTGGAACAATTTTTTTTCCACGCATATTATATAGAACACCGCAGCTTTTCTTCAGCTGTTAGAATTATTATTATCATATTATTATTATTATTATTATTATTATTATTATTATTATTGTAATTATTATTATTATTATCATTATAATTGTCATCATCCGATAAAAATTATTGTCATTTTCTAGCTTATCGCAATTAGGTATTTGTTAATTATTCATTTAATTATTTATTCATTAGTAATATTTTTTTTTTGTTTTTTTTCTCCATCAATTTTCTTCGACACGAGAGTAAAGTGTTATTATTATTATATGTATATGCAGATATGTAACTACAAGTATAATAGGTATATATATATGTATATATATATATGTATAATATATATTATATAGTTTAATTATACAGGGGCAATATGTGGAAACTGGTCGTCACTCCATAAGCAGCGCACGTGAAGTGGCCAGTTTTTCCAAAAATTGTCCCGTTATAATCAGCAGTTGGTATCGAACTTGGATTATTAATTATTATTATTATTGTCATATTATAATATTATTCATTTATTTCATTATCTATCTTTTCAGTTAAGTTATTCTTCTTTTTTTCTTCATCCCGTTTTTTTTCTTTCTTTCTTTCTTTTTTTGGTAATTCAGTTTCATTTTGTTTCACACTTAATTAACTATAGACTAATATTACATGATTTTTATTGTCAGAATGTATAATTTATATCAATTCGATATGCGGGTTTTTTTCTTCCCTCTTTTTTTTTTTTTCTTTTGCATCGCAACCCTTTTTCCACTCCGTTCAGTATCTTTTTTTTTTCTCGTTTCTACTTCTGATTCAGGATACTTGGCGTCGAAATAGATATAAATCTCCTCAATTGTCATTGTATATAACATCATCTTCATCATCTTATCATAATTATTATCATTATTAATGATCATGTTAATTCAAACATTATATAATTGTTTTGATATTGTCGTTAGTTTTCTAAGTAAATTTTATCGATACGTCATTTCTTTTTTTTTTTAAATTCAACGGACTGCGGATAAAACGATGAATTAATTTTCATGTATTGCGTATTTGTTTCTTGTCAATTTTTTTTTTTTTTTCTCTAACCGTTTCATCGAATTTCAACGTTTACTTTTTTAAAGTAAAAATTATAATTTTTGTAAATTATGGTTATTTTTTATTTATTAATTTTTTCGTTATTTTCAAAATTTTCTTTTATAATAATTATAATTATTATATTTATTATTGTCATCATTATCGTCTCTCCACATAGAGGGTGTATCGTCCACCCCTTAATTTCTCCTTCTTCCATTTCGATCTTTTTTTTTTTTTTTTTTCTTTTTTAACTATTTAATGTTTATAATATATAATATTGTGATCGTATAATATTAACATTAATAGGCTTATAATTTGTATATAGATAATAATTGAAAGTTACAGTCAGCAGTAGCTACCTAATCTCCTCAAATAAATAATTATTAATAATAATATCAATAATATTTGTAACAATAATAACGACGCGTATGGGATTATCTTTGTATATGAAAAAAAAAAAAAAAAAAAAACCCTCAAATCGCGAGTGAAATTTTTTTCAACATTATTTTTCATCTCCCATATTATCATAGTATATTATAAACGCGCGTAATGAATATTTGAATAATCCAATTACAAATCTCACTTAAAATTAATAAAAAAAAAAAAAAAAGAAACAACAACCTTCGTAACAAAATGAGAAATAAATATAATACTTCAACTTTTGTCTCGTCTCGATTATTTTCCTGCGTTAATTTTTTGTCTCGTTATCATTATTGTCATTATATTATTATTATTATTGTCATATTTTATTTCGGAAAAATTTATCCGACGATTAATGCAGATAACGCAGATCGTATCGGCGGTGAGACGAGTATCGAGCGAGAGAAAGTAAAAAAATGAAAAGAAAAGAAAAAGAAAAATTCAAAAGAAAACCGAAAAAAAAAATGTTATTGTTATCGTTATTCGTTATACATATAAAAAATTATTGATCTTTCACCGCACATGTGTTATAAATATATATATATAGATTATAATGTAACCTATGGTATATAATTCACGTATATTCACGTCATTGTCAAAGACTATAGAAGATTCATTTCTTTTCTTTTTGTTTTTTTTGATTTTCCTTCTTGTTTTTTTTTTTTTTTTTTCTGCCTCATTTATCGTTCTGCTTCTACGGATCACAATATCGTAATACCATTTTTCATCGTCTATCCTACTTTTTGTTTTTTCAGTTTTTTTTTTTTTTTTGGTTTTTGGTTTTGCCTCGTTTTGATTTGATATAAGGTATATTTGGCCTTTTGCATGGGTCGCGCGGTTGTGGTTATATTTATATGTATAGTATATAAGATAAATTTATCGTTCAAGGTTTACAAATCTTCAGCCATTTTCGTTTCTCCTACAGTTTCTTTTCTCTTCTTCTCTTTTCTGTTTTTTTTTTTTTTTTCATTTTTTTTTTATAATCTTTTTTACGTCAGGTTCTTTTTTTTCTTTTACTTACTTTCCTCCGGAGTATCAAGCAGGCCGTCGATACGCGTTGAGCATCTTTAACGAAGTGCGTAACCTGAACGTCCATATTGATCACCCCTCTACAAATTGAAAATCAATAAATTTTCTATTGTGTTTTATTATTATTATTATTATTTTTTTTTTAAGTCTCTTTTCTTCTTTTTTATCTTATATTCCTCTTCACACTTTTTTCCTTATAGTCAAACGACGTAGAAGATGAAAAGAAATTTCGGACGAGAACCAAAAAAAAAAATGTTTTTAATAACCGAAAAAATGATTTTTTTTATTTATAATAAAAATTTGGATAAACTCACCGATAAAGATTGTCCAAGGTTACCGACGTTCGATACGTATTGAACCTGATCGTAATCGTAATTAATATTTTTCATATCGTTGTAAGGTTGAAGAGAATTTAAATAATGTTGACGTGTTTCCGGTTCACCTGGACCCTGACGTCTTCCATTTGTCATTTCTTTGAGGGCGGCGGCTCTAGCCGCGACTTCTTCGGCTATACGTTGTTCCTGTTAATTGAGAATGAGAGAAAAAAAGAATTGAAAAAAGAAATAGTCGCGAAAATTTCACCAGTTTTGTTCACTTTTTTTTTTTGTGGAAATCTATGTAGGTTGAGATGGGACAGGAAACGGATCGTTTCGAAGCGAGCTGCGGGCACGAAAATGGCGATAAATTATTAGTAGTTTTGAGCAACTCGTGCGATAAACCTCAGGGGCTATGGAGATATTCTATGTTGACATTTGCGGGGCTTGCGGTATAACCAGACCTAAAATGGGGTAGTAAAAGTGGGTTGAGGAATAGATCAGAGATAGTTAAGAGAACCGTATCTCGTTTACTAAAATGAAACGAACGGCCCGACTCCTTCCGCGCGTTTAACCGAGAGGAGAACATTCGAGAAGCCCCTTTCGAACCGAACAGTCGAAACTTAGAGTTCAGTTTGTTGTTGATGAACAACTAAAAGTTTATCACCACCTTCTGCGGTCTGTACAACTAAATGTAACGCGGTGAAACGGGTTTCTGGTCGTTTCGTACACTCGGAATTATTCGGAAATTTCTTCTTTCGAAACAGTTTTTTAATAGATCAAAAGTTCTAGGAGTGGAACTTTTTTTTTAGTGGAAGAGATTGGAGCGAATCGATGGGCCGAAAGAAAAGAAGATAATTTTGGGGTTCCAACCTGCAGTTCTCTCGCCCGTTCGGTCCGAATGAGCTCCTTCAGGTGCTGGAAACTTCCGGCTTGAGGTACGTGGGACGCTGGATCTGTGGATGAAGGTGACGATCCGCCAACATGGCGAAAATTTGTCGGTCTTCGTCTAGGAGTTTGTTCAGGGTGACGATTTACGGTACCGTAATGGCGAGTAACTTCTTGAAAAGCTTGACGTGTTCTATCGGGCATTCCGCTACGAAGTCTGTGACCCGCTGGGGCTTTGTGAATTACTCTTCCATAAATTGGCGCTCCACCTGCTCCCCGAACCCGCGCGGGACCCGTCGGACCTTTTAATGAACAAATCAAATTTCGGGCTCAAATATATGCGCTGAATAGTAACGTACACCCGGTGAGGTTGATTCTGAAGCTCGCTTGGACAACTACACGAAAAAGTTGTCCAAACGTGCGCTTGGCCGCGAAGCGATTCAGAATTAACCAAAGCGGGTGTACATCGCCCACGAGTCGGAACGGACTAAAAGTTTTCGGGTGAAATAAAGGGAGAAAAAACTTAAATGAAGAATTAGATGAAGAGTCGAATGAAAAAATCTGCTCATTTCTCACCTCTGTAAACCATCGAGGATTGAGACCGATCCAAATAAGGTTCCCATACGTTGTAAGAAAACGGATCACGGTAAGTTGGTATTTCATTTGTGATTTCAGACGCTCTACTTTGTCTTTTGCTGTATCTCCACATGGCCCTTAATTCATCACAAGATGGCTCATCCATGTTACCTCGTTTCTCACTAACTCCGGTTAAAGCTGCAACCGCCGCTGGTATTCCGCCGAAATCCTGATGGCTCATTCTATGAATATCGTACTGTTGATGTTGTCGTTGATTATTCTGATCATGTCTTTCCTGCTGCTGTTGTTGTGTTTCTTGTCGTTGCTGTTGTTCTTGTTGTTGCTGTTGACCTTTCGCACCAATTACGACACCGCTGCTGAGCAACACGTGCAGAAAGCTCAGCCACCCCACAATTACCTGCATTCTGTAACAATGGGACACATTGTTCTAATTATAAACATATTCTCTTCAATTATACGCAACATACGCTCCAAAATTACACCCAATTCAAATCCAATTATTTACCACCCACCGCCCCGCTGCCGCGCATAATCGATTAACTTCGTACTTAAGGTATACCATGTGTCCCAGAGTTTACATTACAGTATATCTGGTTGCTTACCGCTAGGCGCTCGGCAAAACCATATCTGACAGCTTTGTGAGCGAGCGCCTAGCAGCAGGCAACCAGACGTACTGTAGTGTAAACGCTGGGACACATGGTACATATAGGGCATTCGACGAAAATTCAACCAACGATACTTATCATGGATTAAAAAAATATTTCCGAACTGTTTTTCTCTCGATGAATTCTTTGCGAACAAAAGAGGAAAGGATCAATTATTTAGTCGTCCATTTTGTCCTTCAAGAATCTCGAAACATAACTTTTGAAGTATTTTTTCAAGCGAAGACGATCGGATAGAAAAATTGATAATAGAATTTTATCGGATCAGGAATGACGAGGAGGACGACGAGAGGGAGAAACGGGGAATGTTTGCATGCATGAGAAAGTTTAGTACGTGAAGATTAGTCGGTTGGTTTCATTTTAGAACGGTATTAATCCAGGAAAATACCCTTCCCGTGCTTGACCATCATTTGTGCAGGGAACTGAGCAGTTGCAGATAAACCACGGGTGCCAATTTCCGCTCTCCAGCAATGTCATCCGGAACCCGTGGAATGAACATCCTTAGTTAAATATCCCCTATGTATGAACCTACGTATCAGACCGTGTGCGGTATATGAAATTAAATCTGTGCCGTACGATTTGAAGTGGAATTTTTAAAAGTTTGCATTTACTTTTTTTGTTCACTTTTCCGTTACTTCATTCTCAATTATAATGGAACGTGACGAATCAAGCTTAAAAAATTCTTGGAATCAGAATTTTGATTTTTTCATTTCTTCGTAGTTAAACAATAATTTTAACGACGACGACGGAGATGATCGTCGTCGTTATTATAAAGCGCGGGAAATTTCAAACTTGTAATTAACTTAAGGTTGACGTTGGAGCTCATGTACATATATACATATATAAGTATGTATAGGTATATAACCGGTATAATGTAACTATAAGTATAAAGCAAAACAGAAACGGCACAGCTGAAATTACGCGATAATATACACGTTATGTACATACATATGTATTTCATTTACGTATATAAATTTATGTACCTATGTACAAAGATGTGGGTGTGTATATATAGAAGCGAAATAAATCCGCATGCATATTACTAGCACCCCTCATAGTCACCCGATGTTTTATCGTAAATATAAAGTTGTGTATGTATCAACCTATACATATATACTTGGCGCAACTTATCACACCCTTGGTTTATGTACTATGTATTGCGTATAAATATATATTCCACAAGGTGGCCCAAAAACAAAAAAATTAACCGCGAAGTTTGTTAAAAAATGGGTTTCGACTTATTGAAAAGAAGTTGATTTTCGATCCCAAAATCGAAAATTATAGTCTTTGAAAAATGTCAAATTTGGGGCAAAGAATGAAGATTTTTCGTTTCCTCAAAATATGTGAACGAAAAATGATAAATAAGTGGAAATAAATGAGCTCAAAGGGTATATAAAATGTGCCGCAATTCTATTAGCGTTAAAATTTCAATTATGATTTCATCAAGAATCACCTTAATTGTATTAAAACACCCTATACAAGCAATTTAGAGGCGATTTTATTTCGTTCTTTTCTTCACGCTCATGCAGATTCGTCGTTAAGATATTATCGCGATTCGAGGGTTAAACGCAAACAGAGCTGTTCCATGGGATTGTTAACATAATAATATTTAATTTGAGTAATCAGTAGAAATTAATTAATAAAGTCACTCGATCTTAATTAGCAAGGGATTCGCGTCGCGTTTCGAATATAAAACAATAAAATCTCATGCTGCACTTACCCAAATTACATTATATCGAATAAAATTATTACAATTTTTTGCATAAATTAATCATTCAATTCAAAACTCACCTCTTTAATATTTTCGTTTTTCAGTCTTGCCTCAAAACCCCGTTCATATATAGACAGAGTATAATTACAGTGATTTGATTAGTTGAACTTTTTTTATGTCCTTCTTTTTTCTTTTTCTTTCGTTTCCTTTTCTTCCTTATTTTTATTTTCCTTTTCGTTTCTTTCTACAGATATGTTGGGAGATATGCGACGTGATTGTATAAGATATTATCTGTAATCAAAAAAAGCGAAAAGAAGAAACTCAACGATCAATTTTTTTCAAAATTTTCCATACACTCCTCGCTCGTAATTGTCACACGCGCGTAATAAATTTTTACAATTAAAAAAAAACTGCGTTTAAAAACAATTCTACAAAATAGATAACGTACAGAATTCAAGATTCGAGAATCGAGATTCGAGATTTAATGAATATAAGCTCCGTGCTCGTTGCATCTGAGAGTAAAATTTAATGTGGGCGTATATAATCAGCTGCAGCAGCCCGCGCTGTATCTTATAATAGATTTCAACTTTTCCTTGCTCTTGCACCGAGCCGACCGCGACGACCCTTTTCGGAAGCTGCGCGGTTTTGAAGAAAAAAAATTTTTTTTTCATTTGTAAAATTTGAAAAAAACTTTCCTCACTCTTTTTTACCCATTGTTAACGTGTGTAATTTCCTTCGTTACCGACTTATAAATAAATAAATTAATGAATTTGAACATAAAAATCGACAAAACAGATCAAATTTTTTGACTCTTGAAGCCGCTTTGTAACTTGACTTCTGTCGCACGTAAAATTTTCGAAATCGAACAAAATCCGTAATAATCAAAAATCCCTTGATTCGAAAATATTCGAGATATTCAAAATTTCATATCGTGGAGTGTAGCGAAACATAGTTGAGATAACGATGCTAAATATTCTACCGACAATAACCGTAATAATAATAGTAATAATAACAATAATAATAATAGTATGAACAATTTGATCGACCTGTATGGGGTAGGTCGGAGGGTGCGAGGTAGGAGGAAGGAGAGTGATGACGTCAAACGTTAACTCTTTTGCTTCTATTGCCGGTTCTGCAGAGGGAACGATAAAACGATAATTGTCACTACCGTAGTCCGTATTATGCTATACCTAATACTATATAACGGCAAAATAGGTTATACTCAGAAAATAACCTCACGTTAGGTTGGGTGAGTCGTGATAACGATAGTAATAGAGGTAATCGAGGTAGAGAGAGTGAAAAAAGAAAAATAGATAAAGAAAATTTTAAAAAAATAAATGAAAAAAAAAAGAAGAAATTAATTTATCGGGTATCAGAAATAAGCTCTCGAATTGAATTTGAAAAAAAAAAAAGAAAAAGAAAAAGAGAAAAAATTGATTGAAGAATAAGAGAAAGAAAAAAACGAAAAACGAAGAAATTAATTATATCCGTTTTATATCAAATTGGAAAAAGTTTCGTTGCAGTACGTGAAAACGATCTTTCTGCAGGATTCGATTATATAAGACAGTTTTCATGTCAGATGTTGGCCTGCATTCTGAAAAAGCACTTAGCGAAGATCGAAGGATTGTTTTTTTCCTTTTTTTTCCAGTTTTCTCTTTCTTTTTTTTTTGTATGTTTTATTTATTTCGTTTGTTTAGTTTTATTTATTTATTTTTTCCTTTCCTTCTTTCTCCCATATCTAGATATAACATTGAAAGCTTCTCACCGAGTTGTTTTATGGATTACACTTATGTACATATGTATATGTATACATACATAAGAGTTATATGTATATCTGTATTTTATGGGTACATATATACATATATATTTTTCCTCGTTACGTTTTACCTTTGTTTGTGAAAATAACCAAACCTGTCTTTTTTCCGTATAGTAGTCCCTACATTTTATAGAAGGTTAAATTTTTATTCAATGTCGTATTTGTTGTATTATTATTATTGTTGTTAGCATTTTTATATTTGTTCGGTGCGTCGCGTGGGTGCCGGGGAGATAAAACGTGGAAAGAGAGAGAAAAAAAAATTAAAAATTACAGTGACGATGATACACGTGAGTCAAACGCCTACGAGTTCGCACAATTCCGATTTTGTATATTATTCGGTTCGTCAGAGTTTGGATTGAAAATTTTCTTTTTTTTTCTTTTTTTGGTTTTCTCGCTCGTTCGTTCTTGCCTGTTTCTTTTTTTTGCCTTTTTTTCTAGCCTTCTCTCGAACGACAGCGAAGGAGAATCCTTTTGAGAAAAACTACAGAGGAAATTGGAAAGAAAATAGAAAAGAAGAAAATGAAAGAAATCCAGAAAACCCGTACTCGATTTTTCTCCATTTATGTTTCAACGTTGTACATGGTGTACATTATTGTTATTATTATTTAGACAAAAAGATGCTGTTGCCGTTGTGTTGTACTTTTCAGTTTTCGTCCTTTGCTCAAACACACCCCTCTTCGCCGAGGGAGGAAAAAACAATTGAGAGTCGCGAGTCACCCTTATATTCTAACAGTGTATCTTTACAATTAGTACGGTTTCTCTTTTCTCGTTTGTTTTTTTGTTCCTTTTTTTTTCTCCTTTCATTTAACCATAAAAACTTTTACCGTAGGTATACTAAACGTCACGGTCTCTTACGTATCACATTATAAATATTTCGCAAATCTTTTCACCCGCCCAACTAGTTTTTTCTTTTCTTTTTTCTCTTGCCTCATTTCTCATCTTATTATTTTTAACGTAATTTTATCCACGAATTCAATACACGAATATCTGCAGTCCTCCAATTAAAGTTGTTACATAAAACACGACAAAAATACGAGACTAGAAAAAAAAGAAGGTACTAAAAAAATGTATCGTTTGATCACGTTCTGTAATCGATGTTAAAGTTGATAATTTTTTAATCAAACACGAGGCCTGTTAATGAAATTCTTTTCTTGTAATTCTCTTCATTCTAATTATCGTTATGAAATTATAATATCTGTTTACATTAAACGTTCATTAATACCTGAAAGTTTGATCCTCCCTGGGGAGCATTAATTAATTAATTAATTAATTAATTTATATGAAAATTTAATTTCTTATTTAATATATTCGTATAATCAAGCTGAACGATTAATCAACGGCGTTATGGTACGTCTTACGTGAAATTGTAACGAAAATAACCTGATGTGAAAAAAAAAAAAAAAAATGGTTCGGTTCTTAGATTTCCGTCATAATGACATATCGATCGATGGTGATGTGGACGTTTTGTTAAATTTATTCCTGTGTATGTATAAGACTATAGATGTACCGCTTTCCGATCGGTGCAATTCGACCCCTCTCAGACCGTATCAAAACGCCATCTGATATATATCTATGGGGAATTACGTCCTATGGGTATTACTTTCTATGTACACATAGGTATTTACCGGTACATAGTGTCTGTACGGCGTTTGGTCACTAACTCAGTTTGATCGACCATCAGCTTTCAAGTTATAGCGAGGAACGTAGGTACGGTTCGTACAGTTTCCTCTGTACTCGCTACTTCACTTCGAAAACTTCTCCTTTTGCTTCTAATAAGCAGAAGGTAGCTAGCTAGGTATAAGGTAGGTATATAGGTAGGTCTAGCTCAAAGGCAAACATTGATTAATTTTACTTTGTTAAAATAAAGCAAGTTGAACCAATGCACCGTGAGAAATGGACGTCTGCACGAACTATCGGAACGAAACTTCCGAGTAAAAATTCCGCCGTCGAATGTGGAAGAAGAAAAAATAATAGAAGAAAGTTAAATGAAATAAAACGTGTGTAGAATATAATAAATTTAATTCTCCGTTAGATTTTCATGCATAATAATATGATATTAATAAATTTAACGTCAATGTAAAAAAAAAGTTATGATATAGACTTATATAGGATCGGAATAATAATTAACCTTTGGAAAGTGGAATTCTTTCATGATCGTTCCAAGTGGTTTGTACGGGTATTAAAGGTATACGAAGGTGAATGCAGAATTTTCAATTTACTCCGTACGACATGAAAAGTTTTTACTAAAGTTTATAGGTCGTGAAAAGTACGACTTCAATAACTCAATATGTAGTGTGTTTGCCATCGGCTTAATACAACTCGTTTCCGTCGTCACGCTTTACGCCTTATGCCGGCTGATGCTGCTCGCGCTGCTGCAGAATTGAGAAAAAGTAAACTTCCGATGTGCCCCATATGTGCTTTTTCATACATAAAAATACATACCTATATATACTACACGTACTACACATACGTATATCAAAGTGCATAGAAATGGTTCATTTTTCACTCCCAATTGCGTTCGTTTTTTTTATTTCTTTCTTTCTTTTTCTTTTTTTTTTTCATTTTCTTTTTTTACTTCTTTTGCTGATTTTTTTCTGCCTCTGCAGCTGCAGCAAAATATTCATCCTACGTGTGCACGTATCATATATACATATACCTATACACCCACATAAATCGCAGAGACGAATAGCGATCAGTGAAATCGTACGGTCGTTTTTTTTCGAATTTTTTTTCATTCTCTTTTTCAAAGGAATAAAAAAAAAACGAAAAATATCACGAGCGCGTTAAATCTAAGAGCGATTTCCTCGATTGAATTATATTATACCATTTCGTATGTAACGTATATTATACGCGTGATGGAATGAAAAAGATTAGAGAGCAAAAAATTAAAAAAGTTCTGCAGCTTTCAAAAATGTTGAATAACTTTTTTGATTTTATTCTCCCGACTAATTAATCGCATAGGTGAAATAATATTTTGTGATATTACCTATTATATACACATGGTATAATGTGTACATTTAGAAAAAAAACTTTGATCCCCTAATTATGCATCTAATTAACAGACGTATACCTACTATAACTTTATGAATTATATTCTTATTGCAGTTTATGTGTTTGTTAATTAAAATTGTCGAGAAACAAAAGACGAACGATCTCGTTGCGCGATCTAATTATACGAATAAATTATACTCTAGTATTTCACCCTATAAGGCCGCTGTATATAACGTGCGACTTAAAATTGTTTTTTTTTTTCATCGGGATTAGCTGATTTCTTTTCTTTTCATTATCCTTTTTTATTTTTCATTATCAAAAATTAGGTTGATCCAGGAACGAGAGAAGAAATTATCTACAATTTCTTTCCCAAAACTATATTCGTGTAAGAATTTTTTTCTTAATATGATACCTATACGAAAATCGAGTAAAGAAAAAATCAATTTCTTTTTTCTCCGTCACGATTCGTATTAAATTTCTTCTTCTTTTTTTTTTTTTGGTTCAAGAACGATGATAAAAAAATTTTGTAATAAAAATGAATTTATGAAAAAATTTTTATTAAGATTTTACTCATCGGAGGGAAAGACCATATTCACCGACGGATCGATAATTGTGGCTGACGTCATGGAAAGCGCTTTGACAAATTATACGACATTCTATGTACACATAGAAAATATAGGAATGTATACATATACGTATACCTGAATATATACATATGAATCTATGTTGTAAATGTAAAGGAATTTTTTCGTTTACCGCTGCATCGAAAATCAAAGAAGAGAAAATCAAAAAATGTGTGAAAAAAAAAATTCAATCAAATAATAAAATAAATTAATAAATTGAACCACAAATAGAAAATCATTATGTACAAGGGTACATTTATCGTTAGGTAATATCCATTCTATTTTTGGAACTCCAAAAAATTCATATTCTCGCCCCCTACATATGAATATCTATAATATTAAACGTGGTTATGTATGGTGATGGTTTTTTTTTCTCTTTTTTTTTTTTTTATTCATCGATTCTTATCTCGGTCATTTTCCTTCGTCGCACCAGAGAAGGCCCCCCCCCCCCTCCTGCCCCCCTCGTATGAAATATTGACTTTTTTCCCCCTTCCCTTTGGAGGACCTGTGTGTATGTATTTTTATATTTTTATATTTGTACCTTTTTATTTATTTTGTCTCTTCTTTTTTTTTTTTCGCCTGATTTTGAATGATATTTATTTTATTATTTCGGGAACGACTCGCAGACACCCCTTATTCTTCCCTTCTTCCCAAGGGCCAAACGAGGTTTCGATGAGTTTCCGAAAGTCCCACTCACGAATTCAATTAGCAACCCATCCAACCGAATGGCACTAGACCAAAGGAAAATATAAACCGAGAACGGCCGAAGACCAACCTTATACCTATAGAATAGGAAGGTGGAAAAGAGAAACAAAAAAAAAAAGGATAAATAAAGTCAAGTAAGTCCTTGCACAGACTCTAATCTCGTCTTAAAAGATATCTTATATGGAAGCTGATGTACCTTTTTTTTTTTCATCCCTCGAATCAATTTTTCTTTCGATTTTTTTTCCCCCGAAATGATTAGAGGTGAAATCGAAGCGGTAAAAATTTTTGAGATCTTATTTATAATGATTGAGGTTGATTTTTGAAAAAGAAAAACTTTTTTTTTCCATTTTTCTTTTCCAGCACATATAATTATACGACCGAGACGTTTCCTCTACTCGATAAACGGATTCACGGGGTTAAGACCTTCGAAATCACTTTTCCGAATCTTTTAGTAGGAGATAATACGTGAAAAGATTCTAGAAATTGCGGTTTCGTCCCATCGGAAGCTACAAGTGGGAGTGAAAATCCTTTCAAGCTTGTTTTACGAAACTACAGGAATTTTCAATCGCGATCCAAATTCGAAAGAAGAATAACAAAAAGGAAGGAAATTGTATAGAAACTCGACTAGCAAATTTGAAAATATAAAAAAAACACCAAATACGTTTGTACACTCGAAGAACAAAAATGGCCGCGTATTTTACGAAACGACAGGAATTTTCAGCCGCGGATCCTTGTTCGAAAAAAAAAAAGAAAAAAAAAGACAAAATGGAATAAACAAAAAATACGTTTTCACACTCGAAAAAGAGAAATGGCCGCATGTTTTTTATTTTTATCTTGTCATCCGAAAAAAATATTTTTGAACCCTCTCCATATCCGATTATGGGGTTTACACGGTCGATTCTATATAAAGTGGTGGAAAAAAGGGAAAAAAAATGTAAAACAAATCTCTAGGGTACGATAAATTAATTTCGAGGTACTCAGGGGCCGGATACATGGGAAGGCGGGAAAATCTGCAGCGGGACGTAGCAATCTGTACAAAACGAGGGAATTTATTAGCGCATGAGATAAGCCGCCGCTGGTGACGCGACTTCTAAGGTTTGTTGAGTTTGAAACACCTGAGGTTTTAAAACAAGATTATGCACACGTGATTTCATTACATGTACTTGAGATTAAATCAAATTTTCCAACCATTAGGAAGGCGGCCCGGATAGGAATTAATCAGGTCATAGCCAATTAAGGATTAAGGGAATTAGAAGTTTCGAGCCGATACCCAGACACCGAAAATTTGACAGGAAAATTATGCGCGTTAAATTCGAACTGAGAACAGAAAAAAAAAATTAAACAAATTATTTCCACCTTCCAGATACCTAGTCTGAAGAAAAAAGTGTTCTTTTTTTTTGTCGGTTAGAACATTCTTGCTTATCGTCCCCCGAGTACTATAGCGTACGTCTTAGCCTGCGCGGTTGAGTACTTTTCAAATCCAATTACATCAGTCGAGACCTTTCAACGAGTACGAGAATCGCTGGGAATCTAACGAAAGAAAAATAAATAAATAAATAAAAAAACGAAGATAAAAAAAAAATCTCGTTAACCCGATTGATTTATTTCGCAATTTCGAATATTTATTTCATTTCCCCTGCACTCGATTCGCGGTGCATTTTTTACGACCAGAGACGAAAAAATAAAGAAACGAAAAAAACTTTCCACGTCAAACTCAAACGTCGAAGAGAATGAAAAAAAAAATTTGTACATATTTCCAAAATTGCGCACGTCATATACGTTCGTCAAATTTGTTTACTTTTTTCTCTCCTCCATTCGCAGTTTTATCAAAGATGACAAAAATTTCAGGGTTTCGTTTTTTTTTCTTCTACACGGAGTAAGAGAGATTGAATGAAATGAACAAAATCAAAAACGTTGGTCAAAAATGTATACGTAGAGAGACGTTTAGTTTCTGTTATGTATATTACGCGTACACGAGTGGCGATGTGTGTGTAATATACAGATGTCGGTTTTCTGCACTGGAGAATATAGAAATATATTTTTGCTGGTTGCAACAAGTGGCCTTACCGTTTTCCCTTTGTATACTATATATATCGCGTACACTATTGTCAATCAATGAATCCCTCTGAAGTTAGCTGTTATAATAGCTAACTAGTTGCTTTTAGTTCATTCATTTATTCATTCACACAAAACACGTATAATACCTACAATAAGTCCAATTCTTACACAAAAAATGTCATCCGCACCTTGTTTATTTTATTTTTTTTTTTCTGTTTCTCGAACGCAAAAATTTTTCAGAAAACAAAAACAAAAAATTTACTTACGAACGAACGATACGATTTATTCAATTTTCGAATTATTTGAAGAAAAAAAAAATTCAAATTCCATATGAATTATAAAGAAGTAAAATTTAAATTTAGAAAACCCCGCGACATTTTGGATTTTCTTTTTTTTTTTGTTTTCTCTTCTTCATCCCCAAATGCTGCCGTTGTTGTTTTTTTTTTGGAAGATGATTTTCAAAAGATCTGAACGAAATGAAAAAATGAAAAAAAAAATAACAGAAATAGTAACGAGACGAAGACTATTACAGATGAAGAATTGTGAAAAACGTGGAATTGAAATCGATGAAAATTTGTACGTAAAAAAGAAAAAACGGGGGGAAAAAAAATCATCAAAGAAAATAAGGGATGAGAGAGAAAGAAAAAAAAAAGGAGGAAAAATTGACGTAATATTTGAATGAGGTGCGATCCGTTGACGATTGTTTAAGTATTTGTATAATTAATGGTGATGATATTTAAGCTCACCTCGTTTGTCCGTAGAGTCCGGAAACCGTTGTTCTACTGAGTTAGTGATACCGGCGACGGTTTGCGCGTCTCTTCTCCTTTGCGTAGGGGGTTTTGGAATTTGGGGATCCCAAGTCGGATACTATATCTGTCATATTCTCCTTTCTCGGGTATATTCTAGTTCGCCAACCCTCCCCGGAGCAAAATCCCTCCCTCTTCCCCTTTTCGTAAGTCTAACGCGCCTCCCAGATCCTGTCTCTCCTCTAGTTTTCCCTCAAAAACCTCCCCTGTCGCGCCGGTGAATTCTACGCTTTTCTTCTCCCCCTTTTCTACCCCCTTTCCTTTATCTCTCTCTCTCTCTCTCTCTCCCTCACTTTTCCCCGTTCAAGACTCGCCAACGACGTCGCGGTCGGCGGGAATATGGTATCTCTCCTAGCTGGAAAGTTCGGGGCACCCGCTATCATCCCTTCCACAACGAAACGAGCTTCCCTCCACATGGGGGGGAGGACTTGGGGAAAGCTCGAAATATAGTGGGGGCAAAATAGGGGGATGATCAACTTTTGGGGTGGGAGAATATTCCGATGCGGTGCGGGGGCGGTGGCAGCACTGCTTCTGCCTCTGCTGCCTCTGTCGCTGCTGCTGCTGCTTCTGGAATATCTGGAATTGGAAGAGCTTGTCCCGTACAGGGAAAACCAAAAAGATTTTCTCCCTAGCCGGGCGACGTCACAAGAAAAACCAGAACAACGTTCACTAATTTTCCAGTTCACCCCTTTCCCGTTTTTTCCTCATAAATTTTATTTTTCGCTCTTTTTTTTTTTTTACAAGCAAAAGCACCCGGTCATGCGATTGATCCTTTTTTTCTAATCCTTTTTCTTTCTGGACGATGGCAAGAAACTCAAAATTGAATACCTATTTTGTTTTTGAGTCGAATGAGATGATTTTCTTTCTTTTTTTTTTTACGTTTCGGAAGCTTCTTCGGGCCCAATGGGTCCAACGGGAATTATTCCACCGTAGACTGTGGAAAATGCAGAGTGATTTCAGGAACATTAGCTGTAACGCCATCAGGAGCAGCAGGAACAGGAGGATCGAGTCGGCGGACGAAATATTTTGGGCCAATGAGAAAGCGGCAAACTGTTGGTCGTTCCGTATAATAAGGATTACGTAGAATTCTTGAGCTGTTACAATCCATTACCCGTATAAAATAAGGTAGACATATTAAATGATCAAAAATTGTGGTGAGGCAAGTAAAAAAAAACACTCCTTTTTGTATTTCGCTAGGTGATTTCGGACTTGAAGGACACCTCGAAAAAATTAAAAAATTCACCTTCTAAAAATCGTCCGCCCAGACTTCCTGGATTCCATCTCCTTCGTACATTTCCTATCAATCTCAAAGGAGCGTTGAAAAATGCAGACGAAAAAAATAACAAAAAAAAATAAGGAAAGAAGAGAATCATAATACAAGTAAGAAAACGAGGCGGTGAACGAAACGTTAACGTTTTAAATTAATGTACCTTCCACGTATTAAGCCACTCAAAAGGAAACGGATAATGAACGACTGCGTGGGAGTCCTAATAAGGAAAATGTAAAAAGTGTCGCGAAACACCTTACAATTCCTTGGTAAATACGATATTCTTATCAGGCCCAACAGTTTTCGCTCGCGTTACGAAGATACCACCCGATTAAACCACCGTGGAAAAGAATGATCTGGAAAGAAAAAAAAAACAAAAAAATGAGTAAAAAAAACTTTTTTCTCCTCCCTTTCCTTTGCTTTTTTTTTTTGCTCCGTGTAATTCGAACCAATTTAGAGCAATCTTGAGGTAAAATTAGATTGTTCCACCCTGATGATCCTTGAAGGGAGAAAATGACGGTCATATAAACCGGATCACCTCTGTTCCGATGTAATTATTACGTGGGAACGATTTTGATTGGTTTTCTTTTTTTTTTCTTTCTTTTTCGACTTTCTTCTCTTTTTTTTTCTTTTTTTTTTTTTGTCCTCTTTAATCCGAGTCAACCGGATCAATCGTTCCTGAAAATGAATCGTCAACGGTTCAATTAGATCTGTATAATATAATAGACATCGAGGTATATTTGATCAGTAGAATTGGAGTGGCGCGATCAATTAGCATAACTCCGTCGAGGATTGGTAGACCTTGAAAATTAATGCGTTTGCTTCGGCGAGGCTCATCGTTATACTGATTGAATTTATCCGTTGTTAGAAAAGGTTTGACCCCCTCATCCCCTTTCCAATTGTATTAAACACGTTTCCTGTGTTTCAGTTTGCACAACGATCGGGGAGCAAAATCACCACCACCACCACCACTACCCACCACCACCGACAGCATCGACACCACCTGCAACACCCTCACTATTAGTAGTTGAAGGAAAAAGCTCCTTCGACGATTAACCTGATCAAGGACATTTGCATCGTATCCTCACTGATCCCTCTTGAGGATTGGGTTATATATCCTTGAGATTCCGAGGAGTGCTTGAACTAGGCTAGTAGCGTCCATCTTCTGAGAAAAAAAACAAAAATGCACTCGATTTAATTTTGATAGAAAAATTAATTAAAAAAAACAAAAAAACAATCTACATCAGATTTCTTCTTCTTCATCGACACAATTTCTTCATATTTCGATGCTACTTTAACTCGTGAAAAAAAAAAGAAAATTTCAAACTTTTCCACATAATCCTGGGCACCGAGTTTGAAAAATTTGGAGAACTTTTCAAAGAGGGAGTTTTCGTACCGGGAAACGAATTCTTTTATTTATTTTCGTTCTTTCTTTTTTCTTCTCACTCAAAAATTGTCACTTTGGTATCGAAACGTTGTTGAATTAAACCGAATAACTGGTGAAAAAAAGTTAAAAATACCAAGATCTGGTGGGCGTAGACATCGAAAACTTGAAGCTACTCGCTGCCGCATAGAGCCCTTTTAAATTGTCAAGAACCTTTCTCCCTTTCTTTTTTTTTTTTACTTTCCATTTTTCTTTTTTTTTCCTTTTATTTCCCGCGAGTGGAAGCTTGATGCCCTTCGGAAGAATGGGCTCCTCGCGTATATAATATAAAACGTTTTTCTAGAAATAAAAAAATAAAAGAAAAAAAAACAGTAAAACGAATAAAGAAAAAACTTTTTTCTATTGCCTTTCGAGTATTACACGATATACATAAGCGATAAGGTCACTACGTTATTATACATTTGTAAACGTGAAACCAAAAAAAGAAAAGAAAAAAAAAAGATTTCATTCCACGCGGTCGCCCGTTGGATAATTTATATTATCCATTAGTTAGCTCGTTAATTAATGTATAAGTGAATTATTAATTAACTACAATGGGAAAAAGGAAAATAATCGGGGAAAACGGTTAATAAATTTCACATGCTTTTCCGCAGCTGCAATTGCAAGAACTGACGTTTTGTACAGAAATTGATTGTTACTATGGTGCAGTTGCTCCGCAGTAACCACAAGCAAATGCATTTCAATTCCCCGTTCCATCTGTCTATGGTTATTTTCCAATTCAAACACACCATATGTTATAAGCGTTATACCAGGTGTCCCAGCGTTTACACAACAGTATGTCCGGTTGCCTGGCGCTAGGCGATCGGTCACGCAGCTGACGGATCTGGTTCTGCCGATCCGATCCGAAAAATCAAATTTGATTATTCCCCAATCTGGCTTCTTCTTTTCTTTTTTTTTCGTGGTATCAAAAACGATGCTGATTTTGATAAGAATCGAGCGAAAAACGAAGAAAAAAAAATGATTCGAGTCTTCGAATATGAATAAAATCGAACACACCGTATGTGGTACTTTCTGCCCGAGAATCTGTACGTATATAACTTGAGTGAGTAAGAATGAAGTGTATCGCTAGCTGATATATTCAAGCCGGAGGAATTGGATGGATTTATTATACGTAACATTCGAGGAAACAGTCGGTATTCTCTGATAGTATATTTAATCGCGCGTATATCGAACGTGGAAGGTTGCGTGATTTTTTTTATTTTTTTTTCTTCGTTTTTTTGTTTATTATTTTTGCACAGAAACTTCGTCGGCCTCGAAAAAAAGCAGCTGTAAACTGAACGACGCGATGAAAATTGTTCGGTATAGAATAACAAAAATCGTACACAATAGCGTTGTACTGCACGTCGCGTAGCTGAGAATGAACCAGCTGTGCCGGAGTGAGGAGATGAGTGAAAAAATAATATATAAATGACAAAAAGTATGCGAATTATTTTTACAAACGTGCGGAAAAATTTATCAAAAAAAAAAAAGAATATAAAGAGACTCGAAATCGGGTGAAAACTACGCGATTATTTTCGACGGTACAGATGTGGATCCCTGGAATCGGAATCTCGATCCGATCTCCATTATAGACGGATCTAAACTTAGTTTGCGCTTTCCGAAAATTTCTGAAAATTTCTTGAATGAAATCTGTATAATATTACAATTATACTTTTCACGTTCAACGATTTGAATGGAAAATCGCGTGAAGCCAGCCGAAGCTTGAAACGGTTTTTGCGGTTGAAAATCCTTGACTTCTATATACCCTACCTTTTCTGCCATTTACCTTTTACTCACCTTTTACTCTCTCTCGTTCTTTCTTTTCTTTCCTTTCTTTTTCTTTTTCTTTTTTTCTTTTTCCTTTTTCTTTTTCTAACATATCTCCATGTGAAAAACGGGGGAATTCATCTGTTGATTGATCCGCGTATTTCAAGTGGGTGGATATAACATATTCATATTTTTATATCCTATCCTGCCGCACGAGGATGTATAATAAAAGAAAAATGAAAGAAGAGACTAGAAAATTTTGTTTTAAACAAAAAAAGAGAAAGAAAAAGAGACAGAAAGAAACGTATACGCGTGTAACTGTTTCGTGTACCGCGGTAGAATTCCAAGAAGAAAAACCTGCCACTCTTGGGAAATACCAAAAATGACGTCTGGCAAACTTTATATTATTCGAATATCATTTGTATCAAATAAAATTCAAAATAAAACCCAAAACAACATCACTTCTCCACGATTTTATTCAGTTCAAAATACCACCCGAGTTTCGCGGTTAATTAATTGCAAGAAAAAAGAAAGAAGATAAATCGAAATAAACTATAATTGAAAGACATTGTAATGATAATCGCTTATTAGTACAGCTCTACTATATATGGTTGGTAACAGCTGCGTCTGTAAAGCATTTTCTAGAGGAGAAAAAAAATAAAAAAAAATCGTACATACATATTATATGGGGTATTCCGTGTCAATTCGGGGGAACAATTTTACAACGTCTTTCTCTATCTTCTGTTAATCCAACGGTACAAATTATCGTTATTAATTCTTTCCAAATATTTTTTTTTCTGCAGACAGTCCGTACATTCGACGGTGAATTTTTTGACGGGAGTAAAAAACAGTTGATTCAAATGACTAGTTATTGACTGACTGAGGGTGAAAATAAAATTATTTTTTTTTCAAACCATCGACGGTCGTAACCCCAATAATAATTGACACGGAATACCCCATACATTTTTCTCAGCGCAGAAGCCGCTGCGCACAGCTGCATTTTGTGGTACACGTATATATTATGTACGTACATATAGTATAATTAGAATACGTCTGCATGAATGAAGTTCCATGAAACTGAGTGAAAACGTTCTTTGGCTGCGAGATTAGAGGACGTAGGACACGTATTATATCTGTACGACGATTATAGTAATAAATCTTAATTAATCGTTGGAGAGAAGAAAAAAAAAAATTAATCGGAAGTCTCGCCATGCAGGGGATGTAATTTACTCGTATGATGTAAAAATAAATAAAGCCGATCGAGTGACGTTTAGATGAATATGTTGTAAAGATTTTAATGAAATTATATATACCTATACGTAAAAGATATAAACGAAATGTTATGCAGCCTGAATATTATTATCATTATTATCATTGTACGTATAAGACGAAGGTAAAGGGTTGAAATTCTCTAGATTCATTAAAGAGACTGTATTATACCGCTGTAATTCTCTTCAGTCGGTGTCGGAGCCTCAAGACGATTACGTCATAGAATCCGACAACGCTTTGAGGGAGCTGGCGATTAAAACCGTGCAATATTAGGGTGCTCCTTATTTGGATGATTTTTGAATCTTGTTTGTCTGCAAATGAATGAACAAAAATGCTATCGAAAACTGGAGCTCGCAGCTCACTTCTAAACGTCTCCCCGCGACGCTTTCCAATTTTCCCCGTACGATTTTTGACAATTGATATAATTTTTTTCTTTTTTTTGTTTGGAGCAACAAAATTCAAAAATTACCCAAAACGAGGACCACCCTAGTGTGACATATACATTGGAGTGCCGGTCATAATTTCGTGTTATTGATTCCTCACTCACAGGGTGTACGAGCCTCCCCCCCCCTCCTCCCCCGCGACTCTCTTAACCCCCTTATTTTTCTTCCCCCGATTGCACGAAATTCGGATCATATTTGCCACCGGTTTTTATTTTCTTTTTATATATCTATACAGGCGCAGAGACAGATAAACGGCGATGATTAAAAGATATTATCTTTTATTCATCATCCGTAGATCTATGTGTTACAGACGTCTGCCCCCACGTATATTTCGATTTAATTTTTTTTTCCTTCAATTTTTGTCAACTTCTCTTTAGGTTTTTCGTATAATAAATAAAACTCGGAAAAATTTCACGAAGAATCGTATATCACGTGACCAGCAGTTTACGATATCATATACAAACGAAATAACTTTCAGGAAGAAAAAAGAAAAAGAAAAGAAAAGAAAACTATAAGAAAAGAAATTAGTGGTTGTTAAATAACGAGGTTTTGTGTATATATTGTAGATCTAAGAACGATAAACGATAATAATGTAGTGTGTATATACACAATATCCCTATTCTCCGAATTGCGAATGAAAACCGAAAATTTATGAATGAAGTGTAATACAGCTGGGTGGGTCGATAGAGCCCCCCTACGTCGTAGTAATCAATACAGGGGGTTGGGTAGGCGTCGAGGGTATAACAGGGATGGCAAAGTCCATTCAGTAGAAGCTCCGTAGGCCTGCTATTGATTACGTGGGTGGGATGAAGAAAAAGAAGAAATGAAATAAAAGAAAAACGGAATAAAGGGAGGAAAAAAAAATGACTAACATCCCTCTATCTCCCCACCACGAGACCCGCAAGCCTCGCCTTCTGCCCCCCACCGTCGACGAAAGCACGGGAAAGCATAGTTAACGCGTTTAAGGTGGGGGAAATTCCGGTTATTTTGGAGGGAGAAATTTAGGGGAAATGTTTAAGGGATGCTAAATTCCCCTATTACCCCTTAGACTGGTTTAGTTCCTCCGAAAACCAGGGGGAGCCCGCGCATGGGGTTGGTTGGTTGGTCGGTTTGTTTTATATATAGAATGTCGGTCGCTCGTATTCGCCTTTCGAATTCGAAGAAGATACGGGTGTATTTATAAGCCTTGTAAAACCATGAGGGTTTTGAACCTCGTCCTACAAATTTTCTTCTCTTTTTTTTTGTTTCTCGCGTTTTTTTTTCTTCACACAATTTTATCACCCACCGGATTCGGCTGGGGTTTCTTTATAATTATGCCATATGCAGTGGGAAGAAAAACAGTCTCGCATTTCATTCCATTATTTATTCATTTTTCGTAACTTATTGGAAATTTTTATATACAATACAATGAAAATTCGATCCCGCTGCACGATTATTTTTTTCCTTTTGTACTTTGCTACGAAGAAAAAATTATTTGATCAAATCTTTTGTTCATCCATAATGAGATGATGACAATTTTAAATTGTCGAAAGATCTGTAAATTGTTTGAACTCAAAGATTTCGTTCATTACGATCGAAACTATTTTCTCACCCTTCGTACTGTGGAGCTTTTGACTTTTACGTACGTTCAATGTAGTTTCTGGTCCCAGAGGGGGATGATTATTGAAATTCCAGATGATCAGCTATGAGTAAACTGGTTAGTCGGCCGTTCATTCATTTTGTCTTCCATCTTGTTTTATTTGCCTTTCATCTCTCTCTTTCGTAAGCGTTCTCACACGCCTGACCTGGTTTGCTATCCCACAATGATAATATTCTCTCATACCTTTTATCAATGAACGTGACGTGGTTGAGAAAATAGCGATATTATATATGTTTAATTACCGTAAAGCAAAAATAATTAAGCGATATTGGGGAATGTAATTTAAGTTTGCTAAAAATAAAATCAGAACTAAACATAAAATCGTTGATTGGATTTAGATGGGGTTCATTTTTGGAGAGTAATTCGAGGGTAAAAAAAAATAAAAAATTCTTCGAAATTCTCTCCGATCATGTTAAAATTCGTAACAGGTTCCTTGCTAACATTTTATCGGTGGAGTTCTTTGTTGAAAATATTTGTTAACTTCAATAATAACCACACCGAGTCGCTGCTTTCCAAGGGGATGCATTTTACCTCAACTGCTTATAGTGAAAACATGGCGGCTTGACAAAGCAGCGTATTAAAGCAACAGTGATATCTTGTTAATAAATAATGATCGTAGTGAAAATAGTGTTCTGGAAATTCTATGATAATCATTGAAAACTAAATGGGATTAATTTTCATCGCCTGTGATAGTTATAATTTCTGAAATATTCGACGCTGGAAAATATAATAGAAAAAAAGGCGAGACGGACGATCAAAATCGCCGTGAAGAATTACCATTCGTTGTCCCAGGTGGCTGATACCCACTGCGTATTAACGAATGCATTGGCTTTTGCTCCTAGTGATTTCTTTGACAAAAATAGAATAATAATTAATCGGATATCAGTGCCTAGCATTTCCTCAGATACCTACGTGGAAATTGAATTTTTATAGCAACGTTTTTAAGCGACCTTCGTTTTCCCTGCGTTCCGTTTTACCGAGATATTGAATTTATTCGATATAATCAGCTATATCCGATAAACGAGCGGATAATAATCCTAGTTCTACTGGGTGGTGAAGGAAAAAAGGAAGAGCCATCGAACGACCTGCTGCAACTTATGCTTCTCGTGAACTCATTATCTCTATTTTTCAAAGACGGAGTTACTTTTTTTCTTTTGTTTTTCTTCACAAACGCGCATTACGATCTGTGCTGTAATTTTTAACCGTGCGTCATGACGATTTTGGCTAAAAAGAAGCCCAATGGCACAAAAGATAGGCGAGAACCTGGGACTGGATCCGAAGTTGATGTTCACGGTGTTCAAGTCGAACACGGAGCTGGAGGGCCTATCGCTATTCCGAATAATTCTTATCAGGTAATCAAAGTAAAAGTCTTACATCAACCACTTCGGAATGAACCGAAGTTAAGTGTGGAAAATATCTGACTGCATAATCATTTTCTAAGAAATAGATCACCGGAAACAATATTTCCTGCAACATTTCGTACACAAAAAATTTTACCTTTCCAATTTCAGGTGTTTTTTCTAGCGTCGTCAAAACTCATCCTCAAGTTGCAATAGCTACGATGAACAATGCTATACTTTTATTTCTTGTCTCGCATCTATATTTACTGTTCAGATGATGCACTGTTCTTATCTCTTTATCTTATGTATGCCCATCTGAAACCTAGATACTTGCAACATGTGTGTGCTATTCCAATTGATAGATAGCTCGTCATCGGTGCAAGGAAATTGTGGAGATGATGGATCCAACCCCACCCACCAACTTGACTTTATCTCTTTCTCTTACAGACCAGCGTAGATCGTCGGGAGGAAAAACACTTTGAAGAAGCTAGCGGTTCTAGCCATGGAAAACGTCATCGCCAGCGAGCCAGCCCTCATAGGTACTTGGAAACTTCTCTAACCTCGATCATTTCCCTCTATAGACAATTGCACTGCAATGCTTATCGAATTTCAGCAGCTGTATCGGCAGAACATCTCGCTCCAAGCGAGAAAGAGAGAGAGACAGAGGTCGGGAGAGAGAGCGAGAAAAAGAAAGACAGGCTACTCCTCCGACAGCCTCTTGCAGTGGTCTGCAAGGTATATATAATTGTTGAGGAGATTGTATCTGTAAAATCTATTACATTTACAATTCATAATCTCTTACCTAGGAACCGAAGCTACTGTAATCGGAAACAACCGCATGGCTATTGTTGCTGGGACTCCGAGTCTCGAGCCAGAATTAGCCAACGGATACAACAGCGGGGATGAGTACACTGGTCGTACCGGAAACAATTTGACCGTTGCCGAGTGGCAAGAGGTCTGTACATCCTTCAT
This sequence comes from Athalia cordata, assembly GCA_963932425.1. Taxonomy (NCBI): domain Eukaryota; kingdom Metazoa; phylum Arthropoda; class Insecta; order Hymenoptera; family Athaliidae; genus Athalia; species Athalia cordata. Next base: position 23,333,606 of record OZ010628.1, on the reverse strand, counting down.
CGATTATCATTGTTTCAGGCTTTCCGTAAACAGAAAATATAAAACAAATTTTCCCACTTTACAGCGTGATAGATGGTTTGAAAAGAGAATGCGAAAAATGGGATTTGTTGTAAAGAAGATGGGTGAAGATGGGGCGTGTCTCTTCAGGGCCGTAGCAGATCAGGTTTACGGTGATCAAGAGATGCACAGTGTCGTGCGAAAGCATTGCATGGATTACATTGTGAGTTCGATAAATTTTGTCAAACTCTTTGAAACCTCTTTTGGATTTTTTTCAAACTCGTTCTTCCGTTTCAGGCTGCGAATCAGGAATTCTTTTCCCATTTTGTCGCGGAGGATTTTTCTACTTACGTGGACAGAAAACGCCAGGAATACGTACACGGTAATCACATAGAGATGCAGGCCATGTCTGAAATGTACAATCGAAGTGTCGAGCTCTTCTGCTATGGAACAGGTAAGAGGGAATTTTTGAACACGAATATCTCTGACCTTGATCAATTCCCGTCTTTACATGGGTGGTATTTAACGATTACGAACAAAACAGAGCCGATCAACATTTTCCACGGAGTACACAAGAGCGACAACGAGCCGATAAGATTGTCGTATCAACGCGCGAGCCACTATAACAGCATCGTTGATCCTTACAAAGCTACGATCGGAGTCGGACTTGGTTTGCCGTCTTATAACCCTGGAGCCGCGGACCGAGATCTGGTTTCCGATGCGGTTAGACAAAGCGAAGAATTGCACATCGAACAGGTTCGAAATGCTTCAGATTTATTTACCGCGGATGATCGATCGTCGCAAGCGAAATTCCCGTTAATTACCAAAACCTTTTTTACCGTGTTCAGACGATGCTCGAGGATAAGATAAAAGCTACGGATTGGGAGGCGACGAATGAGGCTATCGAGGAGCAAGTGGCGAGAGAAAGTTACTTGCAGTGGTTACGCGACAATGAAATGCGTAAAGCTGTAAGTACGACGAAGTCAGGTGCAGATTGAATTTGATAAATAAGAAAATTTCACGGCTTACTTAGTAGCTTGACTTTTTGTTTAAGCGGTCAGCTAGCAGCAGCAGTACAAGTACCGTAACCAGCGCTCAGCACAGTCACAATCATTTTCATTCTCACGGAGGTCGTGGGCAGCCAAGGGGTCCGACTTCGTCTCCTACAACGACTCAAGCTAGCCAGGATTCCGTTCGTAATTCCCCTAAGGTGAGTTAGATAAAATCTCTTCCAACTTTCTGTATCCCCCGTACTCTACTAATCGTTCGTTACCTCAGGTCAGCGATTCTATAAGATACAGCAGCAAACGATCGCCCCAGCATCAATCTCCCCCAGGAACAGGTGGCTCGCACAATTCTCCAGAATTCAGCGTAGCGCCGCAGCCTCAAGAACCTGTTCCAGGAAGCAGTAAGGAAGAAACTCATACATCCCCCGATATATCTCTCTTCAATCGTCTCCCCCCGGAGGTTTTTGGTAAGCATAAAATCATCGTGAAAATTGAATCGTTTCGAAAAAAAAAATGAAAAAAAAAAAAAAAAACTTCACCTCTTTTCTTCCTAATACCAGGTTTAACCGACTGGGAAGACAGCGACATTCTTTCTCAAGTTCTGGCCACTTCCCAACAGGAATATTTGGACAGTCTTAAACACTCTAGAGTATCAGCTGTACCTTCGACCGGTGGTAGCAGCAGCGGTGAAGCCAGTGTAGTAGTCGTTGACTCTAACAACAGTTAATTTGAGTACATGAGAAAAAAAGGAAGAAGAAAAAAAAAATTCAAAGTGGATGCTACTGTTTGTAAAAATTAAATACAAAACCTGTAGCGATATCATAAAAAAAAAAAAAAAAAAGAGTTTGCATGCTTATTCGTTAGCGCAGTATTTTTATTACCATTATTATAATTATTTTATTTTTCATTATTCCATCATCATTGTTATTATTATCATTATTTCTCCTATTTCTCTTTTGCCAATCAATAATACTCGTAGTGTGGCAAAGTTTTGATTTTGATTTTGTTACATTCAGTTTTTTTTTTTTTTTCCCACTGATATCGGATTATAATCAATTGAATCATTAGCTCTGAATCAGGAAAAAAAAAACCCAAAAAAAAAATATTTCTACGAAGAAAAGAAAAAGTGAAAAATACTGCGCCACACGAACGGTGTACGAACTGTTTTCCTTTCCTTTTTTTTTTTTTTTTTTCTTGTTTTTTCAATTCACAATATTATTTTGACTCTAGATTATATCATTATTATTATTATAATAATTATTATTGTTGTTACTATTATATAAATAATATACCTAGTTAAACGAGGCACGTAGCCAAAACACCACGGGTAAAAGGGAAACCCGACACTATTTATTTCTTTAATAATTCGTAATAGATTTTTTTTTTTTTTTTTCGATTCGTTTCACGTTTTTTCTCTAGACATACATATAATATAACTACAGGCGAAATGCTTAACGAGAGAGACTTGGTTGCATTATTTGTAATAAAAAAAAAAATTAATAAATACTGATGATAAAAAAATTTAAAAATTTAAAAAAAAAAGAAAAAGAACGAACACGTACGGATCCCTGAATTTGTTACCTTTGGGTGCGGAAAAAAAAAAAAAAAAAAAAAAAAAAAAAACTCCCTGCGTCGTGGATCAGGAGATGTCGGAATTGATTTCGAGCGCTTTATAGGTCGTGGTATGGATGGATTCGGTTCACATCAGGTGGGAGATTTGAGGTTCGCCGTCACATGATTTTCAAAACTGGTAATTATCCTGCAATATCAAATAATTTTTATAATATCGTTCAGGTTTATTTATTATACATATCTACAGACTTCTATGTAATAGGTATGGCGTTTTTTTTTCACATTTATCTTGCCTCAGCTTCGTCTTATTATTACAATAATAATTATTATTATTCTTTTTTTTTTACTCTTCTTTTTATATTCTTGTAAAACAGCCTATTCTTCATCGTCATCGCCATCGTCGTTATCATTAATATCGATACTATTATATTGGTTTTTTTTTTTTTTTTTTTTTCATTTTCCATCTCACTTCATTTCATCAGATATATATTTACAACTTATCATTGAAATTTTTTTTTTATAGTTTATAGGTTTATATTGGGTTTACCGCATTTTCGCGCTCTCTACTTTTCTACTGGTATGCAATTTTTTTTTATATGCATGCATAATATACGTTTTCTGTTTTTTTTTGCATTTTTTTTTCTTTTTTTTTTGAGAAGCACATTAATCATAAATAATAACAATAATTATTTATATATAATAGTGTAAACTTAGGTATTAGGTACCCCCAAATAGTTGAGAGATTTTTTTTTGAACCGTACAGATTTCTTTCATCATTCTTCTTTTTTTTTTTTTTATTTTTCCTCGACCTCGCCACCCTCGAGTGAGCGCAAAATTTGTCATTTTTTTTTTCCCCAAGTTTTAGAAAAGTTTTTTTTTTTTTTCTTCACGTTATAAATTTACATTTAGGAATACGTGCGATTTAATTGTTTCAAATTCTAAAACAAAAAAAAAAAAAATTATTCAAGAAACGGAAATAAATTTTGTAGACTCAAGCCGATGCTGAATGAATATTTTTGGTTGGTTAGGATTATGTAGAACTGTACACGTAACAATTACATAATCTACGTACTTAGTAATCAACAGATGATTTTCAATGGACCTATACAATAATTATAATTATTACTTATAAAGTAATGGTGATCGTATCGAAAAAGGCACAGGCCACTGTGACCTTTAGGTAAAAAAGTGACCACTGGCTGGGGGCGACGTAGCCGCCGCCTTAAATATATTTTTTATAACGATGAAAATAAATTCGGAAAAAAAAAAAATTCCAATATTTAACCGATTAGAGCTGGCAGAAATATTTTCTTTTTTTACTCTCTTGATTTGTATTTTTTTTTTTTTTTGTTTTTCTCTCTCATTTTTAAACTGTAGTTACCGAGAGAAGACCCATCAACTTACTTCCGGTTCCTGGACCCGAACCACCACCTACCCGATTGCCGTGTACCAGCATCTCTTGAACCGTAGCGAAATCATCGATGGTTGTCTTTTTCCGCGCCATTTTTTTCTGACTAAGTTCAACAATGTTCAAAGGTTTTTTCGCTATCAATCTTTCGTCGTTATAATCACCGATCACTAAATCGGTCGTTTGCAATTGCGCGGGCTGTTGTTGCTGTTGTTGTTGTTGTTGCTGCTGCGGTTGTTGCTGCAGTTGCGGTTGTTGTTGCGGCTGTTGCTGTTGTTGCAATTGCTGCAATTGCTGCAACTGCAATTCTTGATGTCGCTGTTTTCTCTCCCTCGCTCTTTCCAGTTGCCTTTTTCTCTCCTCTTTACTCCAATATCTCCCGACCTGCGAAAAGAGAAATTGAAGAAAAAAAAAAAACAGAAAAAGAAATCTCCAGATTCTGATTCTTCGTCCAGTTTTTCCATTTTCGCATAGTGATAATAATGATAATAATAATCAAAATAATAACGACAATTTTTATTAAAATAAAAACAATAAGGAAGAATGAAAGAAACGAGGTAATGATTAATGGAGGATATTCGCGATGTGGAAATTAAAAGTAAAAACGTGTGGAACAAACACGATATTTGAATGCAGATTATACGCGTAAGGGAGCTTTTCGTTTCAATTCACGGACGCGCGAGCTGCTTTTGTACCAGATAAATTAAAAGTTGCCAGATGTCCGGTTTTAAATCATAAAATATCCCCAGCTCAGTAGACGACGACGTCGTCTCTTTTATATATTTATTATTTATTTTTATTTAGTTTTCTTTTTTTTCCCCACCATCATGGAGTTTAATTAATATTCGCTAAACTCAACCCCCCGTGGATCCCATGACCTTTTTTTTTTTTCTTTTTTTTTATTCGTGTTTTCTTATTATAAATAATGAGAACGTGGAAAAAAGAATTAACAATATGAGATTACCTTCATCTCCGACATGGTGTCATCTTCCGTCGTGTGTCCAGCCCTCTCCTCTGAAATTTTAATTGCCCTATTCCTGAGTATCCTGTTTCTGACGGGTCTTCTCGCAATATATCTCGTACCGTCCGGTCTTCTTTTGACTTTCCACTCCATCTGTACTTCGCATTTATCTTCGGGCGGCACCCAGGCGGACGTGCAAACCTGTTGGCTACCGACGAATTGATATCTGGTAAGATTCGGGGCTTGAAAATTACCGTGAGATTTTGACTTTCTTGTTCCTCCTTCTCTTAACTGCGTCGATGTACGACGAGTCGATAACGCTTGCTTGAATAATTCCTGCTGCAGCAACATCGTCTGATGTAAATTTGCCGCATTCGTATACATGGTGTCGGCCGGAAGCGTGCTAGCGTTCGTAACGTCCCTATGTTCCCTTTGAGATTGATGGCTACTTTTTCTGGAAGAAGGTTGAGTTTTCGTTTGCTTTCCAGCGTATTGCGACCCTGAAACGGGGCAGGAACATCCTATGGTATTCGTGTGACCGACGTTCAAACTTATCGGACTGGTTTTTAACTGTTGTTGAATTTTTTGCTGAGGCGTACAAAGCACCAAAGTACTTTTATGGTGATCTTTTTCGCCCTGATGTAGTTCCAAGGTCAACGGATTACTGTGACACGATTCACCGGTGTTGTAAGCGCTAGAACTTTCCTTCTCTTCACCCGAACTGTTGCTCTTCGACGACGAATTGTTCCAAGGTTTTGTCGTGGTCGTTGCCGTCGTTGTCCCCGTCGTCGTCGTCGTCGTCGTCGTTGTCGTCTGGCTGGAAATCTGCGAACGATTATTATTCGACCCGATATTTCTAATGTTTTGATTCATTTGCACCCAATTGTGGTGCTCGTAAGGCGACGAGTATATCGGCTCGCTATCCGATTCAGGTATAGTTTCATAAATATGTTCGGTATCGCTCCAAATATGGCTAGTGTAGGATTCCATCAGTCTGATCGGCGGCGCTGGTGGCCTCAGATTAAGGCCTTCCATTTTTTTCGAACACTCCTTGACAGCGTCTTGCACCCATTGCTTACGGTCGTCCGATTGCTGGAGCGTCGAAGTGTGAGAAGGAACGGGAGGTGGAGGCGCCACAGATTTCGCTGCGCTAGGTACTTTGGGGTCAGAATCCTTTCCGGGTTCATCGAATTCTTGTTGCTGGCGTATCAATTGTTCTATCATACTATTCTGATACGCAGGATTATTGTCCGGCGAACTCGAAGGCGAGTCCTGTAAAAATTAACAAATCGAATAAAAAACTTCCATTCAAATAATTTCCATTAATTTTTGATCGTCCGATCGAATTTACCTGTTGATACAAGCGACGGTCGTCGTACTCCTCGTCCTGGAACAGACGAATAAAAATCCTCAATTTAATAAAAAAAAACGGGAAGACAAATCTATTTTTTTTTCTGTTACAAAACTGATCGTTTTTACCTGATAGAAACATCGGCTGACCAAAAGAGTAACGGCATTTTTAGTTTCGGCAAATAAACATTCCGTCTGTTCCTTGTTGGCGACATCCCTGCCGTTGACCTTCGATAAAAAAGGAGTGTAAAAAAAGACGAGAAAAGAAAAGAGGATAAAAATTAATGAGGAAACATTTCGCTTTTGTCGTTGATAATTATAATCTCTGTGACGAGATTATATACGACGTGGGAGGATTTTAGATTTTAATACCTTTGCCATTGGTTAGAAACTTACTCGTAGAATTTGATCACCCTCTCTAAGTCTTCCGTCTCGAGCTGCCAGACTCTCTGGAACAATTTCAGAAATGTAGACTTCGGTGTCAGCGTCTTCACTTCCCGAACCAGAACTGTAGCATACAGTCAAACCAAGTTTCTCCGCACTTCCGCTTTTCCGCAACGTAACTTCCTGCAAAAAGTGAAAAACGAAAAACGTAAGAAAAAAAGAAAGGAATTGAAAAATTTATTAAACCTGATTTGTGAAACGAGGTGAAAGGAATTCGCGATACAAGGATCCCAGGAATGAAAAAAAAACTAAAAACAAAAAAAAAAAAACAAGGAAAAAGGAAGGAAGAGAAATTAAATTAATCGGCGGTGATTGTTTCCGAACGATTCAACAAAACGTTAAGTGACTCGTTTCGAAGAATTTAAATAGCCCTATAAAAAATACAAACCAGTTTGTCACCAAGTCCGAGACACTGTCCACATATAGTAGATAATAATTGCCTCCGATGGGTTTCTGTTTCGAACAGTCACGCGATCTTTAAATTCTCTTGTTACTGAGTCACGAAATGTTAATGTTATTCCCTACCAAATATTTCTTCCAGTTTAAACCTACGTAGAATTAATGCGACGTCCCTCGAGTTCTGGTCACATCAGTCAAATAGCATTTAAACTTAACTTAACTAAACTAAACTGAACTAAACTCCGCGTCCTCATCTAAGTGTTCTTTTTTTTTTCATTCTTATTCTTCATGGCATTCGATTGAACAGATTAATTGTTTTTTTTTTCTCTCTCTCTCTGAGGCCGTATCTAAATCGTCACTATAGTAATTTGTAGCCGCATTATAGCTGATCGAAAAAACGTTCGTTCAAAAATGGAAGAAATAAAATTGTAATGATAAGAATTCGGAGAGGAAATGAAAATAATTACCTCGAAATTGATGTGTTGTGGTAAAAAATCTTCAAAACTGTCGTTTGGTTGTTCTTCAATATTGAGTGGATCGAGAATTAATTCCTCTTCAATTAATCCCGCCCAATCAGTTTGCACAGCGGTAGATACAAGTGGACTAGTTAAAGCGGCGTTATTTGTTAATTGGAAATTTTCTTTTCCAATAATAATTTCATCTTCGCATTTTTCGGGTCTAATTAATATCGAGTCTTCCTTTTTTTCCGGCGTTTCTTTAGACGGCGAAGATTGAACCGCGGCAGTCTGATGACCTGGTTGTCTTCTGAGAACTTCGACGATGATCGGTTCCTGGGCAGATTCGAAACAACGAACCGCATCCTCGTGGCTCGAGTTTGAAACGTCCTTTCCGTTGACCTGAAAAATAAAAATTATTCAAAATATTAAAATTAGATTTCATTAGAAAAATAATCTTTCAATATCCACGTACAGTCTATTGTTCATATAGTATATCGATTCCAGAGATTTCAGATAACCTTGAAAAGCCCAAACCTTCTTTTTTCATTTTTATTCGCTTTCTATTTAGTTTTTTCTTCTTTTCTTTTTTGCGAGCCATTATACAGGCGGTTCAATTGGAACCGAAGTTCAAAGAGTCGGAAGAATAGATAAGAACGTGGGTAACAGCTGAAGATCGTTTTAGTTAACTGCCGATAAGAACAACAAATAAAACATAAAAAAAAGAAAAAAAAAAACTCTAATCTAGATTATCGTTTGACGGAACGACGACTATACGTTTTTTTCTTTTTTATTTGGTTTCTTCTCCTACAGGTTGACGACGATAATATATTTTTTTTTTCTGTTCTTTCGTTAGTTTATTCTTCTCTCTTTATCCCCGGCAGTGTGGTTTTATTTTCCCGCGTTACGCCCTGAAGATTTATTTATTTATCAAGAAATTTCTTCTTCTTCTTTTTTTAAATTTTTTGGTTCTATCGTCTCTTCTGCGGTATGTTACCTTTATTATATATAATCTGTTAATTTTTACACGCCTAAATTTTCAGAACTATTTTGCAAAACTGGACGCGAATAGAAGATTTTTATAAAGAAAAAAAAAACACATCTCACTGCGATTACAACGATGATAACAAATAAAAATAACGATGACGATTAGAATAATAAATGAAAAAGTGGCGCATTTGAGTTATATTTTTTCTGACGGTCTAAGAAGAGTTGAAAGAAAAAAAGTAAATGAAGAAGAAGAAGAAGAAGGAATTGGAAAGAGAAGAAGAAAAAGAAGTGGAGAACGAAGAGTGAGTTTTGAAGGAGTCGCTTCGGGGCGTGGAATGAAGTTTTGTTACTGATAGCGCGGCACATTACCGGGGCTCACCAAAAACGTTGTGGTGCACGGAGCAAAAGTCTTATCGGTAAGCCTTCTTCCATCATCCAGAACCCTTGGAATACCTGCTCTTATTTTCCGTTTCATTCTTTCGTTTTTTTTTTTTGTTCCATTCTTTCTTTTTTTTTTCACTTTTTCTTTTTTTCACCATTTTCTCTCTACTCGAGTCGTTTTGCCCCCCTCCCCCTCCCCCTCCCCTCTGCCCCTTCCCCTCCCTCCTCATCCCCATCCATCCCTCGTTTCAGAAAACATTCGAGACTTCCAACTTGGCACATTTCCACCGCGACTATTTTCAACCCCTCCAACTTCCATCTTTTGCCTTTTTTCCTTCGCCCGTCGTCTTCTGCTTCTTCTTCTTCTCCCTTCACCTTCTTTATCTCCGACCATTTTCTTCCCCCTTTATTTCTTTATTATGATATGATCATCGACGTGCGAGCGGGGGGTTGAATTCGTCGTATAAAACTTCGGTAGAAATGAAGCCCGCTAGAGGATTATTACGTCCTCATATAGTAGAAAAAAAAGGAAACCAAAGAAAAAGAAAAAATGAAAGAGTAAAAAAAAAAAAATAACCCTTGTTTCTTCACACATACATATACTGGTATACACATAGAAGAGAACCCTCATAACTGTATAGCTATGTATATACCATAACGGTACGATACCGTCAAACGTTTTTACGATTCTTAAAAAGAGAAAAAAAAAGAAAAAATAGGAAAAACGAAAAAGAATAACACTTTTCTTTCGAAATGGTTCTCTTCTACGAAAATAAACTTCCCAGTTACCATTCTACCTCCCCCCCCCCCCTCTCCGTCAAGTCGTCCACCCCCATAATCATCATTTTCGAAGATATATATATATATTCAAGGACCCTTCTTATCTCAAACTTTTCTCTTTTCGTTCGAAGAATAGAATTTGAAAACCGTGAAAAATTTTGTTCACAACGAAAATTCTACTTCACGAGATATATATGAGAAAATATGGCGTATACACAATTTATATGTTATACATATATGTACATATACTTTGATAATAATGATAATAATGTTCGCAACTTTTCCTTCGTTAACGTGAAAAAAAAAAAAAATTAAAAAATTAAAAAGTATAAAAGCAAAAGGGTTGTACAACTGTTATAATTACCGTCTATTCTCCCTCACTCCCTTTTTTTTTCTTACTCGTTTCTAAATTATCATCATTTCTCCTTATTCATTCTTCTTTTTTTTTTTCTCATTTTTCTTTTTACCTACCACAAAGTTTTAAATTTCATTAATTAAATTAATTTTTTTTCCTATTCCTTCTCGTTTTTTTTTTAATCTTCTTTTAGCCGTATCTCTTGCTTTTTTTTTTTACTTTCCATCTCTTCACACGTATAAACATATTTCACAAGATAGAGAGGAGATCGAAAAAAAAAAAATGGGGGATGCAAAAAAGTGAATTTGTGGCGGCATCTACATAATTTTTTTTTTTTTTTGTTTTTTTCTACCACGAGACAAGCCGAATATTTTATAAATAGTATATATGTATAGTATAATATAATATATATATGGTGGTGTCAGCAAAGGGCGTGGCGTTTATTTACTACATATGTATTTATAATACATGTACATAGCTTTATATATATATGTGTATATCCGTAGGGATTTTATGAGGGAGGATTTTTTAATACAACTTAATGGTATTATGCCAAATAGCACTTTGCATCGAGGATCAAAAACGGAAGTTAAAAAGGGAGGAAGAAACAGAGAGAGAGAGAGAGAGAGAGAGAGAGAGAGAGAGGAGAAAAAGAAACCACAAGGAAAGAAAGAACAAAAAAAAAAAGGAAAAGGATCTGCGGGGATTGAAAAATAGTAGAGACGATGCGGTTGAATTTTCTTCGCATGGAGAAAAATGGAAAGTGCAGAGATCGGATCTTCGAGGTTTGAGCGAGATGTGAAAAAAAAGAAAAGAAAAGGAAAAAAAAAAAAACAACAAAAAGAAGCTAAAAAGTAGAAAAGAATCGATTGAAAAATTAAGGAGATGGAAAACGCGTTCCATCCTCTACAGCCAGGTTTTCGATCTCCTCTTTCTCATCTTCCTTCCTCTCCCCCCCTCTTTCCCCTTGGCGAGAATTTCCTCTCCCTTTCCGGATGTCGTTCACCCGATACGAGTGTCATTAATCTTTCTACAATTAACAAAAGTGCAACTCAACACCCGCGGCCAGGTTGGAAGCGTTATTAAGCCTGTCAAAGTGGCGAAACAGTTTCGTTTTAATTTTTTTACATATATGTATATGAGTTATACTATACATACTGTACATGTGTACATTTTTTCAAACACTTCCTTGAAATATCATTCTCAGCGTGAGAGATAAAAAAAAAAAAAAAAACTAGATAAATGTAAAAAAGTAAATAGAAAAAAGAGGAAATGAAAAATCAGAGAAGCGCGAGATTTTTGAGGGATGATGTGGCCGCGCGGCGGTCCAAAGATTCCCTAAAGTGATTCTCCCGGGGGCGTGAGATCATTAATCTTTCTACAATTAACAAAAGTGTAATGTAATCACGATAAAGTAATTCGGAGGGTACCTAAAGGAACGAGGTGAAGTACCTATATAGTAACCGTGAGGGATTTCTTGGCAGGTATATTATTAGGGTATAATATACATACCTGTTCACGGTATATATGCAGAGTGGCTATGGCCCAGAGGCATTTTAGAATTAGTTATAAGATTTAACTTCGACTCGGTTTCGTTTTGATAATTAATATTTCTACGATACACCGGTGGGGACTGATGATTCACTGATTCACATAACCATTTATATAATGATCGAATAAATTGAAATTTAAATAGAACAAAAAAAGGGGGTGGAATAAAAAAAAACTACGACTCGATTTTCTTCATTCTTTTACTTTTTTTTTTTTTTTCTCAGATGTGTTAAAGAGAAAACGTAATATTCATTGTCTATACGCGCGATGAAAGATTTTGTTATAATAATAATAATTTTTAATTGCGGTAAAAAATTTATCCAACTTGTGTATTATAGCGAAGGAAGCAAAAAAAAACGACGAGAGAAATAAAAAAGAAAAAAGAAAAAAGAAAAAAGGCCACTAAATTAGTCTAAACTTTTGGCAGAGGTATAAACTTGAGATTAAATCCTTAAATATTCAGACTTCTGGGATTCTCTTGGTTCCAAGCCCTTATAGGGTGCGAGCGGTTGACGGTTTTAAATTAATATAACCTTCCGCCCGCTGACACCCATAAATTTTAATACCCTATTTACACTTTATCGAAACATTTTACGTTTGCGCTTCCTCTTCTCGTCGCGTCAACCCACCTATTTATATATTATACATATACTGTATGGTGTGAAATACATAAATATATATATACATATACCATGTATACATGTATATTATATTATCCCTTTAAAATTGCGATTAAGCCATAAATCCCTACCGCGTTTAAATTAATATGATAATTTATTCAAAGTTCACTCATTACTCAAAACACCCTTGTCGTCGTTTCGGTTTCTCTTCGTCTTTTCCATAGACACACGTAGAAAAATTTTGTTTTCGTTTTTTTTTTTTCGTTTTATACCTACACACCCACGTATATATTTTTTATATGGTGGTTTACACCTTCTTCTTCTTTTTTTCTTTATCTTTACAATTTTTTTTTCTTTTACTTTCTCATTTTCAAAATGTGCCTTCTCGTTAAACCGGAAAAGGGGGGAAAAAAACTGAGAAACTAGAAACTAGAAAAAAAAAGAAAAAGAATAACGAAACCGCGAGAATTTTCGCAATCATTTTCCGAAATCATCGTATAATAAAGAGAGAACTTTTCCAAATATGTACCTACATATATTTTTTCCTTCAATTTCTTGAATTTATTTATTCATTGTTTTTTTTTTTTATATTTTCATACCGATTATTTATCTCAGGGCGCGAATTTTATCCCCCGTAATTCTCAACCCTTTCTCTTGTTTTTTTTTCCTCACTTTTTTCTCTCTTTTTTTTGCATACCAGCTGCTCTTAATTGGACTCTGACAAATTATTGTCCCAAGTATATTTTCGTCGCCTATATTATACGGCCACAGAATTACGGAAAGCAGCAGAAGAACCGCAGGGCGCGTTTCAACCCTTAATGGTTCGCGGGTAGGTTCGTTCTTTTCGTATAAAGTAGCCCACATCAGCGTTCCCTAATTCTTTTTACTTTTACTTTTACATTTCCTTTTCCTTTTTCCTTTTTCCTTTATTTTTTTTTCTACCCTTCTCTCATTCCATACCATTTTTTTTTTTTTCGTATCCCGTCACACTCTGTTTTCTTTCTCTCTCCCTCGCCTCTCTATTGCATTCCTTTTTCATTTACTTTCTACCTTTTTTTTTTTTTTTTTCTTTCTTTCTCATTCTCTCTCATAGTTGGCAACAAAAGCTAAAAAATGAGATGAAATGAAACGTGCGCGAAGACCTTGGATGAAAAAAAACAAAATGGAAAGATAAGAGGGTCACGTCACAATTATAAGCGGTCGATCTAGAAAAAAAAAAAGAAAAGAAAGGAAGAAAAAGTTCATTCGGCCTGCAAGTATGTTTTCTTTTTTTCTTTTTTCATATACTTTTTGGAAAAAGCTCAATTGGAAGATTCCCATTTCCGATTTATGTATACATAAAAAAAAAAGTACTTATTTCTACCTCTGTTTTTCTCCCTCGTCATTTGTCATAGATCGAACAGGGTGGGTTCTAAGGGGATCGATTACGTTGTCTGCTTGTTTTGCAATATAAATGAGATGTCACGGAATTCTATGGAGAGTAGATATACATAAAATGGCGAAGGTTGTTAGTTTCTTGATAGCGTGAAAACATCGTAAAACGTGATACACTTTCCCGTTCTTTTTTTCCATTTTTCTTTTCGTTTTATTGCGCGATCGCTACTATTTTCCCTCCGTTGACATTTCCAGGTCGGTAAAGAAACTTCCCTTATATAAATATTATCCATCATAGAAAACTTCCCAAGTTTTACGTGTATATTTTACCTATATATATTCATCGTTCGTGGTTTTCAGGTTTAGATTATATTCGATTTTATATGCAACGCGAGTCGGGGGACTGTACGGATATTTTTCTCCTTTCGACTTTCCCTCTCTCTCTCTCTCTGTCTCTCTTTACTTTTTATTTTTTCCGTCGTCTACGAAACCGCGGCAATAAAACTCGCGTTTTAACATGTCAAGAACTATCCACACCCCGTATGCATATACCCATACACGTCTACGATATACTTTCGAAAAATATTTCAACTTTTTTATTTATACACGGAAACCACCACATCGTGACTTCCGGTTCGGAGAATCTCTCGTCTCATACATTTTCATTTTTATACTTCACCACATTTCCGGTGAAAACAAAAAACTATCTTTTTCCTTTCGTTGGTCAAGACGTTTTTGCTCCTCGCATACGCATCGCGTTACGTTTCGACCAATCAAACGAATTCCTATGTAATGCGTACAGTATAGTGCGTCAGGAATTTTCATTGTACATACAGGGATGTATATAAGTACGGGTATTAAAATCGTCGTTCTTCTCTTCTTTTTTCCACCCTCAATTTTTTTTAATTTAATTGACGATGAGTGAGACAGAAAAAATTTACACAAATACGTTAGTAGGTGAGAATGGATGGGGGTGGAGCCTCAGCCATTTGAAGCTCCTCCCAAATCGGAGGTTTGCGGCGATTCACCCTGTATATGCGTGCGTATGTTACGTACGGTACACGGGGGGTAGGAAACTATTAGCTGAATATAACTGGGTATTATGTGATCGATATATATGAGCACATAGTTATGTGTATCTAGACATACGTATAGGTAGTGCGTTGGTACCGCGAACTGACCGATGAAATACCTTCGGTCCTCTTCATTCCAACCCGTTCCCCTCGGTCGGGGAATTCCCCTTTTCCCAGTTCAATCCTCACGTGAAAGCCGCGTAGGTGGCATATGTGGAGAATATCTATACGGGCGCGTATCTATGTAGATATATGATCACGATTTCGTGCCGCGCATAGCGACGCACTGTCATTCCACATTGTTGTGGGTTAATGTACCAATATGGTGAAAATACGTCAGGCAATAGGAAATGAACACGAAACCCATTTGCCCGTTCTAGTAGCTGCTCCTGCTGCTCTTCACCGACTATAGAGAAAACGTGACAAACGTCCAACCCTATATGCCAAATAACCAAACACCATAAATATCCGGGACGGCACCGAGGTCTTCCAATTTCGTTATTTTCATGTTCACTTTTTCTATTTTCTATTTCGTCATATCGCGCTGAAAAATTTTACGCCGTGGCTCCGAATTCTTGTTTCTTCTTTTGTTTTTTCTCAGGGTTCTCTCTCTTGGATTTCTTTTCGAGATTCCACAGAACTTCGTGAAATGGAAAAAAAAAATTGGAGAAATCTGCGGGTCGCGTTAACGTGTTCGTAAAAATTACTCGTACGCCCACATTGTCCGACTTTATTTTCTCTTTTTCAAAATTTCTTTCATTTGTGCCACCTGGTACGTACTCGGTGGCATATAACGAATCTATAGGACATCCTTGCACAGTGTGCTTTTCATGGTAAAAGGTAAAACCGCATCAGATTCGTACCACGAAAGGTTCTCTTCCCTTTTTCTATCCATAGTCTAGTCTGGTCTAGTCTACAATGCAAGATAGAAGAGTACATAGATGTATGTATATATATAGGATATATATATATGTATATAACCTATACCAGATCCACGGTAAATAGTAGCTAGTTTTTAGCGTGTGCGCTGAAAACTTTTTAGTTTAGTCAGCGTCGCGCGTTTCGTTAAACAAAAACGAGGAAGTTCAAAAAAAGAAGGAGGAAGAATAATGCAGAAAAAAAAAGATCTCCAAAAATAGTATAGGGAAAAAAAAATCAAGTGAAAGAAATATGATTCAAATCCAGCGTATAATAATTCGTGATTCGATCGAACTTTGCATCGAGACGAATGCCGATGGAAAAAAATCATTTTTTCGATTTTTCTTTTTTCATATAGGTACGCGTGTGATTTATTTTACATACAAATATGGGAATGTGTATATGGGTATGTATTTGTTTTTTTGGTTTCTTGTTATTTTATGTACGTAAATTTTATACGTACGTTACACATATATATACACTTAAAACGTCGGGAAGAAAATTTCAGTTGCACTTTCGTAAAGCAAACATTAGCTTTAGCTGCTCTTTGCTCGCTTTGAAGTCTGCAGTACCCTGGGAATTACACTCATTGAACTAGTATACGCTAACCTATAGATATAGGAATCCTAGTTCTCCTGCTTTTGGTGACGATGTCAGCGAGATGCTTTAGCTTTAGCTTTTACCGACTTCCATCGTTACAGTTATACACCATATGAGTTACCCCTCGCAAAGCTATTCCGCATTTAGTAAAATCTAAATAATTCAAAAAATTCCAACCCAATTATCTATCAACCTCAGGAACGATTAATCGAATCAAATTGATGCCAAAAAAAAAAAATGTATTCCACAAGATTCTGGATTCCGTTTGATTAATATCTGTGTACTGCACCTGATCATCGTAAATTTTAAACTTGCACCTCTTTTCGTTAATTTCTTCTTTTTTTTTTTCTTTCTCTCATTTTTTGAAAATATATCATTAAAGGATACAAAATCGGTGATACGCACATCGCGCGTATGCGTGCAGATATGATTCAGGTGCGGCAGATATTGCATATTACTTTCCGGTTTTTCGTTACACCTACCATAAGGCGCCAGAATCTTCTCGAACTTTCGAAAACTCATTTCTAACAACTCGCCGTATCGATATATATGAAATATAATACCATATTACGTATCCTTCTTCTCCCCTATACCCCTCTTTCTGTTTTTCTTTTTCTTTTTTTCTCCTAAAACTTGAAGCTTATCCAACACGTGGCGGTGGCCGAGTAGATAATTCTCTATCTGCTGCTGCAGTTTCAACGGAAAAACCAGTAGCGTGAACCAACAAACCCTATATCGTTTTTTCCCTACCTATCTATGGATAAAAAAAAAAGTAAAGCCGACGTCCACAGGAGCGTATAGGTATGGGGCTAGAAAGGTGATTTTCAATATAAATCGAAGGGAACCCGTGTGTGCCGGGCGTCCCGACGCCAGACTATAAACCCCCATATCCCTGCCCCCCCTCCCCGCCCCCTCGATATATACGCAGAACGTATAATACGCGTCGTTCTTCGGCTGCTGCTGCTGCTGCTGCACCTGATGTGCGAAGCGACGAAAGAGAGGATTTTTTATTTTTTTTCCGTATTTTTTGAATCGAAAAAAAAAAGATGGAAAGTCTTCTATTTTTTTTTACAACGATAACGACGAATGAAACAAGGAAACGGATTGAAATAAACAGAAAAAGAAAAAAAGAAGAAAGTAGACGCAGCTTAAAAGGAAAAATGAAAATGAAAATAAAACGAGAGAGACAAAAAAAAAAAAAAAGAGGAGAGTAAATTTCTGATGGAAAATTTTACGGTTCTGTAGTTTTTCAGGCACCGTTTCCTATTGGTCTCCCCGGCGCAGGAGCTACTGCAGGTTATTATTACCACCCCTTATATACTATACTTTATAGTTATATATAGGTGTGTAGAAAAACAATGGAGAAAATCTGATTTGAATTTTATACTTCTCTATACAGTATATTTTCTTCCGATAAAGTTATCGCGCTGCATCTATTCGCCGAATAGGTATATTTTTCCTGCGTTTATTATACGGCCCCGTCATTCTTCAAACCCCGGAATAGAAGAATAAAAAAATTTATATCACTAACAAAGAAATAAATAAATAAATAAATAAAACCAATAAATTGTGAAGGCTGCCGACTTCATTTTTACTGTATATTCATTTTCCGTTCCACCCTTTCCTTCCCGCTTTTCTTTGGTTTTTTTATTCAACAATCTTTCAACTCATTTTTTTTTTTCATTTCTTTCACCTATGAGATACATTTAGATGAGAAAACGAACCGTAACGTTTTTTTTCTTCTTCTACAACCTCGCGTAAGATTTTTTCTTCATTCTCTTTTTTTTTCGCTTCTTTCCGTTCTCTCGATTCGATTGACAAAAAAATTTGAAAAAGATAGCCCTAGCGAGCGCCTAGCTTCAGGCAGCCGGACATACCGTAGTGTAAACGCTGGGACACTTGGTATATCTCGAGATTCTTCAACTGTATCTGTATTATCTGTATAGACACCGAGGGTCCTTGCAGATGTAACAATAACAATAATAATAGTAATAATGATAATGATAATGATGATAACAATAATCAGATATTCTTAACGACGATAATACAACAAGTTTCTCTATTAAATTTCCAAAGTTTGGTAACGACTCTTGGTGCAATTCCGGATTGCTATATACCTATTAAATATATTATACGTATACGTACGTGTCGCGGCTTCGAGGAGGACAGTATAATCTTAGCGATGGCGTTATTAGCCCTCCTCCCCTCCTCCCCCTCTCTAATACCCCAAAGCTTTTATCAATAATGAAAGAAGATGAGAGACAAATAAGATAAAGGAAAAAAAGAAGAACCACTCGCGCCAATTTGTCAGCAACCACAATTACCTGTTATACCTACCTATACATATGATGTGTGTTAAGTTTTTTGTGAAAATTATTCCAATAAACAGGTATTATATATTTTTCATAATTTTTCTACGACGAAAAAAGTTACGAAATTAAAGAAAAGAAAGAAAGAAAAAAAAATAAATAAATAAAAAGTTGGTGGAGCAATAAGAAAAAAAACTGGAAGGAAGAATAGATAATTAGGATACCCTACTTTTTGTCCTTTCATCGATAATTTTACAATAAATTTATTTTGATTTCAATTTCATTCTTTCTTTCAATTTATGTGTAATGTATGATATGTATACTGTATGATGATGAAAGATAAGTGTCAGATTTCTCAACGCTTTTGAAGGAGAAAAAAATATGAAAAAAAAAAAGCAAAAAGGAATGAAAGAAAAAGGAATGAAGCAAAAAATCGAGGGGGTAACCGCTTGTAAAATACTTGGGACAGTCAATTTTGAAATGCTATGAAATACTAGTGAAATGCTCATGAAATGGTATGAAATGGTGTGGAACAGTGCAAAATAGTTGTGAAATAATTGTGAAATGTGAAATGATTGGGGCACCTATATATCGAGTGGTTACCCCCTTGGGCTTATGCAAGGCCATTTTAATGTGTTTCGACCTGAAGAACACGATTCCGTCGAGTAAATCAAGCTAGGAATGAATACCGTCCAGATATCCTTATTTTTTCACGTTTTGGAGCGATAAATTGGCGATGACTCGATCAATTTTATAGATAGATCAATTTAACTCACGGATTCGTGTCCCTGAGGTCGAAAAACGTTAAAAAAGTGTCCTGCAACCGATTTTAAAAATATTTTGTTTTTGGCCCAAAAATCGAAAAAATCCAAAGGGGTATACCTTAGATTTTTGTCGATTTTGGGGTCAAAAATCGACATTTTTTTAAATCGATCGCAGAACACTTTTCTGACGTATTTTGACCTCAGGACCACGAATCTGCAAGTAAAATTGATCTATCTATAAAATTGATCGAGTTATCGCTAATTTATCGTCTTGAAAAGTGAAAAAATGAAGATATCTCGATGGGATTTATTCCTAGCTCAATTTAATCGACGGATTCGTGTTCCTGAAGTCAAAATACGTTAGAAAAGTGTTCTACGATCAATTTAAAAAATACTTCATTTTTGACCCCAAAATCGACAAAAATCTAAGGTATACCCCTTTGGATTTTTTTAATTATGGAGTAAAAGATGAAGTATTTTTCAAATCGATCGCAGGACACTTTTTTAACGTATTTCGTCCTCTTATACGAAGGGTTAACCCCTCGTTAAATACTTGGGAAAGTCAATTTTGAAATGAAAGGGTATGAAATGGTGTGAAATAGTGTGAAATAGTTGTGAAATGTGAAATGGTTGGGACACTCATATATCGAGTAGTCACCCCCTCGCAAAAAATCCTACGGGGTATAGTGCCTGTATAACATTATCAAAAAGTCTGGTCAGACAGGCGATGGGTAAAAATTTTGAAAAAAGAAAGGAAAAAAGAAAAGTGAAACGTCAGTCAAAAAAAATAGGGAGAACTGGGATGAAAAGGGAGAAAAAAGAAAAGAAGAAGATGAACAAGGAGAAGAAGAAAAAGAAATGTATAAAAAGAACCACAACTCGTGCCTGGAATCGAATCGAATCGAATCGAGTATCGGTCCCTGTAGATATATTCGTGTAAAGAAAAAAACGGAAAAAGGAATTTTTTTTTTCCGAATTCCCAAATAGATTATAGAAGGGATCAATTTTCTATACATAAATGGATGTGATATGTGCACCGCCGCAGACGTGCCGGGCACGTGTGTCTTTCACTCTCAGAATATCAAAAACTCTGGAAAAAAGAAAGAAAAAAAAAAGGAAGGAAAAGAAAAAAGAGAAGAAGGAAACAGAAAAAAAATTTCAACCCCATGAAAAAAAAATACAGTATCCAGATATAATGATATATTATGTTTATACGCATAAAAATTTAACAACTCAGCGCCGGCAATGCAATAAATAATCTGCACTGCGTAGAAAAAAAAAAACAAAAAAAAAACGAACGAATCAAAAACGGCAGAAGAGAATAAGGAAGTAAAATAACAGAAAAAGGAGAAAAAAAAAGTTTCTCCGATGATGAGAATTATTACGGGACGCGAAATGTATATTGAATTTTGAATATCTGGAATACGACGTAGGCTGGTCCTTCGTGTCGTATCAATATTATAAGGGGAGTCCCCAGGGATCGAATGGAGGGAGAAGGGGGTTCGGGTCGGTTCCTAACCTTTACGGGGGAACCCCCTAGTTCGCGATGTTCTCGATATGATATGATATATTACATGCACATATATAAATTTCGTATATAAGATAAGTTCAATATTGCGGGCGAGCTATACGCCCGATTGCTCTTCAGCCACCCATACGATATGTATATAAAATATTATACATCTATATATATAAAAAATATATAAAAATATATATAATATATTACAATATTTATTGTTAGGTGCATATGCATAAGAACGATGAGAGAAATATCACGTGAGCATCCGCAGCGGCGAGGAGAAAAAAATTTAAACAAAATATCAAAAACGAAACGAAAAAGAAAAAACAAAAAAACGGCGTCGTTCCTCAAGCGGAAACAGATTTTCTATTTCTAGTATGCGAAACGAGATGGTGAGGAGAAAAAAAAAGAAAAGAAAAGGTAAAAAAGAATATGGTATCGTATAACCGTAAATCAGCGAAAGTTATAGGGGTGCAAAGATTTTCGATGAGAACTTCACCTATACTATATAATGCAGTGTATGGAGTGTAAGAAAGAGGTAGGCGTGGTTACTTCAGGTTAGGTCTTCCCCTATAGGAAAAGTTGAGAGTTGAGGTAAAGGAGGAAATGGTCATCGAACGATACTATTTGGGGGAAAAAATAGTGAGAAAGGAAGGAAGGAAGGTAAAAAAAAAAAAGAAAAAAGAGGAAAAAAGAAAAATCCTTTTCCTACAGAAAAGGACCCAAGTAAAAGTGACTGCCTAGCCGGGGTCCTTGAGCTCGTGATCGAAAGACGATTCATCCTTTTCATCTGCCACTTATTCTCATACCCCCGTACATATATATATTAGGTATATACCCACATGATATACATAGCCACTCATGTACGTGCTGAGAAAGGAATTTTTATTTTATTTTATTCTAGTTTTTTTTTTTTTTCGTTTTTGGAAAAGAAAGAAAAATTGAGAAGATGAAAAGAGAAAAAGGAAATCAAATTAGATAACCAGATAAACCGCGCTCGGAAAACTCGCCACTTTTCTTTCGGAGTGTTTCAAATTTAATTTAATCGTTTTATTATTTTGGGAACCAAAAAAAATTTCGAGTTTTCGCAAAGCGTTATAGACACGATATTTTCGAGTATAGTATGAGGTAACATGGCGGCTGCCATTTTGCGTATACGGGTTATATCGATATTCATATATGCGGGAAAACGTTTAAAACTTTCTTCACTTTCTCGTACGTCTCATTTGTGTTTTATGACAAGAGAAGCGAAGCAAAAAAAGAAGCAAAATCGTAAATAAATCGTGCGAGAAGCTGTAGTTACGCATGTGATGTGCAGTAAATTGCAGATGTGCTGCGGGATAAACGGGGTTCACGTTCACATCGTCTATATATTGCATTTTTTTTTTCTTCTTCTTTTCATTTTTTCTGCTCCAAAGTACGAACACCCGGTGCCAAAGTTTATAACTAAAATAGAGAAGGAAAGAAAGAAAGAAAAGAAGAAGAAGAAGAAGAATGGAGAAAATTTGCTGAATTTCTTACTCTCGACACGTAAAGTAATATAAGAAAGAATTCTTGTATATCATCATCTACATCGATAGAAACATATAAATCTATGAGAAAATTCGTTATTCTTATAGGGTTGTTTTTTTAGAATGCAAAAAAAAAAAGACAAAAATAACGATATGTAGCAAAAAACGAATTCTGCAGCGGCGCTGATAATTATAAGATTTTCTTCTTCTTCTACTTCTTCGTTTTTTTCTTTTTTTTTCCGTCAATTTGGGTTCGAGCCATCTTTTTTTCTTTCCTTCTTTTCTTATTTCCCGTTCTTCTAATTCGCTTCCGCAAGCTGCTATACATGCGAATGCGGGAAAGTTGAGATTATGCAAAACGTGACTCGATTCGGTAATAACTATTGTAATGTAATTTGGTTTTTTCTTTTTTTTTTTTTCGTTTTTTGGTTAAAAGCCAACAATATCTATACTGCGGCAGGGATCAGCAGCTGCAGGCAGCGTCTCCATCGTTATTACTACGAATTTCTTAAACTGTATTCAAATGAAATTATTACAATTTCAATCGAAAAAAAAAACTTATTACAACTTTTGCAGTAACGAATGCGAATGAAAGGGGAAAAAGACTAAAAGTTATGAAATACTGTAGGTAACAAGGAGTTCGAAATTGTTCGGTTAAAAAATTTTTTTTCAAATCTTATTCAACGTTTTACATAATATTCTGTAAGAATGATAAAAGAAAAAAAAAAAAAAGAAACAGAAGAACGACCAGGAGGACTTTCTATATACCATCCAGAACTTTTCTTATCGAACCGATAAGTCAAGTTTTTTAAAAAAATTTCCCCCGCGTTAATATAAGGGGCAGTTGTTTTTTTTTTTTTTTTTCCTCTCTTTTAGACAACTAAAAGACGCTTTATTTCTACACAGATGTAAACGTAGAAAGTTCATCATCCCTTCGTATATGTTTTTCCGACATAGATCGTGAGAAGGTGATACTAAAAAATGGGAGTAAGGGATTAAAAACGTGAACTTCTTTCCGTTTCAGTTTCAGTTTTTTTTTTTTTTTTTCTTTTTGTTCTTTTTGCTTTTCCCCTAGTTTTTTTCATCCACATGTCTATCCACCTACCTGCCTACCTAACGTAACCTATCCACTGTCAGCGAAACACTGCGAAGATTAATCTCTCTCAGAGTGGAAACATGAAAGCGAAAATACCCCTGGAAATTATTCGCTAGGACAAATGTCCTACCATATATTTTAAAACCAAAGTGAATAAAATTACGGGACTTCGTTTCCTATACGGCCACAGCCAATTTCCGTACCTATACGAAGAAGAAAAGAACGTAGTATATGAAAAAAACCAAAAAACAAAAAATCGAAAGAATAATTGAAAGCATTTTAAAATTATACATTGTATAAAAAATAAAATGCCGAAGGATCATTTCGACTTTTTTCTAAAAATCTGCCAAAAGTAGAAAAAACCTATAAGATAATTAACTGGACGAATAGTTATTTCGTGATAAAAAGAAAGAAGGAAAGAAAAGAGAAAAGAAACTGAATAAAGAAATAGATAAAAACTAGTAACAAAAAAAAACTAGAGAAACGTTGCGAAAAAATGTGTACATATGTAGGTATATACGGTATAGTTTGTAATCACGTGACACACAGGGGACGTGGATTATATTATAATGTATATTACATAGAAACTAGAGAGTCGAATAAAAGTATATGTGTACCCAGTGTGTGTATACATGGAAGTAGGTAGGAAAAAAAAAAAAAACAGAGCAAAAAAAATGTATGTATAGAAAAGTAGCGAGAGCGCACGGTACGTAGGGTGAGAAACGGGGTAACGGAAAACGTGGAAACGTGAAACGGGAAACGGTGAAAATGGGAAAAGAGGAAAAACCGGGTGAGGATTATGCCGGACAAGTGGTCTGCTGCTAACTCACGTATGTGTATATATAGAATACCTTATACACAACGCTTTTCCCTCATAATTCCGCACATTTCGCGCATTCCCCTAATAAAAAAATGAAAAAACGAAAAACAAAAAGAAACGGAGAAAAAAGAACGAATCAAAAATGAAAGAGAATGAAAAAAAAACCACAATCTCCGTTCGCAGGACTTTCTGACCGCGGGGCGTTTTATCTTTACTATTCACTGCAGTTACACTCCGATATCATTCCGTCACTCCTGTACATGTACATATGTATAACAGCACATACACAGTTTACATACATAGGTATGTCATAAAAGATCTCATTTTTCATACCGAATTAGAGAAATTAAAAAAATTAAAAAAATCACATAAGAATTTTCGAGCTGATGATTTTTCTTTTTTTTTTTTCATACGTTTTTCATAAAGAAATACAGTAGGTACAGTTGAAACAGATATTTTTTTAAATCATAAGAGTTTTAAAAAAAATTGCCATCTTTTTTATTCTTCTTTGTCGTGGGTATGAAAAAAAAAAAGAAAAAGAAGAAAATAAAATAAATAAATAAAAAAGACAGAGAGTTGAGGAATGAAGGAATAAAAAATAAAATAAATAATAAACCAAAGGCTCTTCTTCTGTTTTTAGTTCTACCCGCGTAAGCTAAAGTTATACGGTGCTATGCGTCCGACAGTGAACGATTTATCGCTCCAGTTTTTCAAAAGACTTTTCTAGTTTTTTTTTTTTGTTCGTATTCTTTTTTTTTTTCTTTCGCTCTCCGCGCACTCGCCCCGATCAGCCTCCTCATCTTCCTATGTACGGATTATCGAAGGAGCCGCAGCGATTCTCTGCTTTTTTTTTTTTTTTCTTTCGTTTTGCCAACACGAGAACGTCAAACGACCCGAATAATATATATCGGTATCCGAGTTTTCGCGTTGTATGTTTGTAGAATTTCCTTGAATTCTAACAAGATTAACGTGCTACGTAAGACTCTGAGGGGTAGCTGGTGCGATTTTGCGGTAGAATCTGTCACGGGGCTATGAGATGAGAGTTATATAAGGAAATGAAACCACATCAGGATTAGAAAGCATTAGATAGAAGTAGAGAAAGTCCAAGTAACAATGTCATTCACTTGGATGAAGGGTATAAAGTTAATCCTGCAAGGCAAGCACGTAGCATGAAAATACCTTGGATGGAAACAGGGTATATACCTATACTGCGGTGAAGGTCCTTTACAATAATCCTCGTTTAAAGGGCTCATTTTAGTCCCAAGTATCTCGAACGGATGTTACCGTCTCACACTGTATAGACGATCTACCCGCTACCGGACATCCTCATCATCGTCCTCGACATCCTCGAGAAAGATTTTCTCCCATAAAACCGCAATTCGGATTTTTGCATCGCTTTGAAATTTTTCTCAAAAAGTAAATTCGCACCTCAATCGTTTCAGAGTGATGCGCCGAAGGAGCGAAGTACGAGATAACTTCCTGATCAAACGTATCCGAAAGCGGAAAGTTCGAGCTTGAATTTCATCCAAAATTCATTGATTTACGTCGATTTTTTGAAAAGTTATCAGCGTTTGAAAATCGACAATTTTCCCACGCAAAAGCCGATCAGCATTCACTACGCGCGGTACTACGAAATAGGGCTGTACAAAGTAGGTCAGTGGAGGGTTAGTTATATTGAAATAGTGGAAAATATTTTATATGGTGTCTTTTTCACCAGATCGAACGATTTCAAATTCTGTTAGTATGTACGACCGGTTGATTCAGAATCAAGCCAACCAGGTGTACGTAGCCATATTTCTATATCCCACGCCATCGCGTGCGTTGAATTTTTCTTCCATTTTCTTTTTCGTTTTCGAGAAGATTTTTATAAAATTGAATTATACGGACAGATATATTTCGTTACAGTGTACATACTGTACGGTAGTACGTACCGTGCACGCGATAATAGATACTTATTTCATTTTCTTCGAGGCGATAAATATTTTCGAACGAGTAAAATGGCGAATCGATAGAAATACATTTAAAGAAAGAAAGAACGAGAAAAAGGAAACAAAATTAAGGGAAGAAAGGTAAAAAGAGGAAGAGAAGTGGTACAGGGTATGGAGGGATATAACGCGAACGGACAAAGCAATCTTGCGGTATATTAATAGCGAAAGGCTGCGCGAACGAACCATGAGTACGAATGGAATATAAGTATAAGCGCGATGAGTGCAACAGCAGAAAAAAACTGGAATTCTGCTGCTGCGGTGCGAGCGAAAAAAAAAGAGCAAAAACAAAAAAGAAAAACTCAAAATTCCTATAACGCTGCAAGCCATGTCGTTTGTTTCTTCCGTTAACGAGTCGTATATACTTATACCCGTATGCATAGGTATATACACATATGTATAATCGAACACGAATTAACGCCCCGTAAAATATTTCAAGAAATCTGCGCTGCTCGATCCTCAATTTTCATTCCTTCTTTTTTCTTTCAATATTTCTTTTATCATATTCTCGATAATTAGGCCGCGTCATACGTACCTTATATCACGTATACATATATACCTTGTACACGGTATTTTTATACAAAAAATTTGAATTTTATTTTTCATTTCTATAATGTCAATTAGCCTTACAGAATTTAATTAGTTTTCTTTTGTTCTTTTTTTCTTCAAATACGAAGTAGCCGAAAATTTTTTGATTCTATAGATATTATAGACTTTACCACTAGGTAAAATACGTGTCTAACTACTCGTACTTCTGTCGAAGGTTGTGGCGCGTCACACGTAGCGTCGCGACGCGGCGCCGAGGCGCTGACTCTTCAGTTGTAGGTTGCAGGTTATGCGCTGTAGAGGGTTGGGGAATTTGAGAGAGAAGAAATTTCTTACTAATAGGGTTGTTAGCGGCACTTCGCATAAATATTCTCATTTACCGAGAGGGAAAAGGGGCGCGGGGGTGGCTAGAGGGGGGAGGCGACGCCACTCGCTTTTCTCCCTCTCTCTCCCTTTTTTTCTCTCTCTCATTTTCCGCACTCTTCCGTCTTTCGTCTTCCACTTCCTCTTCCTCTTCCTCGCGACGACGTTCAACAGAGAGCGATCAAATTAATTCCACTTGTTAATTAGATAAGTATCAAAATAACGACACATGCTACGTACTATTTTCGCATTTCAGTGTCAAGAATCTATTCATTTCTTGCCCACGCATCGGACGTGCACCGAAACATCCGTAAAAATTTTTTCCATCCAAAAATAATAGAATCAGTCCAATCAGAATACGATTCGCGACTTATTTTTCATACCAATGAAAATGTATAGGTAATTTAAAAACTGCGGGTCCAAAAAATTCTACGTCATACGGAGGGATGGGATAAAAATTGTTCTCGATTACTGCATTATAAGTATTTAACTACAAACCGATATTAGCTACTTTTTTCCCATCCCTCCACATTTCCTTTTTTCTGTTCTTTTCATTTTCTTTCTCTCCGCATAATTCTCCGGCTGGCGGTACAGAGACACGTGACGGTTCCTTTGAAGGGTGCGCTAAGGGAATCGAATGGTCGAACTAAAAAGAAAGAAAAAGAGAACAAAAAAAAAAGGAGAGAAAAAAAAATATTCGTTCACGACGTGTGCAGCGCACAGAACCGCCGACCAATGAAAGAAAGGAAAAGAAAAATGTTTATACTACGATGTGCACGCGACACAGAACGACGTAGCATCACGCAGCACCTCGAAGGATGAGGACTTCTTGTTCTCTTTTCATTTTTTTTTTTTTTTTCATCCCTTTTTTTTATTTATTATTTAGTTTGTTTTTTTTGTATTTTCTTCTTCCTTCTCCTTCAGGACTCTGGCAGCCACAAGTAATCCCTTCTGATTGACTTAAGGATTTCCACCTTCACGAGCACTACAGAGTACCCCTGGGACTCACCCCTCTTTCCTTTCTTCCTTTCTTTCTTTACTTTCCTTTTTTCTATTTTCTTCTGCATTTTTTTTCCCTCCTCCTCCTTCTTTTTCTTCTTCTTTAAGATTTCCTTCCATCCCTCAACAAAACCAATGCGACACGGAAGGTTTCCTATACGTGCAATATGTGTATCGAGTAGTCTTCCTTACGTCTTTCAAATATCCTAGAAAAATTAATACTCTTGAAAGACTTGCAGGAAGAAAAATTGTTTTTTTGATTTAGGAAAAAAAGAAATCCCCTTTAACGGATAAAAGCTTTCACAATTCTCCAAAAAAAATTATCAAATTTCGGAGTGTAAAGTATATATAAAGGCTACAGGAGGGGTTAGAGGACGTAACCCACAAAAGTGAGGAAAGAAGAATAAGAAAATTAGCAAAAAAAAAGAAATCAAATTTCAGATTATACAGTACGCAAAAGCTAGGATGATCCGAAGTGTTGTGGCCAACAAAAATGAGAAGATGAAAAATTGAAAAAAAAAAAAAAAAAATTGCGCGTTGCGTACGTGTATAATATAATGTGACGTGATGTCGCAATGTAAAGAATAATAGCAGAGTTGTTAACATCTCGCGCGACGTACAACACGTCCTGCCGCACCGGTACCACCGTAGGACAAAACAAAAAAAAAAAAGAACAAATTTTCGCAAAACAAAAAATACATGAGAGAGAGAAAAAAAAAATCGTGTTGTCTAGAAACGCGGTGGTTACTTGTGTTTCTTCGTACACTAAGGTAGGTAGGCAGGTAGGTATGGAACAATGCAAAAGTACAATGAACTCACCGCTATATAATATAAGGCAGGAGTTACTCGAGTGTTAAAAAGCATAGGTTATACCTGTGCATATGATATACATATTTATAACTTTTTCATATCCTTCTTCTTCAAGTTAAGCGCGTTACATACACATATACCATACGTATAGTAATTGTACTTTTTATCAAGGTGTTCGTGTTTTAAATTGCTTCAATTTTAAATACATGTATATATATATATATATGTATTTTTTTTTCTTTCCATGAACAAGTTTTTTCAAACACGAACACACAGATGCTTTGATTTTGTCCAACCCATAATGTTATATACATTATACATATATATAACAATAAAATGAAACAACAGTGCGGAAAACAATTGTTTTTTTTTCTTTTCTTTTCATTTCTTTTTTCCCTCTTTTTTTTCTATGCATTTATAATTCATCGTATCATAATTATATTTTCATTTTTTGTCGTTTTTTTTTTTTTTTTTTTTTTTCATTTTAATACCGCAAAACCCAGCCTGGCAACTTGGGTTCGTGTATTCGTCGCGAGTGAAAGCCGATGGTAAAATGAAAAAGCTTTTTGTAACGACGAGTAAAATCGTATAAATGGATCCAATCCAGACGTAAGCTTTATCCAATCAGGGGTTGATCTTGTCAAAAGAGAAAGGAGGAGGAGGAGTGGAAAAAAGAAATGATAATAATAATAGTAATAAATAATGAAAGAAATAAATGAAGAAAAAAAATATATATATACATATATATATATAATATAAGAAGTTAGGTATATGTAGGAATGAGGTAAAAAATGAAAAACGATACATCAGCTGATCCCGTATTCAGACATCTTTTTCCTTTCCACTTAGATTCTAGGGGTCGGGAGGATAACGCGGGTTAGAGGACAGGCTGCAGATACTAAATCGAAGAGGGTTGTTCTTACGGTACACGTATTATGTGAAATTCACCCGGCAACCTACGAAATAAAAAAGAAAAAAAAAGAAAGAAAACGATCGTTTCGCCTTGAAACAGATTTTCGAACGATCGGGATTATGAGAAACAATTTAAAAAAAAAAAAATTCTCTCACCGTGATTTACAACTGCAAAAAATTTTTCGGAAACAAAAAAACAACTGTAACAAATATATATATTATAGATCGACGAAGTTTTTACACCAACCACAAATTTTCGGATACGAAATTATTTTATTTCTTTCGTTTTCTTTTTTTAAATATCCCAATTCTCGTCCCTTTTTTTAACTGTTTCTTTTCTTCTTTTTTTTTACTTTCTCTCATTTTCTAATTATTCGTCCGTGTCAAAATTTTGTACGATACACGCGTTGTATATTACACACATGTACCATAATGTGTATAAAAATGAAAAGTGAATCGTTAGCACGATGAAAAAAAAAAGAAGAAAAACGAAAAGAAAAGAAGAGAAGAAAAAAATCAAAGTTTTTCTTCATCGTTCAGCGTGTATAATACCTGTCCAAATATATGTATATCTTGTCTTGGTTATTATGTATATATACGTGTAATATATACCTATGTATAATAAAATATATTTTTCCTCGTTACAAGTACCTACTCGAAAAGAAAAATGATATAACTACATGTAACGCAAGTATACACATATATAATATATGTATACTACATAAATAATGAAAAATATATCAAATTAAAAAAATGAGAATCATAACTCGTATATACGTATATTATACTATATATGTATAATATAAATTTCAGGCCACTTGGACACAAGCGCACAATAGCTTTGTACGTACGTACTCCAGACGATGGATCTTTCCCATACCCTCCCTCCATTTTCCATTCTCATTCCCATTCTCTAAAGTTTTCTTCTCTCTTTCTTTTTTTTTATTATTTTTATTTTATCTTTGTTTCATTTTTTTCGTGTGCTTTTTTTATTTTATTTTATCTTATTTTATTTTATTTTTTGTTCAAATTTAATTTATCGCCGTACCATCGTCCCTTTGTATCTCATACTATATTTAAATATTAATATACATACGTATATAATATATCTATATTATATTTATAACCAATTATAACGAACAAAAATCTATAAAGGTATTATTTCTTTTTTTTCTTCATGCCATTTATCCTTTATTTGAACTTTGGTAAAAAAAAAGATGCTGATAAAAAGTTAGAGAGATAAAAAAAAAAATTTTCATCAACATCTGCATACGTTTGTATATTATGTTCTATATTATACCTATAGGGAATCTTCAATTTTGTTTTTTTTCGCGACCTCATCGTTTTTTCTTTTCTCTTTTTTTTTTTTTTTTTTTATCCGCAAGAAGTAGTAAAAATGAAATCGAAAAAAATTGACTCTGACATATTTTTGTTTCTTTTTTTCTTTTTTCTCGCAGGCATTTTATTCCAGAGTATTTTTTATCGGTCAGCTCTCGTGGACGCTGCCGGCATCTTGTCTGGTCTATTTTACGACATGGACATTGTCCCTCCTTCATATGGGGTTGGTTTCGAGGTTTCTTTCCTTTTTTCTTTTTTTTTTTGGTTTATTTTGAATTTTCTTTTTTTTTTTTTTTCTTCCTCCGTTTCGAGAGGGTAAAACTGTCGGCTAACTAGTTAATTAGTAATAGAAAGAAAGTAGAGAGCAAAGTAGAAAAAAAAAAGAGCTTCCGCAATTTTTCTTTTATTTCCTTCAGATTTTGTACTTGGAATTATTTTCTTTGCGTTCATCTTTTTTCATATGTTCTTACTTCATCTACACGTATCATGTAGGTATAAAAAATACATCTTTTCTCTCTCTCGAAAAACAGACAAAAAAACCCCAAAAACAGAAGAAAAAAAAACTATCCACACGACGTACGTATGGTTGACAACTAAGGGTAGTAGTCAATCCACCCTGTACTACGACCATAAAAAGTAAGAATAAAAGAGAAAGAAAAAAAAAAAAAAAGAAAGAAAAACCTTCGACTTACTTTGATCTAGACTACTTTATCGAATCCACGGGAGAAAAGACACGACGCGGCGTTTCCGCTTTTTTTTTTTGTTTTCGTTTTTTATCTCTTTTTTTATTTTCTTTTATACACTTTCCTTTCTATTCGTTCATCTCATTTTATTTATGTTCCTCTTTCTATCTTTTCTCGCTCTCAAATTCCCCACGTCTCTTTCGATTTTTTCTCGTTTCTTTTCCATCATTTCTTTCGTCATTTTTCACTTTTCTATTCTTACAAACCGTACATTCGTTTCTACTTTTTATTGAATGATTAATTTTTCTTTTCATTTTATTTCATTTCGCATGGGAAAATGTCCTTTACATCCCGTAGGATAATACGAATAGATAGGTACAGCACTTTGTCGTCGTCAGAGGAGGTCATCCCACAAATTTAATTTAATTTCCGTCAGAGCGGTTCGCCAAATTTACTCGCAGATCAACCCCTGCTTTTAACCATCACATAGCTCAGGTACATATATATACCTACCTACCATATACATACGTATACATCAGCGGCAGGCAACTGGACATACTGTAGTGTAAACGTTGGGACACATGGTAGACAGATAACCTTGAATTTCCAAAAAGTTTTACTCAAAATTGTTGAATCTGATGAAGCGAAATTCAATTTTAGGTAATATGGACATCGGCGCATCCGCAGCATCCGCGTCTTCCACATTATTTCGTCAGCGATATTTTTCGCGTCAATATCTGACGGGATGAACGAACAAAGTTGGAAGTGAAAACAAAGTGCTTTCTTTCGGACATCATTAGCGACCGACGAATACCCGACCGACAAACTGGAACGTTTCCTCCTGGATTTATATAGAAGCTCCTCGCCAAATAGAGCGAAAAAGGAACCGAGGGTGAGGATTGGTGGGAAGGAAGAAAAAAAAAAGGAGAGAGAAAAAAGAAGAAAGAAACCATGCGAAGTAAAGAATAGAAACCAGTAGAAGCGCTGTTGTGGCGTAATGGAAGAAAGTAAAAAAGAAGAAGAAGAAAGAAGAGAATCGAAAAGAAAAGAGAAAAAAAAAAGAAAGAAGGAAGGAAGGTTGCTGCAGTGGTAGTCGAACGCATCGCAGAGATTTGGTTTAGGATTTAGGTATATGTTAGGTTTAGATATTAGGGATGTCTCAGAGTCCGCGTAAGTGTAACTCTCCCTATACACGTATAAAGGTAAGGGGGAAGTTTGACCGCGGGTCAACATAAAAGGCATCCTCGTATATTAGGTATTAAGGGATTTTGGCTTTTTCTGTGCTTCCCGCCAATTACATTTTCCCTCTTTCCGATAAAAGTAAAAAAAAAAAGACAAAGAGACGAGAGAACCAAAAATAAGACAGACTTCCAATAAATATATTTTTTTTTTTCTGCTCTTCGACAAGAATCCGCATCGATGAATTGGAAATAGAAGAAGCATGGAAAATAAAAATTGGTGATATTTTAAATTCGAAGCGAAATTAGGGAAGGTCTTTATTTGTCTGTACGAAAATTTTTGAGAATAAAAAAAAAAGTATTTCTGTCATTTCTTTGTCCTTTTGGAATTCCGCACTTTATTTTCCGAGCAATGCAGCCTACCTACCTGTATAATATAACGAGTCTTTCGACTTCCTTTTTGCCCCCTCTTCCCCTCACTCCATTTCTTTCTTTTATCGAAAGGGTAATTAGCAACTTCCGATTGATTGTTTAAACTTGACGTAAAAAAAAAAGAAGAAAATCGAATGAAATGAATCGATTAATATCTTGCCTCAATTATGAACGAGAGTTGAGAGGTCTCTGTGTAATAAAACGACGACTTCCGGTTTCCTTCTTTCTTTTATTCTCATTTTTTTGTTCCCCCCGTCGTTCTGTTCACACCGAACGACTCCGACGCCGACGTCGACGTCGGAATTGGGACGCCTGTCAGAAGAAACTAGCTGACGGATATATTTTAGTCTTAACTTTTATCAAACCCCATCAACTTTTGTCTACTATTTTTTTTGGTTTTTTGTTCTTCGTTTTTGCGAGAGTTTCCGAACACTTCCGTTTCTAATTCAGAATTCTTTGAATTCATTCATTTTTTATTAATTCAGTCGCCGTTTGAAGAGAAAACGAAAAAAAAAAATCAGCTCGTACGACGAACGTAATTTCGAAAATTTTGTAATAAAATCGATAAATCCAGCAAAGTGCACTGCAGTGTAAGAAGCAGAATTTACAAGTATCGATAACTACATATATATGTATACAAGTGAAATAAGAGCTGAAACGGGATAGAAAGGTTAATCAGAGTCTAGCCGGCATCGAACAGGATTTCCGATTCGCTTTGAATTTTCTCTCTCCAAGGAATCAAAACTTTTCTAAATAGTAAAGAAACTACTCGTCGTATTTCTTACATACAACATAGAGAAAAAGTAGAGGAAGAAGAAGAAGAGAAAGAAAAAGAAAAAGGGGGAAAAGAAGAAGAGAAGTAAGAAACACATGTATATGTATATGGGATAACTTTTTCCCCCTGAACCTCATGATGAAGGATAAATTTCCGATTTCTGATATTCTGAGGCAGACGAACGCAAAATAGCAAAAAACAAATTCGTCATTCATCTAACTTGATCTTTTCAAACTGCGATTTGAAAAAAAGCACAAAAAAAGGTAGTGAAGAAAAAGTTTTTCAAAGTTTTTTCTCCTCTGAACACAAAATTGAAAAAAAGAAAATATATCAAACAAAGTAGGGAAGAGTTAAAATAAAATGGGATCGAAAAAAATTAACTAAAAATAAAATACGATACAATAAAACAGAATAATGGGACTGCTCATTTTTCATACTTTACTTTCGATTATTTATTCTTTGCAAAAACAAAAGACAGAGAGAAAAATAATTCCTTCATATTTAGAATTTTCTCTTTTTCTTTATTCCGATATTTTAACTCCTGCACCTGCGGGATCATTTCAATTAAACGACATTGCAAATTAACAAAATGGCGACATCTAGCGTAGAACGGTTAAGCAATAACAATATAAGTTAATAATAAATAAAACGAATGAACGAATCGAACAAAAAAAAAAAAATACCTACAAAGAAAGCAAAAAGATTAAAAACAAAAAAAAAATCGCGACCCCGCTTCTGATTATAGTAGAAGAAAGAGAGAAAAAGAAAAGTAAATCATATTTTATGTACATGGAATATAAAAGTTATGAAAAAGTTAAAGAAATAATATCTTTCTTTTTCGCACAATACGAAAAAAGAATATATATTTTGTCGTTTACCTCGAGAATCCCGACTTTAATTTCAAGAATAAATATATATATTTTTTTCTTTGTTAAGGATTTTCATTATTTAGAGTTGATCCTGCAAAGTGCATTTCTTCCTTACAATATACGCATGAGCTTAATATATGTATACATATATAATATATGTATAACAGGTCACATTACATGGAAAAAAAAAAGAAAGATGGAAAATGAAAAAATTATTACACACTTTTTATCTGTCTTGAAAATATATTTTCAAAAACAAAAATTCAATTTTGTTCTATTATTTTATTTTATTTTTCTTCCAAGTTTAATTTCTCATACGCGAATCGGACGAATTTACTTCGATTTACGAAAGCCTCCTCCTTGCATAGGTTTATTTAAGTAATCATTCGCCTTTCTGCCTTCATCTCCGGTTAGCGCCTTCGTTTCCGGTTTTACCCCAAAAGAAAAGAGAGGAGAGAAATCGGGTCGCGTTTCTCTTCGCCATGTACACGTCCGAAGATACGAAAAGAAAAAAGAATTTCAAAAAAACTGGAGACTTTCGAACGCGAAAAGAAAAAGAAAAAAATTCCTCTTCAAAATTTCAACCCTCATTCGATTCTGGGTGATTTTTTTTTTTTTCTAAATTGTTTCTCATGCAAATACTTTTATATTTTTTATTTTTTCTCTTGCGGTACTTTTTTTCCTTCTTTTTTTTTTAATAAAGAGAAAAAAGAAGGAACAAAAAAAAAAAAACTTTCTCTCGGTTCCTTTCTTCCGTGCTTTTTCTCTTATGTTCTGGTCCCGCGCACAGCCAACGTGGGATATCTATATACTACGTTGCAACGTTGAATTTTTTACGCCCGGAAAAATAACCGGGTCAACGATATATAGATGTATATACATATGTATATATTATATGTACACATATCATACGCGTACCATATAATATTTTCCTTTTCTTTCATTTTTTTTTTTTATATAATCAAATAAATTATTAAAATTGATAGAAAGTGTGATACGTAAAAATGAACGGGAATTAGATGTACAGTCAATACCTACATTATTTTTATGATTTCTTTTTTTTTGGCTTTTCGAAATTCGAAATTTTCGCCTCGCGATGTTACAGATATTCAGATTATAAATATGTGAGTAGAAAAAGAGGAAGTGAAGAAAAAAAAAAAAGAAAGAAAGAATAAAAAAGGTATCCAGAGCGCGTGCGACGGGGGCGCGTATAACGACGCTTTGGGACCCAAAGGGGTTTTTGCGCGGATTTGATGTGGCGCACATATTGCTATAGTATATATGGAAATCCGTGGGAAATATCTTTTTCTCCCCCTATATCTACCGCAATCCCCTTACATCCCTGGGGATCACTCTTTCGCAATATAAATCAAGTAATTTTATATAAACGTCCTCGCAGCTATTCCTTTTTTTTATTTCTCTCCCTCTCCATCTCTCTATCTCTCTCGAAAAATATAATCGCTCTGCACAAATATCACATTTTATCGTCGGTTCGACGAATCATCCCCTACATACATACCTACATCCGTTTTTCTCCCCATTAAAACGAAAACAAAACCAAAAAAAAAAAAAAACGAGAGGAAAAAAATTAACCGCCGTACATTTCAGTCTCCGCCTTATCGGAATCCTTTTTTGTTCAATCTTTTTTTTTTTTTTTGTGTCAAATAATTTTTAAAATTCGATGAAGCAAAAAAAAATAATCGTTTACCGTGTACAACTTGATTATATCTGTAGAAAAATGTATTACTATATTTATGATAAATTATTCTCTACATAATTTTGAGGGTTACTTCCTTCCTTCCTATTCGCGACCGCGCGGGGGGGTGAAAATTGCAAGTAATTATATCAATGCCGTGACGTCACGAATTCCCTGCGGAGCGAGTTACTCGGCTATAGATTATCGCCGTAGGTTGAATTGACTCGGTTTTCAAAGTTAACCAAAGTTACCCAGGTATCCCGGAGCCGTGAGCCACGAGGCATAAGCCACCGTCAGATATTGCAATAATCCAGTTACACAGTTTTACCGAAGATTATAATTATTCCCCGAATATACCTGAAACACGAATCGCTCGACAGATTTCATACGGATATTAAAACGCGATCGAGGAGTAAAATATATTCTCTGTTATATTGTAGAAATGAATTTTATTCTACACAATCGGCTAACTTCCGTCCAAACGAACCAAATTCTGCAAGTATACCAGGAAGCGCAAAAAAATGAAGAAACCAAAACAAAAAAAAATGGCGAGGGTCGGAGGCCGAAGGTATGTACAGTAGTTTGGACATCGAACACCCCGTATACTATACATTATTGTATAGTATATAAAATATTACATTATATATTTACATGAAAAATAATTTAGTATAGGTATTATAGGTATATATTTCGTATTTCGGACATCTCGAGGACACCGAAGTACATTATGTATAAGTATAAGGGCTTCGAGGCAAAGAGGGATGAATCCTTAGCGTGGTTTTCGCGATTCATCCCTTCATATACCTTCGCACCCCCCTTCCCCTTTCTAGCCCTAAAAAAAAGCCGGTAAATTTACACTCCATTTGAGCCTTTGTGTTACTTTACTTCACCCCTTATACCTACTGCCCAAGCGAATGTCCTATATATGTATATACCTTATGTACTGCATAAGTACATGAGGTAAAATTATATATATATATTATATAATATATTTATATTATATACCCTCGATAGATATATAAATATATACATATAGTTATGTACGATGCACCCTTTGCCACAAATGCTTTGCAGAATTTTCATACTTTGTCGATAATCTGTAGCGATGCCCACGGTTTCGAAAACGAGGGAAAATTTTTTCATTTCCATTTTTTTGTATAATATTTTATCAAAACTGAAAAGACAGCTTATATCAAATTGGAGACCCCGTCGTTTTTATTTTCTCCAATTTTTTTTATACTCAAGCCTTTTCTCCTAAAATGACAACCCTGAATAAATCAGAAACAAAAAATATGACGAAATTTCGACGAATCGAAACCAAAAAAAAAGAAAAAAAAAGGGATCAAAAAGAAGAGGAAACAGAACAGAAGAGAAATCCGAAAGATCCATGAGAAGAAGAAAAGATGAAGATCAAAAACGAGAGAAGAAAGAAAAAGAAAAAGGAAGAAAACTCTGTAATAGGTAATAAATAAATTAAATCAAGTGAAAAAAAAGAAAATAATAATAATATCGATAATAATACGAAGAAAAAAAGAAAAAAGAAAAAAAGGAGGTCGGGGCTATGAGCCACGATCAGATAATAAAACACGGTCTCTCGGCTAATTGAATGGTGAAAAGCTTTATATTTTTCTTTTCCTTTTTTTTTTTTTTTTTTCTTCATTTTGCTGATTTTTTATATTTCTTTCTTCCTTCATTTGTCTTTATCACGAGGCAGTCAGGCTGCACCGGGCAATAATACGTTAGGATTTGAGTTTCTCGTTTTCATTTCATTATTTTATTATATACTAAAGCTCGATATCTTAAACAGCAATTCAACTAACGAAGGACTTACAACCCCCGTATTTTTCCCTCCGTCGCCCTTTCCCTCCCCCTACCTTCTTCCTTACCTCCCAGCTTCTTTTCTCTAATTTCCGATTTTTGCCCGCACGCCCCGCCATGCGATTCTGTAGAAATGAATAATAAAGAGCACGGAGAATAAGACGAAGAAAATGAAGAAGAAGAAGAAGAAGAAGGAGAAAATGGATAAAAGAGGTCACGAGTAATTATAAAGACCTTGAATAGTAGTCTGCGTTGATTGCTGTTTTAATTATTAAATTTATATCCCGATTGTAAGAGTAAAAACTACGATGGCATCCGAGTGATTTTTTTTTTTTTCTTTAAATACCTTTTAAAATCTACGATTTAACGGTTAAAAATTTTCCTCTCTCTCTCTCCTGCATTGGCGCAGGAGATTTGGAAAGCTCGTAAGCAAATTCATCATTTCTAGTTTGGACGGGTGATTTAGCTGCACTGTACGTTAACACCTGTACGTATACATGTGAAACTGATAAAGCTGAAGGACTAAACGATATCGATTAACGATTCAGTCGGAAACCGCATCTCCTGTAAAACCATCCGTCTACACGTCGCTCCGTACAGGTTAGGTATACAGCATCTATGGGTCATTCCACGGAAAATCCATCGCACCAAGTTTTTCTCTCCTTTCTTTTTTCCCCCGAGCCTTTTTTCCTTCAAACTTTTGAATACGATATACTATACTATATTTCTGTAAAATACTTGGAAAGCTTGATATTATTTTGTTCTTCTTCTTAATTTCGTAGACGAGGATAGATGAAAGAATTTTATTTCTCGTATCAGTTTAGAGAATTGGAGAGCACGTGAAAAGAAAAAAAAAAAAACAAAGAATCCAAAATTCATTTCGATTGCGAACGAAATTGATCGTCGTTCGATTTTGCACGAGAATGTCCCATACACGAGCCGGTATACGGTGGAGTAACGAACGTTGTTCAGTAATTACGAATTGTTCCCAATTTCCTCTTCTCACTATTCGTGACAATTAGATAGCGAAATTTCGTACAATCAGAGGTACCATATTACGTTGTTATATTGTCCGACGATGATCAGCTGCAGGGGCAGGAGCAGGTGATCTGAACATATTATATCCTATCCCGAGGGGGATATGACATTGATAGATTTTCGAGATCTGATAATAAATTAATCACATAAACCTATAACAATCGTATCACATTTTCTTCCTTTTCTTTTCTCTCTCTCTCTTTCTCTCTCCATCGAATATAATTAGATGGATTTGTTTGTCGGTATCAGACAAATAAAATCATATTTCTGATTACGTTAGCATTTCTTTTGTTTTCGTTTTTTTTTTTTCATCATCCTAACATTTCCATAATATCGATAAAAACATATCGTATGTCATAAATTCTAATCGGATAAGAAAATATCAAGATATATCGTATATAATATGAAAGGATAAAAAAAAAAAGGAAAAACCTGAGTGAAATAAAAAAATTTTAAAAATCACACACGACAGGTTTTTTTTTTATCTCTCCCAAATTCTTGATGAAAAGTTATTAAAACCGAATAAATAAATAAAATCTTTGCTCCGTCCGACGAAACGATTTTAACGAAGTGAACTACGTGAGCGAAAGAGCTTAATAATAATAATAATGATAATAATAATAAAATTAATAATACGTAAGCTTCTTTGAAAATCGTCCTATACCTAGATGCGTAATTGAAATATTTCCTCGTCGTGAATTGAAATTTTTGTCCTTTTTCTACCGCGATAGAAGAGGAGAAAATGAACCAAAAGGTAAAATTTGAAGAAAAATGAAAAAGTGAAGAAGAAGAAGAAGAAGAAGAATTTAAGCCCGTTGAACTTGGTGTGGAAAGTGCGAAAATAGATGTATAAACGTGGTTGTCGTTTGTCGGTGGAAAAATAAAGTTCGTCGGTAGCACGTGTTGAATTTGGGTAGAAACCTCCAGAGTGTTAAGGAGGTGTGGGTTAAAATTAGGAGAACAAGAAAAAATAAAAAAATAAAAAACTACATAAAATAAAAGGAGAAACAAAAAAGGAAAATAAAAAATAAAGGAAGAGGAGCGCGAGGATAGAGAGAAAGAGAAGAAGCTGAGAGGGAGTTTTTGGATGACATTGGTGAAGAGGAGGGGGTTAGAAAGGGGGAGAAAATTTACGCGCAACATTTGTAGCCTCGTATCAAGTGGTTAGTAGGAAGTGAGATTATAATATGTCACGGGGTGTTCCCGCGTCGTTTCTCCTCTCTACGTTAGTTAAATCGCTGTGGGGTAAGATCCGGGTTAGGTTAGAAACCGGTTTGCAAATGTCCGTCAAAACGGATCAGAGACGTAGACAGATACCTAAAACTCCTTCGCGATCAGGATATTTTTATCTTTCCTCTTTTCTTCTTTTTAAGAAAAAAAAAAGAAAGAAAGTTACCTACTACTTTCACACTGTTCACTCTCTACGCAATTACCGTTCGCGGCGTTAGAAAAATAAGAAAAAAAAAATACGAAATTATATTCAAATACGAGAAACGAATAATAAATATATATTACATACAATGACGTGGGAACAAACTTGGAATAAGAAATGAGGAACTTTGGCTATTCCAAAAGATAGTTTTTTCCTTCAGGACTTTAAAGTTTGTTTTAGTTGAAGGTGACGGAGAATTATAAGTTTTTCTTATACCTACACGTATAACATTGGAAAAATAAGGAGCTTATTGTACGAGGAACGAAATTCTTCCAGTTCTTTTTTTTTTTTCATTTCATGTCATTTCTTTTTTTCCACCCATTTCTTATTATATACATAGTGGCGTCGTCGTATACGTGTACAGGGTGAGTCACCAATTGAAGCTCCTCCCGAATCGGACGTTTGCGGCGACTCACCCTGTATATAAGTACGGGTATTAAAATCGTCGTTTGTCTCTTTTTTTTTGTTCACCCTTAATTTTTTCTTTTCTTTTTATTTTTCAAATTTCTCCAAAGTTTTCTATAAGACAGAAATATGAGAGAGGGATGAGAAAGAAGAGCGGTTGAGGAAGCAAAACTGAGAAAGAAAAATGTAAAAAAAAAAGAAAGATAAAAAAAAAAGAAAAAGAAAAAGAAACTAAGAAAAGGAAGAAACGGGGTATGAAAAGCGAGCTGCTGCTGGGCAAATACTACTAGCCTTCGTTGATACTTTGCTGCGAGGGCACACAATATTATCGCACGGTTGAGATCAAAAACTATTTGAAAACTCTGTTCAGAAAGTTGTTTCAACGTTGGAAGGGACTTTTCC
Source organism: Athalia cordata (assembly GCA_963932425.1). NCBI lineage: Eukaryota > Metazoa > Arthropoda > Insecta > Hymenoptera > Athaliidae > Athalia > Athalia cordata. Next base: position 23,291,671 of record OZ010628.1, on the reverse strand, counting down.
CAGAGTCTCTCGGCAATTCATTTCACCTTTTTTACTATTTCTTTATACCATCCATTGCGAGTACTTTATACTTAGGTACACGTAGGTATATATAGGTATAGGTATAAGAAATTATTATTCTCCTAGTCGAGAAATTTTGCCAAAAAAAAAAAAGAAATAAGATAAAAATGTAAGATGAAAGAGAAAAAAGCTCTCTGAATCAGAACTTTATTTATTCGAAAATCGTAGCCTAGCTACATGAACGTTAATATTGTGGGTTGCATCTTTTTTGATACACATTATCCACTGTCTAATAATTTTCTTTTGAATTCGTGAAAATCAAATTCAGAAGAAAAATAATAATCCAAGTATCCGAAATATCTGTGCCCCAGTCATTTTTCTTTCTCGGTAGAAAAAAAAAAAATGTAAGAATGGGAATTCGGCAAAAATGAGCGATAAAAATGCGGGGCTTACGTTGGAAAATACGCAAACAGGTTCGCGGTGGTGTCTGTTAAGGGGAGATATTTTCCCTTGGGGAAACGTGGACGACCGTGAACATTTGAATGATAATATACCCTGCAGTGTATATATAGGATAGCCATGTAAGAGACGGGGGTAGGGGGTGGGGGAAGACGTCTTTGACTGCGGATCGAGGGACATATAATAATCGACGTCCAACGTCACACACAATGCCCGAGGCAACCACGGGGGTAAGTTAGCGTCTCTTATCTGAGAACTGTAGTAATATATGCTATAGATAGTAGGGTACGTAGAGAAGATGACTTACGTATAAATGGAAGGAACAAGAAGAAGAAGAAGACGAAGACGAAGACGAAGACGAAGAAGAAGAAGTCGAAGAAGAAGAGCTTGCGAGGTTCTGCTGATGCTTCTTCTCTCAATATACATATAATATACCCTCTCCATGCCTCGCGCAACTTATAGTGAAACTAGCTATACATTCGGTTACATTATATATATATGGTGCCACTCTAGGGCTAGACGCGACGTTAATCGATTTTCACTGTACATATGTGTACACAGATGCATATACATATGCATGCCTATATATCGCCATGTACATATACAGGGTGTGTAAAAATTAAGTGTCGTGAAATTTTTCCCACGAAATTCATCGGTCACCGGCTCACAATCAGTCAGAACAGTGATTTTTCACGAGTTTGAATGATTTCAAAATTTACCTCGACTTTGAAATTTATTTTCTCAGTGGGCGAAAAAAAAAAAGAAATTCTACTCGCGACGCGTGGGCGAATTAAAAATAATTAGTGAAAATGTTCCACGAGCTGGGAATCAAAAAAAAAATAAAAATAATAAAATAGACCCATACATTTTTTTTTTTATTTATTTTTTTTGTCGTGCGGCATATCCACAGGTACACGCCCGCCCCCTCCAATCATCGAGCACTCACTTTTCCAATCGCACCAATTTACCGCGCGCTTTCGAATAAATTCATTCGTTTTATATGATTTTTGCGTACCTGCTACACACTACGTACAACATACACACAGCTCGAATACCCAATTTTCTACTCTTCTGTACTTTGAACATTCCCCTTTGTGCATCGTTATTTTTTATTTTCATACGTCATCTGCTTTTTCTTTATTCGATTTTTTCTTTTTTTTTTTGCAGCTTTTTTCCATTTATATTTACACGAGCGCAGCTATACCCGTGACGCGGACAACTTCCGGTCAAATCTTGCGGAAATTGAAATCCGCTTGTCATACGTACGTATGTATATCGCGGCTATGGGTGTCTTTAGATATTTCATGATAAAAAACGACCGAAAAAAAAATCAGTTCGCCCAAAAAAGCTTACATTTCTTTTTTTTTACACAGAGTTGAAGCGAACGAAATGAAACAAAAAAAAAAAGAAGAAATTTTTTTGAAACTTTTACGCTGGGAAAAAGAGAGAGAAATGAAAAGTTGGAGAAAACAAAAATCGAAAGTATAGGGTCTCCATTCGAGTGAAAAAAATGTTCAAAGTTGCCGTAAAAAAAAATTGAAGAAATATTTTAACGAAACAGAAACTTTTTGCCAAAGTTACGTTGCGGATAACGTATCACGTTTATATCGGAAAAAAAACTGATAATAATAAAAATGAAAATGAAAAAGTTTCGCACTCCAAAATATCGGTAGTATAAAAAGTCAAGTGTCGTGTTTATGGAGGGAGGAGAAAAAAAAAAAAAGAATGACTGTTCGTTTGGTTTTCGAAACGGTCAAATTTCAGCATCACACCCCGGATATGGTATACATAGAACCTCTTAAAGCGTTGAGGCGTGCGCCCTCATTCGATTTTCCAAATAAGGAACGAATGAACGAATTTTCAAGTGATCGACGTTCGCCCGCGTTTAGATCGCGGTATAGATATACTATTTTATCTAAAATGTATAGGTATATAACCCACATCGTCTGCGATCTGCAAGTAAAAGTGGAAGAGGGAAAGAAAAAAAAGGGTGTCGCCGTCGTTTCGGGGGTAATAGGACTACGCGCGATACTTTTCGAATAAGATTTTGTAAAACCTATTGGAGCGCGAATTCCCCTTCCAAAAAAAAAAATAAAAAAAAAAATCCCCGCATCCTAGCTGCAGTACAGTAACTATTTTTCCATCGGGTCAACACTGCAGTGTCGACTTTTTGCGTCGTGCACTATTTTTTTTTCTATTTTTCTAAACTAAAAATTCGCCATTTTTTTTCTCTGCTTGTAATTTTGTAGAAATAAAATATACATGTGCGATACGATAACTTGGTTTTTGTCGAACGCAAAAAAAAAACAAGAAATTTAAAAAATGATGTACAGAATTATTTGTTCGATTTTTCGTCTGGTTCGTAGACAACGCTTCTTACATATTGGGAAATGGGGAGAAAGAGAAAAAAAGGAGGAAAGAAAGTAAGAAAGGTAGAAAAAAATATAGAGAGATAGAAAGAAAGAGGATTTCATACCTCCCCTGGCTCCGTTTAGGGATGGATATTTGTCACCTTGGACATGTATATTGCATTCCCTTCCTGAAACGACGCCAAAGTCCTGTTCATCCGTTTCCTCGATGGTGTGCGGGTCGCATTGAGAATTGTTCATCTATATATCTGTACATATATATCCAGTAGACAGATCCCTCGGGACACTTCATCATTTTTATTAGTTATCGATACTACTACTCCTACTTTCTTTTTATACCTTCCACTTCCACTTACTTTGTCATAAAAATGCGGTAGGTGAACGGGTACGAGAGAATTTTAACGAAATTCTTGGTTCGTCGTCGGATTAAATCAACGTTCAATTTTTTTTTTTTCCTTTTTTTTTCTCATGTTCCGATAGTAAAAATTGCCGAGCATCGATTCGCCGGAACAATTGACTATAAATCCACAAGAAACGAGAGAGAGAGAAAGAGACCAGGAAAAAAAAAGTTGAAAAAATGGCACGCAGATTAGGATAACGATTTAGAAGGATTTTGAAAGAAAAAGAAAAAAAGAAAAATCGTCGTGTTTATTTGATCTGAAGGAATCGGGGTTGAGAATTGATGGGATCGGAATAGGATCGCGAGATATAGAGGTTAGATTTTAGTTATAGCTTTGGTTAGGTGATAGGGAAAAGGTGAAAAAGAATGAAAAAAAAAGATAGAAACAAATAGACGAAAAAAAAGGGATGATGATGCGGATATTGGTACAAGATAGGATAGGTATATATCTACCTATATTTCTCGAGGAGTTTCTCGTTTGCCTTTCCTCTAGTCAGATTCAGAGTCAGTCAGTCTCATCTCATCTCATCTCATCTCATCTCTCCTTTGCGGCTGGATAAACCTTCGAAATTTATTCGATCAATTTTGTCAACGGTATACGAAAACCTATACCGCACGTATACCTGCGACCGTGCGTTTTCAACCCCATTCGATATGTATATGTATATACATGATCCCTATTCCAGCACCTTACATATTTCTTCTTCTTCTTCTCCTTCTTTTTTCTTTCCTTCAGTTTTTTCGTTTCTTTTTTTTTTTACATCCTTACCTCCTTCGCTCCTTTGTACCAATAACGTACGCATTCGGAACCGAACTGCAGATCGACTCTTCATACGCCATATTTTTTCGTATAAATTTCACATCGCGAAGATGAAAAAAAAAAAGTTCTCATAAAATCTCAACTCTACAGTACAGTTAAATTTTCACGATTACTGGTAATTTTTCTTTCTCCATCGTTACTTTATAGAAACACATCAAATTTTCGTTGAATTATGTATTTATCGTTCTATATTATGGCTTACGGTTCTGAAGGGTTACCAACAAAAAAAAAAAAACGAAATAAAAGAAAAAAAAAAACGTGTCAGTCATCAGAGACTGCAGCAAAGAGGGAAAGTCAAACACGAAAGGTCCAAGAACTAGACTAGCTCACCCACCTACCGTTCCAGCGTCAGATGTTAATAGAGAGGAAGAGAAAGAAAGAGAGATGTAGATCCAAAGGCTGGCTGTAGAAACCAGAAGTCAAATTTCACGTCTCTGAGGCAACAGCGACACAGCAACAGGAACATCCAGAGCAGAAGCAGCAGGAGCAGCATGAGCGTAGTAGAGAGTTTAGTGGTGGTTTGGTTTGAGCTCCAGCAATCTGTACTTTATACCGTCTGTCGCTCTACCTTCAAAGTGCAAGTGCACACTCACCCCATGCGTACGTACGACGAGCATCAGCAACAGCAGCAGCAAAAGCAGCGAATCTCACCAACTACGACCTTCCAGAATAATCCCCTTCTTCCCTCTTCCCTTTTTCCTTTTCTATTCTCCGCATTTCTCGCGCCTGCAGGAAGTCCCTCACACCCTCTAAAGTATTAGCAGTACTCCTCCTTTACCAATTCATGTAATAATGTATATAAATATCTACACCAAATCGTTTGCAAGTTAATTAATTATCTATAATAAAGATGATTTCGAAACGCGCTTAAACTGTATACACTCCATTATTATACAGAGTGTTCCAAAAGTGCTTTTGCCGGCTTTGAGGGTGGATAGGGGATGCAATTCTGAGACGAAAAGTCCTTTTGCGTTTTTGCTTCTGACGGACAGAAACCGAAATATTTAACAAAAAAAAAAAATCAATCATGCATTGAGACGCTTGCCGCACCATAGCTAAGCAGCACGGGCACTGCGTCGCGTCATTCGCGCCGGTGAGACGGCGGGAAAATTGAACTGATCTAAAGCGCTCTCCTGATTGGTTCTCTTTTTGTCTGAAATATCTCGTTACCTGTTCGTCAGGTGCGAAATAGCAAAAGAACTTTTCGTCTCAGAATTGCATTCCCTACCCAACTTCAAAGCCAGTAAAAAAACTTCGGGTATACAAACTGTATAACAACCAAATAATTATTTCATTTGTCGTGCCATTGGACGAGATTGTTAGGAAAAAAAATACCACGTTTTGATTCTTCTTCTTCTTTTTTTGCAATTGATGATTCAACTACCTGATGCTTGACAATCCCTAGAATTTCTATCTTGAACGAATCCCTGACCTACACTAATTAAATATAATCCATTTAAAAAATATTTAAAATTCTTCATTGATAATATAAAACGCGTACATATACGTACGTACGTATGTATAGGTAGGTGTATGTATATCGATATAAATATGTACAGCAACGTCAGCATCGTCGCGATATCCATATACGAGGCACAACTACCTACGAAAAGTAGGAAGCTTTTACGGCAGAGAAGTTAGTCAAGTGTCGTCGTCAGGCTCTTCACTTTAACATCGCGCCCTGCGTTTCGCCGCGTGCGGAGGTCATACTATAGTATATTATACAGCACGCGCATTTTATCTATATATTGTATAATATATATAGCTTAAGAAAAAAGAGAAAAGAAAATTTTACACGCCTCGACGTTTTTTTAACTATTTTCTTTCGCTTTATTCTCCTGATTTTTCTTCCGATCTCTACCACCTCGTCTTTTCTTTCTCATATTGAATTATTTTTCCGGAATTTCATTTCTAGAAATCGTGATGAAAAGAAGAAAGAAAAAAAAGGGAGAGAGAGAGAGAGGGAAAGAAAAAAGGGCACATGTGATCAGAACGTGAACGGAATGAAAGAAGATTGTGTCCCATTTGGCGTAAAATACCCTATAGAATAAATATAATATAAGTATATGAAAAATATCGAATTTTTCATCAGGTGTCACAAAACGCGGTGTATATAGGATATCATTGACGGTGTATATATACCGCAGTATATATCCCCATAGTATGGTTTCATTTTCGCACCACTTTCAGTCCACCCGACCAGCTTACGTGCTGGCTATACCCCATGACTATACCCTATCGAATTACGGGGGTCGAATCGAAAATTCTATATCACGTGATTACATACGTAGTATATACAAGTAAGTCTGCACATATGTACAAGAGAATTCTTACGCGACACATATATGTCTGTATTAGAAAAGTATATAAAAAAAAAGAACGTGACGTTTAGCACCATAGAAAAAGAAAAAAAAAAAAAATGAAATAAACCCCGTGTCACATTAAGAGACCACCGAAAAAAGAAAAAGAAGAAAATGGAGTCGACAGAAAAAAAAAAACAGAAGAAGTTTGTCCATTTTTTTCCATTCATTTAATTTTTCTGTTTTTTTTTGCGAGAGATTTTAATACCGTGCATTAAACGGGCGTGAATTATGTCAGTTTTGCGTAATGTTTTAGGATTTGGAATTAAGGTTGGAAGGGTTAAACGAGCGCCTTTGGAGGGGTTGGAGGGCGACGAGGGAGGAAAAAAGTGGGATGAGGAGGGGGGCGTGGTCGTTGGTCGTACAGGGGAGAAGACTATATTCAACGAACGGACGTGGGACTTGACCCAAAATTAGCACGTTTCAGGGCTCCCAGTTTCGCGTCCGGTTTGCCAATGAACCTTGCCAAACACGCTTTTCCCGGTACACATACAGAAATGTAGGGTTAAAAAATGACAGAGAAGTTGGAGAGGGAAAAAAAAGCGAAAAGAAAAAAAAAAGAAAATCGGTATGGGAAGAACAAAATTTCGAAAAACCTGCGAAAGAAAAAAAGAAAATACAAACCTCTCTTCGGAGTGAAACCAACGAACCAGTTAAAAAAAGGGGATGGAGATGAGGGACGTAAGAAATTGCAAGAAGCGACATAGTCCCGTTTCTTGTTTCTTTTTCTTTTTTTCATCTTTTTACCCCTGAAGGGGGAGGGAGGCAGAGGAAGGAGACGAAACGTCAAGGGAAAAAAAAAAAAAAATAAAACGGGCACGTCGTGCCGAGTTTGCTTTTCTTAATTTTACAATGTAACACACATACCCATGTACGTGCGTACCGTCCATGTGAAAATTAGATCGATCGTGTCACCGCCGATATTCCATGCTTTGAAAAGTTTTCGGGTTTAAATGAGAATGAAAATGAAGATGAAAATGGATATCGAGGTAGACGATCGTCGGCGTTTCTATCCGAGCTGATTTTCTTATAAATAGGAAACTGAACCCAAAAACGCGCCGGTCCATGAAATTGTACAGATTGAACGTGACTCGGTTAAAAATTACGCCATTTTTCCACGCTTCCAAAATCTCGATGAATTCCAAATAGGGTCTATGAATATATATCTGAGCAGGGTAGGAAAAATAATCAAAAGATAGAAGAAAATTAAACTCACAAAAATCTATCACCGATAATTCGCTGTAGATTATCAAATCGATAAATTACTGCGATCGCTCGATTATTTTATTTCTTTTTTTTTCGGTTTCGTTTTCACTTTTTTTTTTTTTTTTGCTATTCCACTTTTCCGTGTATATGCTGATATTTATTGCCACGGTTATGTACTCGTCGCACCTTATCCCACCCTATCATATACACGTATAATAAGCGTCTACATAAATGCATACATAGATTTATGTATGTATTTTTCGAACAGCAGCTGTTTCACGGAAATCCCTATATACATACATTATATGTAGATATATATAACTATTATATACGATAAACCCCATAAATATAATTTTATGGGTCACATTTGGACCATTATGTACAAATATGACCAATATATATCTCAATTTTGGTCGTTTTTTCTTTTTTTGTTCCTTTTTTTTTGCGTTTCCTTGTATTATAATAGATATTTTGAAAAAAACGGAAGAATATACATAAACAGGGATATGAAAAATGAAAAATAGATAAACCAGTACTTTTCTTTCTTTTTTTTTTTTTTCTTCATCAATAATTTCGTTTTCTTCTTTCTTTTCAATTTTCAAAGAAAAAATTTCTCTTCTCATCATTATTTCAATCATCATCCTCTTTTATTTATTTTGTCGCCGTTATAGACGGATCGAATGTTCAAATACGTACTCCAGAATATTAGGCGCATGGAGTTTATAGGAGGGTGAGAGAATCTTTTTCCTTTTTTGTTCTTTTCTCTTTATTTCTTCCTTGACTTTCTATCCTATTCTTTTTTTTTTTGTTCTCATCCTGTTTTCTCAAAATTCACAAGAGAGAGGGAGATATGATGCTGAACGAAGAAAAAGAAACGAAAAAAAACTGTAAGAGAGAAGAAAAAAAAGGGAAAAAATCAAAAAAGGAAAATTGAAGAAAAGTAAGTTTTCAGGGAGTAAGAGAATTAATTACAAACGTACCGAGGCAATATTCTTTGATTATTCATCCTTTTCCTCAACATCGTCGTCGTCGTCTAGATTCTCAACGGGTCCCCCAAGTTTTTTGTTCTTCTCGCGTTCCTTAACTTATAAGTTGTAATATCGAAGAATCGCAGACGGAGGAAAAAAAAATTTTAAAAGAAAAGAAAATGAAAAATGTAAAAATGTAAAAATGAAAAACTAAAAGTGCAACGAATCGCGTGTTATTCGTAAAAGTGTATCCGTACATAATTTAATTTTACTTAGAATTCAATTCGAAGACAATACATAAAAGAGCATTGATTATGATATTGTCAAATCAGAAGAGAGGAAAGAAAATTTTAAAACAAATAATAATAATGATAATAACATTGATTCAATCAATAAAATCGATGATATAGAAACAAAAAAAAAAACAAGAAAATTGTAAATTCCAAATAATCGAAAAAAAATTTAGTCCATCACCTATATGGATATAAGGTATAATGCACGTATATAAAAACTGAAAAACAAAAAAATTGGAACCGAAAACAAAAAACAAAAAAAAAAAAAGTTGAAAAGAGGGACGCGGCTTTAAAAAAATAATATGTAGGTTGTACATCGTACACATAATATCTGAGTGATGAGAATGAAGATTTCTTCGGAGGGAGGAGTACGTAAAGTATGGGGGTCGGTTGGGGGTGGGGGTGTCGTTGCCGCATCTATTGTACGGGAATCGTTGCAGCTGGTTTCATCGCCGAAAAATCTTTCGTCCCAGTTTCCTCTCTCTGTGTATTTCTTTTTTCTTTTTTCTGTGTGTTTGTTTTTTTTTTTCTCTAGATACTTCTGATTTTTAAACTAAAAGGTAGAACAAACGACGAATGGAAGAAGAAAAATATAGAGAAAAGAGATATGAGTGGGGGAGGAAAAAAGAAACCAAAAAAAGGAAAGAGAAAAAAAAATAATTTACCTCCTCCCCCGATTGCTGCTTAGAAAAAAGAATATTGCAGGGGTATTTTTCGCCGTTCTTCTCTTTTCACTTCTTGTTCTTTTGGCCATTTTTTTTTTTTTTTCGTTTTCTCCTCTCGTTTTCTCGATACATTTTCTATTCTTCTTGCCCTTTGTGTTATCACTATACCTATACGTATAAGGATATATACGTATAATTGTAAACGTTCGTATCGCATACGTGTATATTGCAGAGAAAAGAAAAAAGAAAAAGGATTCGCGATGATGAAAGATCAGAAGAATGACCTAAATTCGAGAAAATATATAGAGAAAATCCCAACCAACTAATATATAAAACCGCCATCGTCTTTTGTGTGTAGAAAAGCAGCTGCGGTTTTCATATACCTATAGTATAGCATAAACTATACTTTTTCTTCATTTTTATTTGTTACTCCAACTCGTTTTTCTTTTTTCTCTCTATCTATTCTACGACTATTCATCATCCGCAAATATGATATACCTCATGCGCCCTACATTTTTCGCGTTTTTCATTTCCTTTTTTTTTGTTTCATTTTCATTTTCTTCGCGATCATGTGTAGCGTGATCTATAATATGAAATCTTACGTACAATATATCAGGCACTAAAGAAATGGAAAAACGAATGAAAATTAAATAGATAATAAAATTATGTTGAGCCATGAAATTAGAATGAAAAAAATATATATATATAATAATACATAATAATATGGGTACCTATTTTTCTATTTTCCGATCAATTGACCTTCACCGCCTCTATTATCTCCTCTGATCGTATATGGAAAGGAAAAAAGAAAACGAAGACACAGAAAAAAGAAAAAAGTTGACAGAAAAAAGTGTTAATATTACACGCACGATTTGAGCGATTTTCATGGATGTGGTTCGCAAGGTCAACGAGAGGATCAAAAAAGCGTATTATAGCTACAGTTGTAACCGAGTTAAGAGAAAAAGAGGGAGAGAAAAAGAGAAGGAGAGAGAGAAAGAGATGGGAAGGAAGGAAGGTTGTTTCCCGTCGTTTCCTTCGAACGACAAGTAATTTGTTTTCCGTATGGCATCGGCGTTGGGTGGTGTACGGTTTTTTTCGAAGGGGATGAAAACGCGAGTATTATATGGGAGTATGGGGGGTATTCGAGTAAAGGGAACGAAGAGGTCGTCGTCGCTGGTTTGGGGTGCCGCGGAACGTGATTTATGTGAAACCCGTCTAGTCGTCTGCTTTTATTATATCCGTTTGTTTGCTGCAATACACTGTATACACTATACATGTACATACCTACAATAAACATATATCTATACATATTCTATTTTGTTATATTTTATTTCATTTTATTTCATTTCCCACGCCCAAAAAAAGTACCTACTACTACTACTACTACAATATAGTACAGTGAGAGAAAGTGATAGAAGGTAAAAAAAAAAAAATCCCTCTCTCATTATTATATTTTCTCGTTGTATTCCGTTTGTTTGTTTGTTTGTTTGTTTGTTTGTTTGTTTTTCCGCATTTCCCCTTTCTCGTTATACTATACGTATACATAATAGCTATACATATATACCTATATACCTAATGCGGTTTTATCTCGTTATTTATTGCAATCATTATATTATCGATATTTATTTCACAAAAATTTATTGCACGTCATTTTTATTTTATTTCCTTTTTTTTTTCCCTACCCTTCCTTCGCACGAAGTGACACACTTTTTTCTATTCTTTTTTTTTTTTTTTGGTTGATAAATAAATAAACGAGACGCAAGAAAAAAAACCGACGCGTCATTCGTATTAAATTACATTTATATTTGTCTTTTTTTCTCAAGTTCTACGATTTTTCTTTCCTTTTTTCACCCTGAAACGTCTTTTTTCTCTGCATTTCTGAATGAAAAAAAAGAAAAGGAGAAAGAAAAGAAAAAAAGCATATTCGGAAACCAACCCCTAGATTTTTCTAACCCCCATAGACACCAGAGACCGGAAGGTATTTTGGGTGTAATATACAGTTAGGTATATAGCCTGTATATATATATATGTATGTATCGTTCGATTTGCAGCCATTCAAAAAAAGCAAGAGGGGTGAAAATTCAACCACTGCTAATTTAACAACCATTCATTGATATATATATATAAAATAAACCACAGCTGCAGATAACAGAGCCGATAATTAACCCAACGACACAAGCGAGAGAAAGAAACGAAAAAAAACAAAAAAAAAAAGAATCAAATGAGATAAAAAAAATTTAAAAAAACACCCTGTACACGGTGTGTACACGACATGTAAAAGGGAGGGGTTGGTGTGGGATGATATTCTCGTTTTTGTTTCGTGGTGTGAGAAATGTTTTTTTTCTTCCCTCTTTTTCTTTCTCGGCATAACAAACAATAAAAATTGAAGAAAAAAAAAGAAAAAAAAGGTCAATTAACGGAACCGCGAAAAACCATTGTTTAATGCGCAACACTTTAATGTCCATCGTTTTTGTAGATAAATTAATTCTCGGAATCGAAAACTTAAGATATAAAATAAATCCGGTTGAATTGAATTTTTTTTTTTTAAATTCGACCAAATGAAAAAGCAGGTGGAGAAGATTGGGAAAATTTTCAATTGCGAAATACTGCAGTAATTTATACACATTACAAAGGTATATATGTATATAGGTACATTCAGGTATATGGGTATTATATTATATTACACATTATATCATATAATGTAATATAATATACAGTCAGCTATAATAATATATATTTATACCCATTCCGGTCATTTGACGTTACACGAAACGACGACGTAAACCTAAATCGGCTTACCGCGAAAAAGTATATACAAGCTAAATATATACAAGTACGTACATATATTTATTATGTACCTATATACATGCATCGCCGAGGAAAGATCGGATCTGGAATTTCCCGTCGGGGTTTCTTTCCTCCCCCATTTAATCGAAGTCGGAGGGCAAATTGGAGAAACGGGGGTGCGTGGACGGAGAATAGGAAACCACATTGAACTAAGAACATATACCTAAGTAAATGTATATAATATATTATGTAAAACAATAATTTACCTATGTATTATAGGCGTACCTACAATCGAATCCTCTGTCAAAAATTCCAATCGCTGAATCAAATAAACTTCGCTTTACTTTAACTTTTACTCTTACATTTACTTTTACTTTACTTTGCATTAATTAACCACCCTCTACTTTACCGATTGTTTCTACAGATTTTCATCAATTTACAGATACGAGTAACGTCGTCAAATTTAAAATAAAAAAAAAAAAATCAAATCAAATCGAATAAAATTCAACTTCTTTTACCCCACACTCCACATATACTATACTCTCTAATTTTTGGAAAATGAGAAACAAAAAAAAAAGAATCCGAACGAGATCCGAAAATTTGGAAAAAGAAGAGAACGTGAGAGAAAGAAAAATGACAGAAATAAAGAAAACGAAAGAGAGGAGAGGTTGGAAACTGGAAGAAAAAAAAAGAGAGAGAAAAGAAAAAAGGAGAAAGAAAAAAAAACACTGTGCTAATTATGAAAACTAAGGCATTTCCATAGACGTAGGAAATTGTGGTGGTAACTCACCTGCAGCAGCAGCAGCAGCAGCGGCAGAGAAGGTTCTAATTAATTCTCGGTTTGGGGTGATGTATAAGTACGATGGTAATGGTGATGGTGAATATATTTGAGTAAACTCGTAACCCTGCCGCTCTTGATTTTGCTGCTGCTTTTGCCAGTGGTGTTGGTGGTGGTGGTGGTGGTGGTGGTGGTTATGGTGAAGGAATTTCTCGTCAACGTATTGCAGGGAAAGTAATCGTATGTACGTCGTACGAAAGCGGCTGCAACGCCATGAGCGGGATAATACGGTAAAGTATAGTTTCACATACGTACCGTATACATAAACAGTAAACACATACTTCCACACACATGGTATATAAATGTATTTATATCTATATACAAACGATATACGGATAGGTATATAAAACGTCGCTGCAGAAATAACATCCATAAAACCAGAGAGTTATTTCATACAGTTGGTACTACATTTATGTCTGCGCTATAGCAACACCGGCAATACGTACACCCGGTATATAAGGGAAAACTCGATGGAAATGGCGAATGGTAAAAAAAAAAAATCACTTTTGAACAAAAAATGAACGATGACTGCGAAATACGTGGGAAGAAGAAACTAAAAAAGTTGTAAATCGACGAAGAAAAAAATAATGTATAGAAGAGATTTTGAAAAAGGCGATTTTTAATTCTCTCTCATACGATGGTTTTATTTAATTTTTTTTTTTTCAATTTTCCATCCTTTTTTTTTTTCAGTCAATTAAATGAGTCGTAAAAATTATATTAATTTCAAAATTACTATCGACCTATTTTACGGGGAGCTTTAAAAGCCGGTAGAAATTATTACGGAGGCTTACGTGCTTATATACGAGACAAGAAGAGAATTAGGGGTCAAATATAATTTTAGGGAAAACGATTACGACGATAATGGCGTTGGAATTTTATTATTGGACAGGGAGGACCTATATAGTTTATGTATATGCCTATATACTTGCGTACGTATATACCTGTGTATATAATATAAAATATAACGCGGAGGGGTTGCCGCGGCGATTTACGAGTCGCACATAATTTCGGCTCAGCTGCTTAACCCGTCCGACGCGAACGACGAGATCCGGATGCCAGCCTCCGACCACTGATGAAGTTTAAAAATTATTCAAATAAAATTATAAATCGAAAAACAAAAAAAAAAAAGAGACAGATAAATGGAGAGCAAAAAATCAACGGATACGACTGAGTAAAAAAAATTTGTTTAATTTAAAAAAAAACAATTAAAGAGAGAAAGAACAGAAATTACTATAAAAACGGGAATCCCCGGCTTTTCCACGTCTACCAATCAAATAAATTTCCAAATCGTATAGTTCTGAATTTTTCGCAAAAAAAAAGAAAAAAACCAAAAAAATTTTTTTTTCGGCGTCAGGTCTCAATTGGTAGCCGCCGTTGAACAAACGTAAGAATAATTTATAGCTTTTTAACGCGTGTCTTTCTTTTTTTCTCTCGTTTTTTATTTTCTTCTCATGCTTCATTGTTATATGGTGTAGTGTGAAACGTCTCGTCCGACACGTAAGATAAATCTCGTTCGCACCACTCCTCATCTTTCTGAAATTGAATTATTTTCTACGACGTGCTAAAAACATCGTATACTATACTATATATTATAATAATAAAACAACCGTTTGAGACCGCTTAATAACCTACCCCAACGCGGTGATTTCCGGCCATTTAAATGGAGTGCGCCTCGCTGAGATTCTAAATTTTCTTATACTGCAATCTCCGAGTTTGATTCCGACGAATTTTCTTCACAACTACATTAAATCGACTTTCACAGTCCAGAATCAACGTCGCAAAATGTGGCGCCGTTCAACAACTGACATGAGACTTATTTTTGACCGTGAAAGAACCAGAAAAAAAAAAACCAAAAATAGTTTTCGAACCAGAAATTTTTGTTTCCTTCATCTTCTTTTTTCTACCGCCATCTTCCGAAATCACCGTAAATCACTCGAGATCGAGTGGATCGACGATTATTAAAAAATGTAATAACATCCTCATAAACGAATTGACAAATAGAGAGCACATTTTGATTTATTAAAAAAAAAAAATAATAAACGATCGTTGCAACTAATTAATTTCTTTTCTTTCGCGAGCTATATTATAGGTATGTTAATATTGGGTATTTCGTACCGGATGTTCGACGAACTATAAATTACTATAAATATAATTAGTGATTTTTTTTTTCTTTTTCTTCTTCTTCTTCTTCTTCTATCAAATTCAACGGATAGTTGGGATTTTTTTTTGACTGACTTATGAAAACAATTGACATTAACGTTATACCAAAAATACACATTAGAAAATTTTTATCCGGTGTTTACTTTGCTTCGGTAAAACGCATCAAAGCACCAGATGTAGATGCGGTATAGTTAAACTCGCACGGGGTTGACTTACACATACCTCAGTGTGTGAAGAAGAGGAAAGAAAAATGAAAAAAAAGGATTAAAAAAAAACTAATAAGAAACAGATTTTACAACGTTAATTAATTGATTGATTGATTGATTTATTTCTTCATCTTCTCGCCGTTCTGCACTGATTTTTCCGTACAAACGAGAGTGAGAGAGGAAAAGAAAGAGAAGTTTTTCGAAAAATTGAAAGCCAGCAAAAAAAAAAGAAGAGATCGAGAGTAAACCGAGAAAGAATTTGTACGTGTGTTATATATACCTATACAGCTACTGACTAACAACATATGAGTTTCAAGTTCTCAGTAAAAGTCAGACAGTAACCAGACACGAAATTAATCTAAAAATAAACCGTTCAAAAGCAATATAGAGTCCCAGTTAAATTCACTCCGTATACCTCCTACTGCAGGATTAGTACACCGAACCTAAACCTTATTCTCCATGTTTTACAAAGTCAGTTAGCGAACACGCGAGCGTCTCTGAATTTATTTCACATTTTATCGAAATCGAAGAATGAAAAGACAAAAAATAATTGCAGATTTTTTTCTTTCTTCACATAATTGGATACAGAATCTCTTACGTTATTGTACCTCGATTGGGTGGATAATTTTAAGGTCGTGATTTGGCGGAGAAACGAGGACAAAAAAAAAAACAAGAAGAAAATCCAACAAAAAAACAATGAAGATTTATAATTGCATTTATATTATGTAATCCCTTTCATATACTGCGGCATAGATCGAGGGTTTTTCGAATAGTTTCGAATCTGCACGCGTGTGCGGCGTTCGAGATTATATTTATATAGGTTAGATTAGGGTAGGTTAGCTGATACTTTCTCACAGTGAAAACTGTGTAGTCCACCGCAGTTAGCCTAATCCCTGAATAGGTTATAGCTCACATCCATGCAGCGGCAGGGAGAAGGGAAAAGAAACACAAAAAAAAAAAAGAGAGAAAGCTTTCATATAGGGTGTGAGAAAATCCTTAAGTCCTCTTCGCCCTGTTATGTATAATACATAGAAATCCGCTTTTTCCCCCTCTCAAGAGCCCCCGGCCCCTTAATTTTTGGATATCGACGTACGTGCGGTCAAAACTAGGTAATTAACATTATATAGGTAATATATAGGTATGTATATTGTACATAATCATATAAGCATTTATAAAATATATCACACGTGTCACGTGTACCTACCTTATAAAAAATGAGATTTTTTTTTCGAAACTATGAGATTATAATTACGAGCATGATATTAAAAAAAATTTCAAAACTAAGATATTTTGCTTTACTTTTTCAAATTACATATAAATGCGAATATTATCGCGAAAAATTCAAAGAACGCCCCTTACGATGTGCGGCACCGCGATGGAAGAAAAAAAAAAAAGGAAAGAATAGAAAAATAAAAAAGGAAATAGAAAAGGAAAAGAGAAATAGAAAAAAAAGTCCCACATATGTATGAGACCTACCTACGCATATAAATCGCACGCAAATGATTTTCTTCGGGGTTGATCGGTCGTCTGAGGTTGACATCGACATATTGATGCCAAAAACTCACCCTACCCCATAAATTTTCATTCGCACCCCTCGCGTATTCGTGATTTGGTCGATAGGAAAAAGAAAAAGAAAAAAAACACCAAAACCAACGAAAAAAAACAAACGTGCGACGGAATCTCATGTGTATAGGTATAGAGGTATTAAATCAATCCTACGCGACAACTTGCTCTGAGCGAATTAGGTGAGTGACGACCCTGCAAAACCTTTCCCTTAATTCACCCCTTTCCAACCTTTTAGATACCTTTTTTTCTTTTTTTTCTATTTTCTTTTTTTGAATTTATCTTTCTTCGATTTTTTTGGCTCATGATTTTTATTTTCTTCCAACAGTTTCCTCCGAGTACACCTCTTATCCCCGTACCCGACTTACTTTCCTCTTCGTTTTTCTTCCCCCACCCCCCCTCCTCGCCTTTTCTTTCCTTCGTTCTTTCGACCAACATGATCGTTCTGACGCGCATTTTATGTATATATGTATTATATGGAACTCTATAAAGCCAGCTCGCCTCGACGTAGTAGAAGGTTTTTAAAACCACCCTCGATAAAAAAAAAAGCTGCGGTTAGAAAAACCTTGGCGCTTTTTTTTCTTCTTTTTTTTTCATTTTCTTTTTTTCTTTCGGAGGGTTTTTTTTTGTTGCTTTTTTTGCAAGTAGGTACGTACATGTACATACATATGTACGTGTAGTTGCGAACGTGTGGGGGGGGAGGGGAGGGTTCGAGGGGGTATAAAAGTTTAAATTGAAGCCAAAACGGTGGATGGTGGTGGTGTGGCAAATTTTAGAAAGTAAGGCGAGAAATCGTGTTCTGAACTCCTAAACGAAAATGACGAATGTTTTCAATTAAGGTCAAAAAGCTTTCGCGTAGCTTTTTCAGACAAACTTTTACCGGACTTTACCACGCGGGTTATACCTACCCGTTGGACGTGTACAAATGAATGAAATAAATATAGAAACAGAAAGAGGAGAGAAGAAATTAGAAACAGAAAAAAAAAAAACAACAAATTTTACGATAGAAATTATAGCTGTAGAACAACTTCAGATTTTAGTAATCTCAGATTATTAGAAAAATTTTTTTGCCTCACCTCTGGTATATGGAACGATTTGAAAAATAAAAAAAAAATGTATTACCATAGGACACGTGCTGATGAAGGAGAAAAAAAATCCAAAAGAACATTGCGAGAAACTTTTCTATTCTACGATTTATGCAAACGAAAAAAAAAAAAACTCACCAACTCATTTTTTTTCCACACGAAATACGTGGATCGAATTTGACGAAATACATTGCAGTATATGCGGCGTTTCTTACCTGTAACAAAAATTTATAAATCAACAGTGTTCAGATAATTGGAATGGAGATTGGAACGATTAAAAAATCGAAGATCCGGAAACCAAAAGATGTAAAAAAAAGAATCGTGTTGCAAATATCTAATCGTTATTCTATACCTGCACCACCATTGGCACCCGGTATACCTATAATGTAATACGGGTAGTAGTGGCAACATGGTGAAAAAAAAAGAAAATAAATCAAAACCAAAAAAGAAAAAAAGGAAAGAAAAATCCGTTCGGTTAGATAGTGTCACCATAGTGGAGAGTTGATCGTGTTTGGTTTGGTGAAAAGAATCTCTCAGCTCTACGTTGGTCAAAAAACGTTCGTTGGTCGGCCATTGAAATTCCGAATGCAACTCTACGAGTAGCAGGTCAGGTTAGGTAGAAGTACATAGGTATACGTATGTGGCGTTCCCCATTGTTCCCTTGAGATCGTGGATCTCTATTTAGGAATCCCATTAAATTTATCCTGACCGCATAGAAAACTGCAAGACCGAGTCTCCTTCGATCGCCTATAGGTTTTACAGGTATAACCACCTATACGTACGAATAAGAAGCGAATAAAACCAAAAACAAAAAAAATTAAGCGTTTCTCCAATTTCTTTTCTCAATTTTTATTTCAATCCGTCGATCAACGGGGTTGAACAAAGAAGAAGACGCATACAAGGATAAGAAAATGAAGTGAAAGAAAAAAAGAACCAAAAAGAAACAGATAACCACGAAATGAAACATAGAAATAGAAAAAGCAAGAGGGAACGACGGAAGCAGGACGAGGTTGAAAAATGCGAGAAAAAAAAAAAATAAAAGAAAAAGAGAGGAATGTGGAATGGGGATGAGGGAAGTGAACAGGGTAACAATGGAATAGAAGCTTTATGAGGTTCTGGGGCACGAGGTCCCCTAAGAACAATGACAAACAGCACACGTGGATGAAAAGTAGTGTATAACAATGTAAAATTTTAGGCGCTACACACGTGTAGTTTTTTTTTTTGCTTTCTTTTTTTTCTCGTTTGATTTTTCGGTTCTTCAACGTACGAAAATACGCGGATAATTTCTTTTTTTTCTTCTTCAAAATAATCGCGAACAAATATATATATACATATAGGTAATAAAAGAATTTTCAAACACCGTTCTATGTGGTGATCGCAAATACCTAATAATAATAATAATAATAATAATCGGAAAAGGACCCTGAAATTTGAGGACCTTAACGGGGGGGCGGGGAGAGAAACACGCTCGGTTATATACCTAGTTGTGTTGAAAATTTGAGAACCCGTGGAGAAACAGATGTGACAAAATATATAATATACATGTATATATATATAGGGTGAGTCACTTCAAACTCCGAGAAAGGGATGAGGAGCCTCATTCAGTTTTTCTTGAGCGGTCGACCCGCCGCGCACGGAAAGAATGTTTGGAATGAGAAAAGTCCACTCAAAAATACAGCGTGCTCAACGAATGAGGAGGTCGAGTCGAGGTCAAGCGCATGTCTGCCGAAACAAGCTCCTCCCGTTATCGGTGTTCGGGAAAACTCACCCTGTATATAATGTATAAAAGAACTTTAGCGTACTGAATTGAATGGTCAAAATTTGGACCGCAGTTTGGCAGCTGTATTTGACAATGGGGCGATGGTTTTCGAAGTGTATAACCAGAGTTGTGTGTCGATGTGAAACAGATTTTTCTTCAAACTATCGCGACCTGTAGCGAGAAACTTATTCTATTTCGATTTTGATTTCTATTCAAAATTCCGAAGCCGGCGGCTATGTGGTATGTGCGTATATTCGAAAAGAAGATATTTTTAACGAGACGGATGAAAAATGATCTTGTGAATTGGCAACCGGATTAACAAAAAAAAAACAAAAAAAAAAAAGAACGAAGAAGAAAAAATTCCCCGTCAATCAATTTTCACGTCGCTCCTGCACGCGCCATTGAATCACACCTCATTCGATAGCGATAATCGCTTTTCAATGGGTGGTCGCGATTTCTCGTTTTTACCTTCATTCATAAAAAAACTGATCTGCACCGTCACAAATCACCGTCAATTTTCATCAAACCTTTCGCTTTGAAAATTTCGTTCAGTTTTCAAAAAAAACAAAAGAAAAACCCAACGAAATAAAAATGAATAAATGAAAAAGAAAGAATTTAAAAACAAACCGGGACCAAAAATTTCGAAACTACATTTACGACAGAAAATTTGAAACCGCATGTGAATGTAGGTATTCCAAACAACTCAATTTCACTGTGGTTAAAAAATTTGAATTCGATTTTTTTTTTTTTTTTTAATATTTTCGAAGGAAGGAAATTTTTTTTTTTATTTATAAAAACGAAAAACCTAATAAAATTTTTGAAAGAAACGACATTTTTCACTCCCCAGTTTAAACCAGTTCAAACACACCGTGCACACTGTGTACGGTCCTTTTTTTTTTTCATTCTTTCCTTCTTCCATTTTATTTCTTTTTTTTTTGTTGCTTTTTTTGCTTTTTTACTCTCTTCCTCTTTCATCCCACCTGCACCATCAAAAATCAGTGCGGGAATTTATTTTACACGTGCGTTACAAACGAATTGAATAAAAGGAGAGAACGTTTGAAAATAAAGATTCGCGGGGGTTGGGTGAAGGAGGTAAAAAAAAAAAAAGAGAATAAAAAAAAAAATTCTTGTACCATTTCTTTTTCTCTTTTTTGGAATTCTTTTACGTTTTATTCCCTTTTTTACTTTTCTCGTCTTGTTCGGTTAGGTTATTTAAAGGAATTATATTTGACTAGTGTTACGAGGAGGGGTGGCGCGGATTGGGATGTGTCTGTCTGTCTTTTTTTTTCTTTCTTTCTTTCTTTCTCTTTTTTTTTTTACTTTTCCTTTTGCTTTTTTAACGTGCCAATCAATATTGATTCTCTTTCCAAGCGACGAGAAAGACAGAGAGAGAGAGAAAATTCTCTTCGTATTTTTCGCCCTAAGTCTTCCTCAAATTTTTTTTTTTTTTTTTTATCATCCCCCTTCTTATCTCATTCCTTTTTCTCATGTTCTGTTTTATTTATTTTCTCTTCGGTTTTTTTTTTTTGTGTTTTTTTTTCCGTTTTCCAAGCGTTGTTGCCAGTAATATTCTTTCGCATTTCTCTCTTTACCTACCTACCTACCTACCTACCTACCTACCTACCCCATCACTGTGCTCACCTTCTTCACTTATACACGTACATTATATTTCAGTCTCTCTTTTCCGGTTCTTTTTTCTTTTTTTTTTTCAACAGTATAAGGGCGAAATTGGACATCCGTTTCTTATTACTCTAACGGGACAAAATAATGCCTTTGTTATGCTGATGCAAGTCGATGCCCTTGATATTCATATAGGTGTAATAATGTATAACGTATACAGTAACCGTTGGAGAAAAAAAAAAAAGAAAAAGAAAAAGAAAAAGAAAAATTTATACGAAAATGTAAACGGTGTAAAAAATGTATGAGAGAAAAAAAAATAATTTCTGCAGACATATATTCAATAGATTAGATACAAGTGTTTGAGTTTTTTTTTTTTTTTGATTTTTTTTCCGTTCATATGTAAAGAAGTAAATAAATTTTTGTACACGGGCGTGTATAGGTATATCGGTGTACCGAGGGATACAACAAATTCCACCATACGGTAAATAGTTGGAAGTTTATTTGCGGTCGAAGCAGCGACTGTTCTCGCGTATATGTATACCTATGTATGTATAGGAATGTTAACGCGATTATACGAGATAATTCGGAAACTATTCCGTTAAATCTGGAGCAACGTTTATACGAGGTATAGGGCAAATTTTCCCTCCCGTGGGAACAGCTGCGGGCATATAGGTATAGTTCGGGAACTTCTGTATCCCGCACGTATACAACTCCCCGCAAACGGTGGTCGTCCCGCGTCCACGTGATACGGAAAAAAACGAAAACCAAAAATAAAAGAACAAAATGAAAAGCAGGAGAAAAAAAACGATTTCAAACGAAAGCTCGAAATATTGAAGGTGAGCTTCCAAAGAAAAAGAAAGAGAAAGAAAATGAAAAAATATATACTTTGTGTCATATACATAAAACGTACATACAGGTATGTAACATGGGCAATACTTTAGGACACACCCTATACCACTACGAGATGTGATGCAGTTTATATGGGAATTTGAAAGGGATGGAGATGGGGAAGGATCGTCAACAAATGAATATTCATGGGTTAGCAAACGCAATCCGAAAGCACCCGACGGTGATTCTCTCTCTCTCTCTCTCTCTCTCTCTCTCTCTCGCTCTCTCTACGTAAAAGTGATGTGTATAGTTAGTCAGGTGGTGTACATACCCTATACGGTTTGCCTTCTGAATTTCTGATTTCCGTAACTCAGTTAATAGCCTGATACACTCGCTTGCCACGATCAAAACTGAACACTGATTGTAAAATAGACGCACGATTCGAGCGAATTTTCAACGTCCCTTTTTTTTTTTCTTTTTTTTTCAATCATCTTTAATTTTTTTATTCAGTTTCAAAATCTTGGTTCAAATTGTAACGGAAATTGTATTCGAAGATTTTGATACAATATTTGACGAAACAGGGAATGAATTCTAGTAGCTTTTTCACGATTCTTCTTCGTTCTTTTTTCCCTCTCATATTTTTTGTGACGAATATTCGAAGATTTGGGAAAAATAAGTGTGAAAGATTTTGATACAATATTTAACGAAACAGGAAATTCTATAGTAGCTTTTTCAAGATTTTTCTTCGTTTTTTTTCTTCATCTCATGTTTTTTCTGACGAATATTCGAAGATCTTGGAAAAATAAATTAATATGAAAATGTTGCATACACGCACGAAGATGGTAAACAATCAAGAAATTTTCCTGTTAATCATCGACTGCGCGTACCTATAGATATCTAGCCCGCTGCTAATTGATGTAATTTGATCAATCTGCGAGATCTTGTTAACGACGAGTACGACGATGACGAGGACGTGTGGAAATTAACGAGGTTAATACACCGCCATAGATATATAGCGATGGGAAATATAATGTCGAGAGAATATGAGGGAGAAAGAAATTCGCTCATCACCGTTTTTCATTAAAATTGACTCAGAGGCTTTAGTCTAGTCGATTTTAACCCGTCGTTCCGACGTCAGCAGCCTAGAATCTCCCTCCCTATCTAGGCGATTACATATTTTCACTTTATAATACTCGCGAGCAGCTCGTCCGAAGAACTTCGCCATAAACTGTCGAAAATTTTTTCACCTCCAAAAAAATGGACACGGAAATGCAAAGGAAATAAAAAACAAAATTAAACATGGCCGACCCACCCTCGTTGTCTCCTTCCTTTTTGACCTCATGACTCGGCGTTTAATTCTTACCACATGAAAATTAAAAAAGGAAGAAGAAAAAAAAAAAAAAAAAAAAAACTGCTTCGAATAGCGGTAAAGATTATCATGGGGTTTCGGATATTCCGCAATTTTTTTTTCATCACCCCAACAGATGTTGGAATCCATTAGTTTATATTCCAAAAAATTTCCGGGTTTCCGTACCTCCGTATATATACGAAAATTTCCAACATCCCTTAAATCTGCATATCTCGTATCTTATCAAGACGATCAATACCCATCCCGAACCCTGCACAACATATCCTTCTTCCCTCAAACTTCACCCGACAAATACATATATATATATATATACCTTATATATACGTATTTATATACACAGATATATGTTTCTGTTATATACATAAGATATAATATACATCATTTTCCACTTCCCCCTCCCCCCCTCCCCCCCTCCGCCGCCCATACCATCGTCAGATAACTTGACAATTATTAATTATGTTCTTGCACCGCAATTAGCGGTTCCCTCTAATTAAACGGGTCGGAATTAACTGGCTTTCAAAAGAAACTGTGTCACATTATTATTATGTAATATGTATATATATATATATGTATTACAAAGATCAAAGTAATATTTTTTTGGTTTTCATTTCTTTTACAGAATTTTTTGGATCTCGTGCTTTTTTCATTTGGGTTTTCTGGTTTTGCTTTTATTTATTTTTTGAGCACGCGCGACGTACTTTTTGGAGTACGTAAGTACGTACGTCGAACGTGTATAGGTATTGTCACGAGACGTAATTCTAAAGTTAGAACAAACTAATTGGCTTTTCTCGTTCACGATATTTCGTAGTGGAGTTTACTATAAGATATAGTTGTATATGTGTTTAGTGCATCTGTTGGGGACAACGCCATCTGAATTTCGTTGATGAGAGGAGAGGAGAGTAGAGAGTGAGAAAAGGGGATGCACGGCAAAGGGAACGGAGTACACGTACCATAATAGTTTCCGCAAAGTGAATTAACGGGCTCTATATACCTATGAACCAAAACTCATACCCTGACGATCGCCCCATAAGAGAGAAAGAGAGAGACGCTTTCTATGGTACATTTAGTCGAAAAATTTATCAACGAGTAAATTAATAAAAGAATATATATAATTGTAAAATCGAATAGCGAAACATGCGAATCGAAGTAAAATCAATTGCAGCATTTTTTTTTATTTTTTTTTTTTATTCTCGAAAACTGTGCGAATATTTTGCAAAAATTGCTTGGCGCACAAGCCGGCAATATTTTTTTCACGATATTTTTTTCTCAACGCGTTGACGCATAGATATTTTTGCTCGAATTATAATCACATCGTTAGATAAATATGAGGAAAGGATATACGATAGATAAGTTCGAGCGAAAGCAGATCCCGATTATTATTGCAGTTTATTTTCAGTACTTTTTTTTTCTCCTTACTTTCAATCAGTATCGAATCAAGTCGAGGTCATACGAATGCATTTTACCGCAAGCTAACCGTGCGGTAATCCGACTCCGATCGACTTAGGTTTCATTCTTCTCTACGACGCAATTTTTTATAATTTCCTTTTTTTTCTTCTTCTCCTACTCCTTCTCCTGGACAATTTCTACTTTTTTTACAATATTCCAGCACAGAACTGACCCGATCGATAGATTCAGTTTTTGGTAAAATTGTGGAACAAAATCGAAAGAATAAAAAAAAAAAAAGCAGATAATTGAAGTGCACAAAATTGTGCATAGAAAAAGAAAACCAAAAAGAAAATAAAGTACGAAACAAATGAATCAAATTAATTGTTTGTTTGATCGATTGATGTGAAAACACAATCAAAGTTAATCAGGACTATGTAATTATTGCAACGATGAATATGGAATAATTAATATCGTATTCTATCGCGTGTATATGAAAAGCTGTACAATTAAATAATAAATTACGTGTTGCATGCAGTGTATGATTTATTAATTAAAGCGTCGTCGTATCATCAGTATAATTGAAGTAAAATACTATAATAATGATAATAATTATCGTTCGATCGTTGAAATTTTATCCCCAAAAATACTCGACGACCTTTCATGCGACGAAATTTTTGCTTTTTTATACATTTTTAAGTCAATGTACATGTGGAAGACTATATACATTATACATGTAAGACGAAGGAGAAGAAGGAAAGGAAAAAGAAGGAAAGAAAAAGAAAAAAAAAAGGAACTTTGCGAGCTTAAAACGTAGCTTCGGTAGATAATGCCCGAAGCTTTTTTCAGCTATGGTTAAATGTATACCTATATACAAACGGTGTTTAGAAACGTTTCGTGAATCGCAAAAGGCCGTTTTCAGTCTAAAAGTTTCTTTTAGAAACGACTTTATATATAACTTAGTACCTTACGTATACATGTATACATTATACATACTATATACATACATACCTCTCTCCACGTCCGTCGTTCGTTCGCGCAGTCATTTAATCGTCAAATAAGAAAAGGGTTTTTCGCCTTTATACTGCCAAAGGGCAAAAACGGTAACACTGTATAACCTACCTTATACTATATTTGCAACGCTGAGAACCTTCTATGTTATAAATATATATGTAACATATATCCTCATATGCGTGTTTTTTTTTTTGTTTTTCCAACTGCGCAAAGCTTAAACGCCATTTTTCTTTTTCTCTTATTTTCCTTTCGTTTTGATTTTTTCTTGCCCATTGAATTTGTTTTTTTCACTTCTCCAAAATTCCGTCCTCAACATTTTTTTTTTTTAATTTACTTATATTCATTCGATTTACTTTCTTTGTCTTTTTTTTTTTCAACAAATGTACAACTTGAACATTATACATTATAGTATATTATATATATAAAGGCACGTGAGAAAGTGGAGAGGTGAAAAGCGAGGGAAAAAACTAAAAAAAAAAAAAAAGAGAAGAAAAAAGGAAAATTGATAAAAGAAAAGAAAAGAAAGGAGAGAGAAAAAGAAAAAGAAAAGGAAAAACTTGGGAAAATGGAAAATGGAAAAGGGAAAGTGAAATGAGAGACACTTATCGTTAGATGGAGCATTACGTTCACTTAGCTCCATCATTTCGTCGTGCTATTTTCCATCCCGTGATGCTATTATGTATGTATACCTATATACTTCTGTGCCTATACATACCTATGTGTATTATATATAAAAAGTGCTATGGCATCTCATGGTATAACCATAGGATATATACGACGCGATGCTTGTTCCTTCCTTCCGCGTGAAATTTTTCGCTTCAACGGAAGCGCACTTAACTTAAAAACGAAAAAAAAAAAGGAAAACCCGACAAGAATAGAAAAGAACCATATAACAAAAAAAAAATATATGTATACATATTCGAAAAAAAGACAAGTGATAAGCGTTGCTCGGAAATCAAAATATATATTGCGGGGAGAAAAGAAAATTATAGAAAAAAGGTAAAAATAAAAAAAAAAGAAGAAATCTAGACAAAAACGAATCCATGGTATAGGAAAATCTTTACATCGCTTCAGCTGCCGATATTTTAATTAATCATTCATTTATGTACTTTTC
This sequence comes from Athalia cordata, assembly GCA_963932425.1. NCBI lineage: Eukaryota > Metazoa > Arthropoda > Insecta > Hymenoptera > Athaliidae > Athalia > Athalia cordata. The sequence goes on along the minus strand of OZ010628.1, from coordinate 23,264,405 downwards.
TTTTCTTTTTTTTGGTTTTTTTTTTTTTACGCATTTAAACACATTCCCATGCAACATTACATGAGATTTTATATGTAGATGGAAAGTCTGACGTAACACAGGAGGAATTAGTGTTCTAACAAAGCTAATAATTAGTAAGGGTCGTACCTTCATATATATATACCTTATATACTCTACGGTTAATTACTAATTAAGGAAACTCGCATCAGAGAACGTGAGGTATATAAGTTTGAGTTGCGCGATTTACACAATAATTTGAGCCCCCGAAAAAAAAACGAGAAAAAAAATTGGGGAAAAATGGAGTGCGCAAAAAAAAACGAAAGAAAAAACAAAAAAAAATACTTACGCACGGTATTTAGAAATTTTGAATTTTCATTCAGACTCATAAGCTTTTTTTTTTCTCTTCTTTTCTTCAAATTCATTTGTGGCTTTCAACAATATTTTTTTCTCTTTCAACTCCTCTCAGCTGTCAAATTTGAAAAAGAAAAAAAATCTAAAAAGAAAAATCATCTGAACCGCCACGCGTTACGTACGTGTATAAGTATACAGGTATATATGTAATGACGAATGAAACTGGGAAATATTTTATTGAACTGAAGGAGCATGGGAAAAAAAACGAGAGAAGAAAAGAACAAAAAAAGAAAAGAAGGAACAAAAAAATACACCGGAGAAGAGTGAATCGAACTCGCGGATTATAGGTAACTGTATATACCTATACATTTATATATATGTATATTATATGTATATGTATTTGTACGTCGTTAACTAGAAGCTGCGAGATTTTACAATATCCAAAGCGAAGAACGACGAAGGTCGTGTAGTGGTATGTAGAAATCACCATCTTGTATTCATTTAATTTTTCGCTTTGATTGAAATTTTTTTTTTTTGGTTTTTCTTCTCTTATTCATTTTCATTTTCATTTTCCACACGTTCATTTATAAACGACGACGTACGTATAGCGCGCGATGAACTGGAATTTTTTTCTTTTCAAAGTCGATCGATTCGCGATCGCTGATGAGGAAATTAAAAAGAAAAAACGGAAAAAAAAAACTTCTCGATTTAGAATTAATTCATATATTAAATATGTACATTATATATGTACATATATACCTTATACTATGATTCGAACGAGTACTTTTCATTTAATTCTTTCCATGCAATTTATTATTTCTTTTTTTTTTTTTTGTCAATCTTTTATTTTTCATGCGCAATTTAATTTTCATTTATACACTCCAATGTATGTATATTATTTATATCTTCTCACGTTCCAATTTTACGTTTCGATTTGATTCATCTGGTTTTTTTTTTCTTTTTTTCTTTCTCTCTCGTTATAATTGTTCGATTTTAACTCCGCCGCACGTTCGATCACGCCGCGCCGCTTTTGGTATTCTTTATTCAACGATAAAAATATACATCAAATCGCACGTATTCTTTTTCCTTTTTTTTTTTTTTTTTTGTGTTCTCTCTCATCTTCTTCTTTTCTTTTTTTCCAAAAAATATCTTGGGTCACGATATTATTGCTCATATACAGAACAATTAGAAGAATTTGGTCGACCGATGCTTGGAGTGACCCACCCTGTATATACAAATTTGAGTACGTCGAATGACAGGAGTTCAAAAAACGAGCGAAATGGAGCAAAGAAAAAAATTAAGAACAAAAAAAATCGGATCAAATAGTAAAAAGTAAAAAAATGAAAATTCATCGATTGAAAAATCGACTCCGCGCTGAGGTACATCAGACCAGGTCATAGGTCAGGTTGGGTTAGGGGGTACGATATATATATTCCGTCCCTCTCAAGGGTTATATAAAGGTATGTATATATCCGACTAATATATAACTCTACCTATACGCCATGTACATCAACTTTACATGCGTGTATACCTATATGTATATCGCAAAACACCAATCAACGTCCACTTCATAACAGGATAATTAGCGATAATAAACATTGCGGGATGGCTGGATCTGCGGCTGCTGCTACCGACGTGTAGTACATATTATATATATATATGTACAGTACTTTTCCCCATCTCTTTTTTAACCTCCCACATAAATATATATATACTATATAATACATACGTCTACAGGTATATGTAGGTACGTAATAAAGTACATAGGCTATGTGAAATCCCATCAGAGATGATATGGTGTTTACGTGATTCGACAAACTACCCCTTCCAACTTCCCTTTACAACCCCTTTTCTCTTTTTCTTTTCTTTTTTTTTTTTTTCAAATCGTTTTTTATTCCCCACACGACCATTATTTTTCACCCGACCTGCAGCACTTCTTTTTTTTTCTTTCAATTTTTTTTGTTTTCTAAAACCTTCGCGATTCGAGAGATTGATCGATCAAAAAAGAATGAAAAATTCATTCGAGTAAAAAAAGAGAAAAAAAAATCAAAAGATGAGAAAGATAATTTGAAAATGTATACATGTGTATAATGTGTAGAATTAAATACGTGGATCAGTTTTAAGGATAAGAAATAATTTTTGAATTATTTCGGTAATGTATATCGATGTAAAATCGAATGTACTATAGTACGCTCTACATATGTAAATGTATGTAACGTATATAGGGTGCGAGGGGTTTAGACTCCGTAGATTTAATTATAATAAGGCTGGAGCCCTTTGCAGCGTTCGTTTTGAATAACCCGAAGGCTTCTCATATAATTCGATCAATTTTAGTCACCCCGTATCTATAATACGACTATTATTATTATTATCCACACGATCATAAAGGAGGAGAAAATTCAACTCCGACTACTAGGAAGGCGAAGACTTTGAGCAGAAGGAAATATGGACTACGTAAGCAAGAACGCGCATAACGTGCATTACTATCGAATGCAGCTGTGCAGCAGCAGCAACGTATTTCACTTGCAATGCACCGCGGAGGTGCAGCTGCAGCTGCAACTTCAAGGACTTAATAGAACGATAATATTAATTAAAATCTGAAACACGCCTCGTTACCTTTGCCCCTCCTCTTTCCTTAATTTTCCACACCTTTCCGCGATATTTCCCCCACACCCAGCCCCGCCCCCCTCTATCAAAACTCTCTTTCGATCTCTCTTCTGAAGATTCTGAAAAATTCTGAAGATTTTTTTTTTTACCCAAAAACGAAACTTCCCGCGACGAATGGCGATTTTTTTTTTGGTTCTAGATTGTAAAAAAAAATTGGCAAAGAATTTATACACATACCTATACGACATTGGAATGTATGGTAGGTATATGTGAAAACTAACCGCGAGTTGCATGAAAAAAAAAAGAAAAGAAAAGAAGTAGAAGAAAACTCGAGTAGTGGTAGAGAGAGGAAGAAAGAAGGAGAAAGAGCAAAAGAAAAAGAGGAGAAAAGAAAAGGGAGAGTTGAATATACAGATTAAAAGCGGAGGTCAGAGGGTACGGAGAGTACAGAGAGCAATGTCACCGCCCACGTGGTTATTTGCGCGTTTACATATACATATACGTGCGTATGTATGTAGGTATGTACGTACGTAAATGTACCGATAAATAATAACGCGCCATTTAATACGCTAGTAGTTAGGTAGTTCGTGCACACCGCATATGCAAATGCATATGGGTATTAGGGTGTTTTCGAAGAAAAACTTTTTTTTTGGAAACAGGTTCAGAAATTTCATTGGGGATTAAAAAGATGCCGGTTCAAATCCCAGCTCCTAATAATAATATTTACACGTCCTTCATCGCACTTTTCTATTTTCCATAAAATTAACATATAGGAAAAATGTGATTTGTTGCTTTAGAATTTTGTTGCTCGCCAACAAATTAACGTACAGATTTTACCAAGACGAGTCCTTGTAGGGAATCGAACGCTCTACAAAAAAGGTCTCTTATCATTTTTCGATAAGTCTACAGGTTCGAAAGTTATTCGAGGTCAAATTTGAATTTATGGTAAATTCCACGATTCTTGGACTCGGTTTTTTCTGAAACACCCTATGTGTATAAGTATATCTATATAAACAGATAGTAATATACATATTTAAATACATGGGGTGTGTTTCAGGTTAATTTTAAATTTTGAATATTTTTTTCGTTCTTGTTTTTTGGTTCCAACAAATTTCAAAATCATACAAGTGATATGAACCTAATCTGATTTACGCGAAATAAACCATCCCGTGAATTTATGTAGAAAACGAAGTTGAGAAAGTATATAAAATTTACTCACGTCGCACTCCATGTGCTGTTTTACTGCACATTATATTATACGTACATTTACTACATATGTACGTACATTTGGACTGCAGTAAAGTTCAGTTCTGTTTAAAATAAAAAAAAGAAGACACACGTAATATTATATGGTTACAACGATTTAAAGCCACGTACTATATACATATGTAATATATTATATACTCGCACCGGAAGTCACGCCCAACTTCCGGTTTAAAACCAAAGTAGGAACTTATACCGCGTGCCCTTGTACATTGCGATTCATTTCTCTTCTCTCACATATTTTACTTAGATTTAATTTGGATGTAAAAAAAAAAAAACAAATCCAAAAACCTGCGGTGAAGAAAAAGAAGAAAAAAAAACTTTTGGCAAAACGAATTTTTCTGTAGTATAACGATTAAAATATTTCCTTCTTTTCAGTTTTTTTTTTTTTTTTGTACCTACTCTCCGTTCGTTCGCAGACGCCGCTTCCCCCACATCTGCATCTGATACGTTCGAAATCACGTGATCAATCTCCCATGTCATGTGGTTTATCCCGACCTATACCAGGATCACTTACTGCTTTAGTGCAGGTAAATCGGTTTATTCCGTTAAAATATTCAGAGCCGTACATAACATTACAACGAAGCACTTAGTCCTTCCCTATTCGTGTTCCTGAGGCCGAAATAAGTACGTGAGAAGAGTGTCCTGCGATCAATTTTTAAAATAGTTCCTTAGATTTTTGTCGATTTTGGGGTCAAAAATCGACATTTTTTTAAATCGATCGCAGGACATTTTTCTGACGTATTTTGACCTCAGGAACACGAATCTGCAAGTTAAATTGATCTATCTATAAAATTGATCGAGTTATCGCCAATTTATCGCTCCGAAAAGTGAAAAAATGAAGATATCTCGATGGGATTTATTCGCAGCTCAATTTACTCGACGAATTCGTATTCCTGAAGTCAAAATACGTAGGAAAAGTGTCCTACGATCGATTTTAAAAATACTTCATTTTTGGCCCAAAAATCGAAAAAATCCAAAGGGGTATACCTTAGATTTTTGTCGATTTTGGGGTCGAAAATCGACATTTTTTTAAATCGATCGCAGGACATTTTTCTGACGTATTTTGACCTCAGGAACACGAATCTGCAAGTTAAATTGATCTATCTATAAAATTGATCGAGTTATCGCCAATTTATCGCTCCGAAAAGTGAAAAAATGAAGATATCTCGATGGGATTTATTCGCAGCTCAATTTACTCGACGAATTCGTATTCCTGAAGTCAAAATACGTAGGAAAAGTGTCCTACGATCGATTTTAAAAATACTTCATTTTTGACCCCAAAATCGACAAAAATCTAAGGTATACCCCTTTGGATTTTTTCGATTTTTGGGCCAAAAATGAAGTATTTTTAAAATCGATTGCAGGACACTTTTCCGAAGTATTTTGATCCCAGGAACACGAATCCGTCGAGTAAATCAAGCTAGGAATAAATACCATCGAGATATCCTTATTTTTTCACTTTTTGGAGTGATAAATTCGAATCCATCGATCGAGATTCTTTTTTTTACCCATTTCGTTTTCTTTCAAAACGTCGTGTCCACAAATTTTCACTTCGAAATCTTACGATCACGAATGCAGTAGGTAGGTACGCACGTTGATCGAAACTGTTACCGTGAAAAAAAAAAAAAAAATCAAAATCAAAATCCAAAGGAAGAAAAAAAAAAGAAAATTGGAAGGAAGAAAAAAAAAGAAAAAAATTACCGCGAGCAATCAACTCGGTTAAGTGGCCTGTGCGGCACCCCACCCGTAAGTTTAAAGTACTTGAACGAGATTCGAGTTTCCCGAGTCGAGAACTCGATGTATACAATATATAGGAATGTACATAGATACATATGTATAGTATATGGGGTAGGTATCTATGAAGAAAGAGAAAAAAAAGGATATCTGCTGCACATCGGTCGAGGGAGGATGGAAAAAAAAAAAAAAAAGGTAACAGAGAGAAAGTAAGATCGAATTCGGAAGAAGAGACGAAAAAAGAAAAGGAAAAGGGAAAAAAGGGAGAAAGAAAAAAAACGGAAACAAAAATGAACGAGAAAAAGTAAAAGGAAGAAGAAAGAAAGAAGAAGGAGCGAGGAATGGTATACCTATGTACTACGTACGTACGTATCTCCTCTACAAGAGTAGCAGGTAAACGAAAAGGGCCGAAAAGCAATTTGCGATGGAACGATGATCTCAGGCGAAAACCAGCAGTAGATTTTCGCAAATGACAATCTAATGAGGCCGACGACGACGACGGAGGTGAAAAACGAAAAAATAAAAAAATAAAAAAAAGAAAAAGATCGAAGGAGTGTTGTAGAGAGAAAGAGAAACTAAAAATTCGATCTTCCCCTCTCCCTGCGCATCGCATGCGGTAAACGAAAAAACGCAAAAAAATTAAGATAACAGAAAAATAGAAAAATCATAGGGTAGATATATTATTATATATAATTAGATATCCGTTTCGGTTTTGGAAAAACAAAACTTTTGATAATCCTCGCACGCTATAGTCTGTGAAATCAAAAATACCAAAAATTGAGGTAATTTTATTTTCATTTATTTTCTTTGTACTAAACTTTTCGGTTTTTTTGTTTTTTTTTTCTTTTTTTCTTACCCGAAGAAAAAATCCTATACGCAACGATTATATTTAAATTTTCGAGAGACGTACGTGTTGCCTGTAGGGATGCAGAGTAGGTAGTAGGGAGAGCGGTGCGCGTTTTACGAGGACCGCACACATCGCGTCCGCGTATCCTTCCTCGTCGTCGTCGTCGTCGTCGTCGTCGTTTAATCTCAAGTATTAATAAAAGGGACACGGTTACGCCCGCATTAATTAGTTACAATTAAAACAGCCCTTATATCGCGGCATGAAAGATGGAGGGAATATTTTCCCTTCCTAAATTTGCTGCTGCTGCTGCTGCACCGGCAAGCACTTAACTTTGAGGATCCGAAGTTAGCGCGATTTTACGAGTCCGTCACGTGACACCCAAAATAAAAAATTAAAAAAAAAAAAACCAAAAGAAATGAAATTTTCTAACTCACTAGTTGTTTTTTTTTTTTTCAATCAGATTTACTTTCATCTTCGCCTCAAAAATTATCGTCACATTATGCATGTAATGAATTTATCGATTTGTTTGATTATTATTATTATTTAATTGAAAATTTGATCTTTTTTTTTCGGTTACTTTTTTTCTTTATGGCAAGTTTTCGAGTCGAAATTACACTCGACTATTTTATCATTGATCAAAGGTAAAGGTATATAAATACTAATTGTTTAAATTCGTCGAAACTTCATCATTTCCCTGCAGTGGTATATGTATAGAACTGTGCAGAGAGTTTTCTGATCAAAAGAGAAGCAGAGCGGAGGAGCTAGGAGCCGATGTTAAATTACATATACCTATAACGAATAGCATTGAATTTGAATTGAACTAAAATGGAACGGTTTATATTATACCTATATATATATACATCTTCATATTCTTTACAATTAAATCTCATTCTCTTTGGCAATAACAAGAAGAAGAAGAAGAAGAAGAAGAAGAGCGAAGTGATTTCTTACAATTAAAATATATAATATGTCCCTTTCAAACGATACCTTGAAATTATTTAATGAACGAATCAGAAGGAAACTCCGGATCGTTCCGATTCGATTCTCTCAGTTCTTCTCTTTATTGATGTACATATATATAAATTATAATCAAATTTTATATCACCTAATTTATTTTACTTTATAGCTGAGTTTCACAAAGAGACTTCGAAGTATTTTTTTTTTTCTTTTTCTTTTCGTTCTTTCTTTTTTCAATGAGAAAAAAAAATGAAGAAAAAAAAATTACACACGTGATGCGTATTACCTGTTTATTAATAAAACCAAAAATTGATACGTTGCCGTTCATATATAGTTTGTACAAAACGGAAAAGATGAAAAACACAAAAAAAAAAATAAAAACGAAGAGAAAAACTTGAATTTATTGCGCGCGATACGTATAAGGATTATAGCGGTGTGTGCGACGTATAATGTACGTACAAGGCACTTTGTCTGATCCTTATCCACTTTCTTCTTCTTCTTCCTATTTTTACTTTTTTTTTTTGCTTTTTTACTTTTGCATTTTCTTTTTTCTTTCCCTTAGTATTATAGTACATACATATATATAATATTTCTTTCGGTCTTATGAATCTCGGTGAAAATAATTCTTCGAAAGTAATTATCCGTTTCCTTAACCGCGGCGCGCGCGGAGAAAGTTGACTTTATTTTTGCTACCTATGTATATAGATATACATTATATATATACATTTTGTACATCTGTATGTATATATATTTATTTTTTCAAACAAACGATACCACGGCCAAACCTCAAAACCATCCCTCGCAAGAATCGTGATGTAATTAAATTAGAAACAGTAAAAAAGAAAAGAAAGAAAGAAAGAAAATAAAAGTGAGTGAAAAAGAAACAAAGAAATGTACTTTACATATAGGTATATGTGACAGAGTATGTATTCAAGAGTGGATAGAATAATTTTTTAATTTTTCTTTTTTTTGCAAATTTATTTCGATATTTTTGACCAAAGTAGAAAAAAAAAAAATCACGTATAGTATACGGACTTCCTGGTCGGATAGGAGAACGAATTAATTGTAAGACTACAATAATGTACAAAAGCTAACCGTTGAAAAATTTTAAAAACCGATGAAAAAAGATTAGAAAAATTTACGAACCAAAAAAAAAGGCAAAAGAAAAAGGAAAATTAATAAAATATCGGCGACGTGCAGACTTTTAATAACCGTTAAGATTTTAATAGGATATCGAGAAGGTATATAGAGTAGAGTAGAGTGTCGGCATCGAGGTGTGAAAAATATGAACGAGTGCAGAACGATGAAGGTATGAAGAAAAAAGTGAAAAAAAAGAAAAAAAACACCTAGAGAAAAATTGAAAATTGGCAAAATAAAAATATGGAAAATAAAGTGAAAAAATCGCGACGGTAATAAAATTCATACGTACGTACTGCTAGATACGTACTGAACGTAGGTGGAGATGAGTGGAAAGGGTGGTTGAACCATATTCTCGTTATTCCTGCTTAATCTAGTATTAAAATAAAAATAGCGGTAAACGAACGAACAATATATGTAAAAAAAAAAAGGAACTAACAATCAGACGTGGATTATCAGGACTGATGGTCCCCGTAATTTTCTATGAGATATTTTCATCGTTCGAAGACTATATATATGTTCAAAAAATTAATTGTCTCTCCAACATCTTGTCCCGATCAATCGAATTTCTCAAAAATAAAATTAGAAAATCCAAAAAAAAAAAAAATCAAAAAAGCTCAATTGTTCGATAGAGAAAAAAAGCTACCTCAATTATCCGACAACACGTATGATACCCCAGAACCCATTACGGTTCGAATTTTAATCATATTGTTTTTTTATCCCTCAATTTTGACACAATTTTTTTTTTTTTTTTCTCCTCATGTCGATAACTTTTATGGGATTTTCATGGTCTACCCGCAATAGAGCAGACCCGACCTAGACAAGCAAAATAACAAAAAATAAAAAACGAGACAACAAAAAAAAAGACACAGATAAAAACGAGCGATAAAAACGTCCACGCAAGAAATAGAACGTTGTATGGGAACACGAGGAAGAAATCCAAAAAAAAAGGAACAGAATATGAAAAATAGAAAATCAAAAAATAAAAAAAAGAAAGAAAGAAAGTGGGGGAAAGTTAACAACGAATAACTACATATCATATGAAGACATAGGAGACGATAAAGAAAAACTTTATCTCCCTTCCTTATAGTATTACTATACATAATTATATCTAATTATTCATTAATATTTGTAAGAAAAAAAAAGGATGGAATTTTTTTTTTTTCTCTTGCCTACCTTTAAGATGACAAAGTCCATGACTTTCGGCTGGCTTATATTTTTTCTCTTCGGTCCTTTTTATAAATTTCTTCTTTTTTTTTTATTTTATTTTATTTTCTTCTTATTTTTTTTCGGCCACTTTCCGAGCAGCGTGCACAATGGCTCCAGGATCAACACAACAGCAGCAAGAAGGAGTCGGCAGGTATTTTATCCCAAAAGAAACTACGGCACACGTGTGTTCTCCGTTTTGCGTCTCTGTGTCGTGTGTTGTACACGTGTGTTGGGGTATGTGCGTGTGAAAGAAAAGAAGAAAAAAGAAGAAAAATGAAAGAGAGAAGAAGAAGAAAAAAAAAGGGAAAACGGTAAAAAAGAAGATGGAGATCAAGAAGAAGAAGAAGAAGAAGAAGCGGCTCGTGAACGTTGGAAAAGGGATAACGATAATAAGAGAAAGGATAAGAAAAATGAAAAGTAAATTAACGAAAAAAAAGAATTTTGTAGTATCTTCTTGTTTGTTTTTTCAAAAACTTATTAATCACACACTGAATTACTATTTTCACTTTTCAATGGCAGTACGGATGGTTGTTGTTGTCCTTGAATAACGTACGAAACCATCTTCGCGATAATCACCATTTTAAAATTACTCGATATTTAATATTTAATATTTTATTTATTCAATTCATTTGTTTCACTCGAAACCCAAAAACCAACAGCAGCAGGAACAACGAGAAATAATAAAAATTGAAAGAAAGAATGGAAAAAAAAAAAAAAAACAGGTTTTTCACGAGGACATAATAAATACACAGCACGAGAATAATTAGATAAAATTAATTGACGAAAGAAAAAAAATATCTTTCGTCTTTTTTTTCTTTTTGAAAAATAACGTTCGTCAGTTTTCGTATATAGGGTGTTAAATATTTTTTGATCAATCGAATTATCGGTGTTAATTATTTTTTTTTTAAACGCGTCGATAAACGAAGCAAAAACTATATCGAAGAAATTGTTATTCGACGAGTCCCGGAGGTATAAACTTGAAATTTATTTTATTTTCATCGGTCGGAAATCTCCGACGCAACGTGGACCGCACTCTGAGGAGAGGATCCTCACTCGGCGACGGCTCGGCGACGACTAAACCAAACCGACTGTTGGGTAGCGGAGGAAGCAAACCAGAACCGTTCGAAAACGTCGAGGAATACTAAATACACTACGAAACGACGCGACGCGCTTGTACGGAGAGGAGAGAAACAGTCTGCGAAGACCTTTGCGCGACCCTCTGGGGCAAACTGATGCTCTGCTGCTTATACGTTCGAATGTGTTCGAACACAAAGTATATAGTTTACATATACGTGTACCTGCCCACATCCAGCCCCGTGCACATGTGGTTTTCGTTTTTGAAGAGTTCGATTTAAAAGTCCTCGGCAAAAAAACAAAAATGGATGGATTGAAAAGCCACCACGCACGAATGTACGCGGATCTCATTTTTTCGAAGAAACGATTTTCCAAAAGTAAAAACATTCCCACCAACTTGAGAGTGGAACACAAAAAATTATTTCCAAAATTATTACTCGACAACGACGTCGTTTCGTGATCGGGTACGAAGATGTTACAAATGAAATTACGTCATCGATAATATTATGGAGTGGTATATGAGGTACACAGCACTTTACCAAGTGAATTTCGAAACAACACGTCGATGATCACCCCTTTACCTCCTCCCCCTCCTTCATCCTTCCAAATACCCTCATCTATAGTAGATATACACGTTTCTAAAATATGACATGGATTGATGAATATAATATACAATATATAATACACCCATAGTTGGATAGTAATTATGATTAATTGCGGAACATTGTGTTAAACTAATTAATTAAGTCGCGTTTGACAGAGGTTTGTTGAACCTGATGATGATCGACTGTGCAGGTTGTAATAATCACAACAACTACTACTATCGGGTGTCGGACGAACCAGGGAAGATTTTTCTACGCCGATTATACAGGGTCGGTCACTCCAAGTGTCGAGAATGGGAGGGACTTAATAGGCACGAGGCCCCGCCCCTTGATCCATTCAACAACTAGAAGAATTTCGTCGATCGAAATAAGTCCCGCCCATTCTCGACACTTGGAGTGACCCACCCTGTATATGAGAAAAGAAAAAAGTCGTCCATTTTTCTTTGCGTTCTATTTTTTTGTTTTCTGGATACTCGCGAATCAGACGATATTCCGTATAGAGACGAATTCCCCTGATCGGTGAAAAAATAGAAAATAATGAAGAAAACAAAGAGTGAAACAAAAAAAGAAAAAGAAAAAAATTACAACGGCTTCGAAAATCGTTAATAACTGCTGGGAAAAAAGCTTCGCGATGCATCGGCGGGAGCATTAATAGTAGCGGGGTATAACCTACAGTAAACAGGAAGCTTGTAAAATGGAAATTGAAGGTATGCAGGTATTATACGTCGGAGTAAAACGAACAATGAAAACGATATATAGACATAGGTATTTACGTGTGTAACTATTACTGTATAGGTTATAGGTTGTAGGTATAAACCATATATTTAATACCATGGGCTTTTGTTCGCCTGACGTTTAGGTATAGGAGGATGTGAAATGATTTTGAAATCTGTGCGAATGTCATGGTTAATATGATAATTGAATTTCTTCTCTTTTTTCCCCCCCCATCTTTCTTCCTTTTGTTTTCGGCGTCGAAAATAATCGATCGCGTTTAATTAAACGTGTTCGAACCATAAATCCGCGGTGTGTTCCGATTGGTCGAATTAATAATTAACGTCACATTCGTTTAGTCTGAAACCAGCGTGACGTAATTTCCCACGTTCAAATTTGCTAACAAAAACTTTCAATAAATATAGCATTAAACAGTTAAAATTATACGCAGGCAGAGAACGGATTTGATGATGTAATATTTGAGCTTCCGGAAGCTCGTTTGAAAAATAAAAACAAAGACGACGTTTAAAAAGCTGTACGTGAGAAAAAAAAATTCTTAAAGCTGAGCGAAGCGTTTCAGTGTTAGAAATTGCTTCTTTTACTCTCGTCATTTAGATCGGATATGAACATTGAAAAATGGAGTAAGAAAGAGAGAGAGAGAGCAAAAATCGTGTCAATTTCAAAAACCCCTACATCCGATCATCGTAAACGATCGTCATTATCGTCATCGTTTTTTGAGAAGAAAAAACAAAGAACACTTGCCAAAATCTTCGTCGATTCGACGTCGAAGAAAAGCCAACAAATTTGACGACATTTAAAAATGGCAAAAAAAAGAAAAACTATGTTCTATCATATTATGAATGTGATAACGGTCATTGTGAGCGATGGGGGTTGTGACTTTGAATTATCTTCAGGTGTCCCGGAAAGTTATGAGAACGGAAAGCGCTTTTTAAAACCTTAAGAAAATCTCTTGATCAATAAAACGTTTACCCTCTCGTTGATAAATAGAATAATAACGACGATGATAAACTTCTTCTTCTTCTTTTTTTTTTAACAAGTTGAATTACCGTTTACACATCTGATATCGACATAAGTACGTACCTACACAGTATAATAGCTACCTTCACACCGCGAGAGGGAGGACACAAACTTTACCGGGGAAATTCACTTGACACAAACTCTCGTGCTACTTTTTTATCTCCCCCTGCGCCCCCTCCAAAGGTTTTCTTTTTCTTTCTCTTTATTTTTTCTTCTACCTCTCACTCTTTTTTTTTTTCACCCATCCCATATCTTTATCTATCGATAAGAACAGCTCGCTCGATAAGGTACGAAACGAGACGCGAGGTGATCTTCTTCACTACGATTTTTTACGACCCCTTCCCAGGGCTCTAACTTCCGATAGTAAAACTGCGGTGAAAGAAATAAAAATAAAACCAAAAAAATAAAGAACTAATAAAAGATCATTCCTTTTTTCTTCCTAATTCACCGTCCTCACGGTACACGAGAACAACGTTTGAATTAAGTTAAAAAATCGATATTCGTTTGATTTTTAAGCAGAAAGAATCGCGTCACATTTTTTATCTATTTTTGTTTTTTGTTTTTATTTCGGTTAGAGAAAGGAAGATGAAATTAAAAAAAAAAAAAACCCATACATGCGGAGGATCGTTCGAAAGCTTTTGATATTTCGTAGCGATTTTTTTCATTCGGAATTTGATTCCCTCGTTTTGAAATATTGTTCGTAATTTTTTTTATTTTTTTTTTTTTCTTCTTTTTTTCATACATCTCTGTACGATGACGAACGTAATACGTGTGTACATGTGTGTTTATACGGTGGTGGTTGAAAATATTCATGCACACGTGTATATGATATATATATATACATATATTATATATATGTATATGTACTTGGTAAACCCGTTCAAGTGGTCTGCGGCGCTCTTCACAGTCGATATGGACCTGGTCGACCGACTAACTGGTATTTTCTATGTGGTTTGTCTGTGTCCAATATCTGTGTGTTTTACGCGGCCACACCGATAAGGAATTTCCCCATATATTCGCACACGTATTCACACATGTGAGCCTCATAACCCCTTCGTTTATAACTCCGGCTCTCGTTGGCAAGAGTTTATCAGTTACATTTGTATCTATGTACGAATGTGAGCGTATAATATGTACAGTTATACGAATATTAACTTCGCGGTTAATAGAATTAGAGAATTTCGCACGATGCGGGAAACTGTTGAATAAATTTACTATGTAGGGTAGCCGAACATTGAATAACGGGTGTCAAGATGCGATTTCAATTTCCAAAGTGCAGATGTTTAACTACGCACTCGCGATATCTTAATCGAATTTTCAAACAATCGGAAACGGGGAAAAATCGATCGATCGATTTATTTATTTACCGCCGGGGCAGATGAAATCGAACCAATTATACGTTATTATATACATCTGAAATTTTTACCCGAACAAGTTTTTCGGTGAAAATTGGGGTGGAAGGAAAAAAAAGTTAAATTTTGGATAATATTCATACGTAAGTACTAAGGTCAATTTTGCCCCGAAATATAAATACGCGCGATAAATTTTACCTATACGTATATTTAAATAAACTTGTGTAAATTGTGAAACGGTGAAACGAGGAGGTAAGTCGAGGTTGGTTAACGGTACTTCTGACAACAAATCGGGGATTCATAATCGAAATCTTAACAAGAAAAGTTGAATAAAAAGCGCCCTCCGTTGAGTTAAAACGAAATTGTAGGGAGTGGGGGTTAGATGGGGGGTTGAAAAAAGGAGAATTACGGTTGGTACAGGTTGAAAGTTGAGGAGTTGAAAAGTTAAAAAACTTCCACTCCCACCCCCACCCCCCTCTTTTCCAACCCCCGTAACCTGTCTGCAGGTTCCGGTTATAGCCGAACCCCTCATTCCTCATTTCTCTCTCAATCCTCTAAATCCTTTCCTCCTCTCTTTCTCGCTTTCATTCCTTTTTCTTTTTTTTTCTACTTTTTAAGGTAAAAGTCACCCCTTTCGTCGCACTTATAATTACCAAAGTTAATTTACAGAGCTCGATTTAATTGGTAGGTTCTTGAAGGTTCCTTAAACTCTGTCGTCGTATATTCTATATATTCCATTCAACTCTTTAAATTACGGTCGGCAACGCTATTACCTAGTAGTAGTAGCGGTAGTGGTGGTAGTGGTGGTTCGGTTAGCCAAAGCCTCGGTAAAAAAAAAAAGATATGAAAAAAAACTGAGAAAAAATTTGAAAAAACTAAACTAACCGGAGAAAAACGTTGGTGAAAGAAAGAAGGAGCGAAAAAAAAAGAAACATTGAAAGCTAGAACTCCGCAACCTTACCCCACCTCATATACCTTCCAATTTGTAGTCCCAGACGCGTCGAACTTCGCGCTTTCTACGACCTTCCAGTTGCCATTGCTGGTGGTGGTGCTGGTGCTGCAAAACTCAGGTAATGTAGCAAGGTAGGTCCAGGAGAAGCTTTAGTTTGTGAACCTGCGACTCATTAGATTACTCTAGAAGCTTATCGTTGCCGCTGCCCAGGGGTTCAGTCAGTTCTCGAATTAGCAGCGCGGTGGTGGTTTGGAAGGGGATGAGAAGAAGACGGTTATCCGTTCCTCCGATCCTTCTGCTTCTCCTTCTCCCGTCCTTCCCGCTTTTCGCAACTGCAGAACTCGAAAATGGTTCCCATCCTCGTCCTCGTCCTCGTTCCTCTCGCCTCGTTTCACCAGTTCGTAGCGATTCAAGGAGGTTGGAACTACCGAAAGTGGGGCGGGGGAAAAGGAGAACCTCCCCCCAACCCCCACCCCCCACCCCAAACTCCACCTCCTACTTCTGCGCTAGCTTAATTAACTAAAACCGATCAAATTCTCTGGGTTCTACCCTGCCCCCGAAACCCCTCGAAGATATATACAAACTTACCTCCTCCACCTTCTGCCTCCTTCCAATAGGATAACCAAACCGAGCGACCGACCGCACCCGGAACTTTGTATCCGACATGATAGTACGCGTATAAGGTACAGACGTGTATATGTATTCGTAAAATATATACATGGTGTATTTCTGCTGAAAACCATGGGGGTCACGAAACGAATGTTGTGTAGGTGAGCGAACCTGCGACACACGCCGACGACGACGACGACGACACGGATGAGTCAAAGGCGTCATCCTGGCCTCATCCGCTTTCGTTACTCTGCACCCCCTCTCCTTCTCCCTTTTCCCTATCGCAGGACCCCCTTTCCTCCTTTTCAAGGTGTCAAAGGACGCTGTGAAAGTCTGGATACGTATACAGGGTGAAACAAAATTTTCTTACCTCTCCGTCGTTCCACCAGGTGACTTTCAGAGGTGAGTCGAAGGCCACTGGACATCATCCCTCAAAAATTGTGACCTTGAACCTGGAATCAAAGGTCGAACATTTTTCACCCTGTATTAACGATATTCGTTTACGGATTCTCACCGCGGGAACTTTATGAAGGGAACGACGAAGTAACGAGAACATTTTGTCCCACCCTCTATATTCGTTCATTGGTTCGTCGACGTTCCATGTGATCGACAATCTCTAGTGCTGAATCGTGAATCAGTAAACTCGTTTCACCACGCCAACCACCCCCTTCTACTTTGTACACACATATGTTTTCTCTATACATATACTTAATTCTCACCGTAAAACTAGCTGTATGCCAACAAGTAATAAGTAACAGTCGCGTATATATGGTTACTGCGTCGGACTGAGTGAAAAATAAAAAAAATAAAAACTTGTCCACCTACGTTTGCAAGTGAAACTATTTTTTCCTTTTCTCCTCCTTTTTTTTCCTTTTTTCAATTTCATTTTTTTACTTCTTTCTTATTTTCTTTCGAAAGCTTTTGAATCGGATGTGTGTTCGTTATTTCCTATGATACCGCCGCGCTGCACCTTTGATGAAATCAACATCCGGAAATACGAGGGGTAAAAAATGTAGGAAAAAAAATTGAAAAATTTATTCGCCGAGAAATTTGCGCGGTACAGCCGATTTTGTTTTTCATCGTGATCCGCCCGTAATTTTGATAGAAACTTTCATTTTTACATTCGAATATCTTCGTGCATGTGAACGGGATATAATAATGAAAGAAAAAAAAAGAAGTAAAAGAGTAAGTATGAAAGAGAAGAAAAAAACCAGATCTTTTGATTGTGAGAAAAAGCGAAAAACGACGATGAGAGGAGGGAAAAAAAAAAACAGAGAGAAAAAGAAAAAATAGATGGAAGACGTATAGATGCGGAAAAAAAATCCCGAGGGAATCAGATTTCTGATTGATATATTCCTCGGCGCGCTTGTTCATTTGACTTTGAAATTTTTTTTTACCTCCATATACATACTTCCCTTATTTTGTATTTTTTCTCATTTTTGTTTGATTTTTTTTTTTTTTTTTCATTTCTACTTCCTTCAATTTTCCGACATCGATGCAATGATCGTCGGGTCATATGAAAAACTGACTTCATATTATTTCCGTAGTTTTCTTTCTTTTTTATTTTTTCAAATCCATTTTGTACCTTTGATTATTATCAACGCCCTTCGAGTTTTTATCTTCTGTATACTTTCTTCTTTTCTTTCTTTCTTGTTTTTTCTATGCGTTATACGTGAAAGCAAAAGGTGTTTTTTATTAATAAAAGTGTTCATCATGTCGCGATTCTTATCGGCGACTTTTACAAAAGTAACGTACATACATAGGTTACGTACATACGTACGTACGTAATATGAACTTAAACCATTTTCAAAGACGAAAACTAAAAAAAACGAGAAAAAAATTGGAAAAAACAAAAATAAAGGAACGAAAAACATCTTCAAGAGTTGCCCCATCAAGATTCACATACCTGCTTACATGTATAACGATCAAAGACAAGAGTTAATGTCGTCGCGGCTTCTTTTCGAAAGTAACTGACCACGAGTAAACATAAAATGCCAAGGTATCTACATTATAACTATCCACCTTGGAGTGCTTCTTCTTCTTCCTCTTTTACTTTACTTTTTTTCTTATTTCCCCTGCAGTTGATACGGCCGCAAAAACGAGTCAACAAACACTCGTGAGTTTTTTTTTTTTCTTTTTCTTTTTATTCATTCTTTTTTCTTTTACATTTTCAATTATTTTTCGTTTTCGTTTTTTTTTTTGTTGTTTTCAATATTTTCTATCCCCTTGCGAGTGCGGTGTACGTACGTAACATTTTTTCATCATTCACTCATTAATAAACTATATCCCGAAGTAACTTAAAACTTTTTTTGGGATTTTTTTATTCCACGATTTTCTTTCCCTCTCTCTCTCTCTGTGTCTCTTTGTTCCTTTCCTCCTCACTTTCTTTGCCCCCCTCCCCCTATCATATCTCGTAGCGATATAGGTGTACGTGTATGTGCTTGGGATCGCGTCTTCGAAGTAAAGCGACAAAAAGAAAAAAAACAAAAAAAAAAATAGACAAAAAAACCGAAGAAATGAAAAAGGCAAAAAAAAAAATTTAATGGACTCGGCCACCTGCAGCACTAAAAGGCAAAACGAGGGAAGAGCATTCCATTTCATATACTTGAAGATAAAAAAAAAAGGAGAAAAAAGGAACAAAAAAAGATGGAGGAAGAAAGTTGTGCGTCCAGCACGCGCGCATATAATATACAATTTTCGACATCCGAACGTCGCCTTTTTTTTCTCTCTTTTTTCTTTCTTCTTTTTAAATTTGCTTTCCGTTTTTCATTTTGTTTGATTCTGATTTTCTTCGTTTTTTTTCTCAAAACTCCTTTTCCAAAACTCTGTGCAGCCGATATTACACACATAGAGTTCGGACACACGATAACGAACGATATAATTATCATCCGTTCGAAAAATCATTCGCTCGCAATACTTTAGAACCAAAAAAAAAAAAAAAAGAAAAACACAATCAAAAAATGTCACAACAAGACATAAGTATACGTATTACACGTATATTATACGACCGTAAGAATAAATTAAGTTAAAAACCTAATCAAATATAAATTTGTTACCGCATGCAAGAAAAAAAAAAAGGAACAAAAAAAAAAGAACTTCTACAAAATTCCATGTAACATATTCACGTATACCTGTATATCTATACGATATATATGTATATATATATATAGATACATAAAATATATATACATACGTGTAAACTTGTTCAGGTTTTCCAGAGCGCACTGTACACGTCATGCTTATAACAATAGTCAATGGCCGCTGTCTGTCTGACTGTATGTCTGTCTGTCTGTCCGTCTGTCTGTACGTTTGTCTCTCTGTGTATATAAACCACCTATGTATGTATATATATGTATATATATATATATGTATGTCTGCTGGATGAAGCTCTCTGAAATTACTTTCAATGCCCTGGACACATAATAGTTGGATGATACGCACAAAAGGCGGGGAATGAGACGGCGGGGGTGGCGGGGGTGGCGATGGTGAAGGTCCCAACGTACGTTGCGCTGCAACGCCCCATATATACATGTGGTAACCTAACCATCCGCACATACGCCATTATTTCCACAATATATGTAACATGGAAACTGAGAAAAAAACCAAAAAAAAGAAGTAAAAAAGTAAAAAAGAATCAACAGGAAAAGTAACCTTTTCGATGCTGAGGGGAGGGAAAAGGGGTAGTGCGTATCATACGCGTTGTACATATCTACGCGTGGTTTGTAATAAGGTATTATATGTATAATATATTAACGAGAAGGTGTTCCATTTTTATATTTTTTTTCTATTTTTTTAAAGTTTGGTACCGGTAATAGGTGGTGAATAGGGGATGATTTCGAGTGGTACGCCGCGGCGAATGTTTAGAAATGTTTGGTAGCGCGTTGCAGGATGGTAAAAAAAAAAAAAAACTCGAAATGAAAAGCGAAAGCAAAAGCGAAGAGCGAAAGTAAAAGCAGTTGGGAGATTCGAAGGGTGCGGAGAATCTACGGTAGATCGATTCCGGGTTATTTTGGGGTAACGCGCGTTCGTTGAAGTAGCTGCGGCAGCTACTTGCCCCTTGGCGCTCCATTTCTTCGTTGAACGAGTGGGTGGCCGCAGGCCACAGGGTGAGATGGAGGTTCGGTTGAGGTTTAGGTAGGGGTGGGGGCGAGGGTGGGGGAGCTTCTAATGCACATCCTGGAATATGATCTATATTTTCCCTCCCTTTCCAAACGTCAGACGCCTCTGGTCTTTGGTTACAAAGTAGACCCCGAGCAGAACCTAGTTTTTCCTTTTTTCTTTTTATCTCCTGCACCCTTCTCTCCCTCCCACCCACTCTCTATATCTAATATCTATACGCGTATCCGCGAAGTAGTTCTCCTACTACTACTGTGTACAACCAAACTCACCCTTCACAATTTTCAACCCCCTCTCTCGCGCCCTCACGATTTCTACTTTTTCTTTTTTTTTTTTTTTTACCTTCAACCTCCTTCCTTTCTCACGTCTTTATCTACATACAAGTTTGATGGGAACGAAGACATCGATCATTCTCGATAACCCTCGTATAATATGTTTAAAAAATTATTCATCAACTTCGTTCGTTTTTTTTTTTCTTTTTTGTTCAAATTTATTTATTTAATTTATCGTCCTCTTTCGATTTTTATCTTACCTTTTTCTGTTGTGTTTTTTTTCTGTCTTCAACCTCGCATTTGATAATTCCTGTATAATTATCTGGAACGTACACCGCGTTAGGTTGATTCTGAAACGCTTCGCGGACAAGCGCGGGTTTGGACAAATTTTTTTCGTCTAGCTGGGCCGGCTACGAAAAGTTGTCCAAACGTGCGCTTGGCCGCGAAGCGGATTCAGAATCAACCTAACCGGGTGTACATTATTCGACCTGCACGTGATACCTGCTACGGCAAACTTCAAGAGATAGAATTTCATTTAAATCCACTTTACGAGGTACCCATGTAAAGTGCATTCGTTCTCATGCAACCTGGATTACCAGGTACGTACGTACTTACATGACAATATTTTACAATCATAGAAATATTGAATCAAAGTCACAGAAGAATAAATTTTACCGCTGCAGATGCAGGGTTTTTTTTATTTATTTATTTATTTTTTTCAATTATCTCGTGTAAAACTGATGATAAAAAAAAAAAAAAGAGAGAAGGAAATGATCCGTTATAATTAAGGTACTATATATATTTTATAACAATAGGTATGAAATTTTGATTTTTCACTTCTAAACCAACCCGGTTTCAAATTTAATATAATTTTAGGTGTTATTAACCTCAATTACGGAACGGCGCACAGGCGATGATTGGACGAAAATTGACCAGCGCCCTTTTCTCCCACCTTCCTCGGCCCTTTTTTCTCCCCCCCCCCCCCCCCCCCCCCCTCCCGACGACCGCGACGTACGAGTGAAATAATTTTTAAAACGTCGCGTTACTTCGGACCCTTAATTTTGAGACGGCATTAAATTCCCCACGTTATTTCGACTGATTACAAACGTGACTTTTACAACGTTTCATCTACAGAACCCCATACGGAATAATCTAACCTTTATCTACATAGGTATAATACGCGTATATTCACCCCCGTAACGACTATTAACACGTGGAAGTTGAAAAATGTAAAGGGAAAAAAAGTAGGAGAAACTAGAAAAGTAAAAGAAAAAAAAGTAACGCGAGAATGCTAAAAGTAGTAACTGTTATTCGAGGGGTAGAAACGTGCGTAGGGTAGGATAGGTACGTGAATAAAATTGCGAATTTTATCGGCAGGATGTTATTCGGGGCTTTTGGATTCCTCGAATATCTCTGAGGGTTTTTTTTTTATTTTTTTTTTTGTAGAAAATCACCCGTGTTTTGTTGTAGATTTTCTATGCCGATGATTAAATTATTCCATTCCATGTACACAAATTCCGTGTGTTCCGTACGCAATTGTATAGGCTCAAATATTAAGTGAAGTGAAGTTAGTCGTGATCGCGTGAAAAAGTGGTAAAATAATTGTCCCTTTCGATAAAGCTGGTGATACCTTATATACTATACATGTATATTATTTTTTTTTTTTTTTTTCAACACCCGACACACCTCACTCCCGACAAAACTGTCGTGTCTAACCTGCTCGCGATCTTCACATTTCTATGGTAATCTCGTTCCCCGGACTTTATATTAACGTTATTATTAAAGGCAAACCCCAAAAACACGAACGGAAATTGGAAGCGCCGGCTTTCAAAATTAGAAATTTTTTTTTCACCCATCCCCACCCCTTACCCTTTGTAAAAAACAAAACTTTTACTTATTTTTTTGTTGTCATTTATCACGAAAAACAATTCAACTAAAATTCTGAATAATTTTTTATCATATAATGGAACGGAAAAGAAAAACGAGGAAAAATCGAATGTTCAAAATTTTGTCGACACGCCCAAAGTATCGAAATTTGATTTTTTGTTTCTAATTTTCAAATCGATAGTTATCCGGAGTTCCAACTATTAAAAAAAAAATTTAGTTCTGTAAATCTGCGAAGGTTACGTAATAAGATGAAAGAAAAAATGTCGTACCAAGTTCGTGGACGTATAGAAATTGAAGATAAATTGAGAATAATTTCAGCCATCGATAGGATTTAGTGATGGAAAAGTGATAGAAAAGAAAGAAGAAAAGAATTTCGTCCGTTTCTCTGATCTACAGTATTACGCGTACGGGGTATGTGATTGTGTTCCCATAGGATGTATAATACCTCCTGTTTGATCCCGAAAACGGAAACCGAACTGCAGTGTGTTAAAAGTGTGTAGGTTCAGGTCATTGTAAAAGCGATATATAGTATAGATGTAGTTTATACGCACTAGCGTGTTGCGTTGCGTTTCGAAGGTTCATTCATCAAGGTCAAAGGTAGGTATAGGTGTGCAGGTATAATACGCGTGTACGCGCATACGTGTGCCAATAACTGTTTGAAAGCCAAAACCCTCCCAGCCATAGTAGAATTCAGACGAAACGTTGCGAGCCTATTTTACTTGATGCCCATGCACCCCATTACTACCACCGGAGTAATGTCCCTCTGTAAAAGCAGCAAACCGTATAACAGTAATAGAAGAGAATACCGTACAGGCCGTTACACAGAGAGAGTAAAAGCTGCTTTGGAATGACCATTATTTTCGAAGGCGAAACACGCATCGGCCGGGTCACGCACGGCCTCGCTTTCATCATACGAGGATCTTTGACAATCATCCTGTCCCATTGTCGCCCTTCTTCTTTCTTTTTTTTTTTCTTTTTTTTTCTCTTTCTTTCTTTCTTTTTCACCACATGTGTTGTCTCTTCGCTTCCAACAACGTTCGCACAACCTGCACGCACCTCCCACGTCGATAACTCCGTTTTTCATTCATTCGTTTTCCATTTTTTTTTTTCTTTCTTTTTTTTTTTGCTTCCATTTTTTCTATTCTCCTTCCACTTCTTTATCTACCATTGTTCTTGCAGAATTCTATTCCCATTTCCATTTCCATTATCATTTTCATTTTCATTTTTTGCACTCGCGCGTATTATATGATAACATAATTTATCGAAAAAGTCAAGTGCGATAAAAAAAAAACGGAAGAAGAATGGAGTCGGATCGCGGAGTCCACTCGTCCGTAAATTTGACGAATGTGTACGCGAATCGGATTTGATAGATATATATAAATAGGATCATTAATTGATCGTCTTTCGGGGCGTATGAAGATTTTAGATCTTTTGTTCGAATACAGACCTACTACGCAGCCATACATAGAGAAATCGAGTTATAAACCAAAGTTTAGTTCTGTGTTTAATTTATAATAATATATCCAAGAAGCTTTTGTTCGATTGTTTCATTTAATTTACCCCAAGGCAATATCGCACAGTCGTCGTCGTCGCTCCAAACTGAACCAAACTTTTGGCTAACCAAGAACAGTTCTACCGAGAAATCTTATGGCTACATAAATTATTCCGATTTTCAGACGAAGTATTTATTTTTTAACTATATATTTTAGATTATATTATACTAGAAAAAAAGAAATTCATTCCCATTTTTTTTTTCTTTTTTTTTTTGCTTCTCTTTTAAATCGACAAATTTTCGAGATGATTTCTAATTATTATACAATTTTTTATTCAACAGATTGTCAATAACAATAATAATCTTCTGCGGTCCGAAAATGAGATGAAAATGCTGAATATTTTCGATTTTTGAAATTTCTAAAAAAAAAAAAACAATTTTTTCGTCAAGGTGGTTTCTTGTAGTAAAAAATAGAAAAAATAAAATAAAATGAAGGAAACTTCGTTTTGGTAAAATTGAATTTTCTTTAAATACTTCTGAAGTGAAAAGCGATTTAAGTTAACTACAACTATAATAATAAGGAACGTTATTATTTGCAGAAAAAGGAAGAAGAAAAGAATAAAATTTCCACGCCACGACGTGCTGCTAGAATTATACGAGTCTATAATAGGTTTGTAGAGGATTATGAACACCTGATACGGTCGATGGGTGAAAATAAAATAGATAAATAAATAAATAAAATGTATTTTATTCTTTGAGAAAAGAACGAAAAAAATTCAAGACGTCTCAATTTGTGCCCTCCATTTTGCAGAAACGGAAGAATAATCTAGGCTTATAGTTTCATAACTTTATATTCTGTAAAAACGAAAATTAGTGTGGAATATTTATGAATGTAAAATTTCAATCGTGAGATTTTTTTTTTTTTTTGTGCAGATTTTCTAACTCCTCATTCATCAATCCTTCCTATCTTATCCACTCAACAAGTGGACGACGATATATTAAGCAATAAAGTCGTACTTCGCATTTTACTGACAATTTACAGAGAAGAAATCGTATTTTTTGAAGGTCGAGAAGTCCCATTGTGATTTTAAAAATGTCCATCTTTGTCGTGAAAAAGATATTCGATTCCCATCTCCGTTATTTCAGAGTTGTAAACAGATTAGTGTTAAGAGCGTCGATTATTATCGACACCTTTGTCACCTGTTCTTCTAGCCTGTGACGTATGTGTGACGTATTCAAATTCCCCATCCTCAAAAACTTTTAGTGCCCGGAAGACGCCGCGCTGTTTGCGGCGTAATAGGCACTTGGAGAGCTCATGCGGTATCATTCGCTCTCCAGATTCCGAACGAGTTGGTTCGGATCTGCGTAATTCCTTATTAATTTCATCGTATTGAATTTAAATTAAATCGGGCCTCAAAACTCTGCGATGATCAACCGAATAGTTGATCAAATTACTCCATATTTATAATTCGGATATAGAAAAGCGACCTAATTAACCAAATTAAAAATTCTTTTGTTATACTATAAACTAAAGTCTATGGCGGACGCCAAGTGATTTTTCTTCGAAACGATCGACTCGAAGTGCACGTGGAAATCTTGGATCAGTTTCTACCGAGTTTTTGCCTATTTTCACACCAACAAAGGTGAGCACTGCGATTTTCATTATTACGTTTAACTTTTATGCGTCGCATTTTTGGTTCGGGTACAAGTTAGAGCTGCTTAGGATTCATTACTATTTTTAATTGGGGAAAAGATTTTTTTCTTTCAAATCGAGGCTTCCGAAATTCTTCAACTACTGCGCGGCAGCGATCTCGTTATTTCAGAGTCGCTGCGTATTCGATGTCTAGTAGAGGTCAACCGTTTGTTTTTCGCTCAGTATCTTCGCATTTAAAATATCAGAGTATGATTTTATCGTGAATAGCATCCTATTACGCTACAAACTTTGACCCTATTTCCAATTCTACTCAAATTAACGATATTTATTCGAGTTTAATTTCGAATTACAGAATTCCGAACAACTGTAACTGGTGATATGCAACTTGCTCTGCATATCCAAAAGTTACTCAAAATCGGATCTCCGTTTTCGGGAATAAAAAAAATCGTGAGTTCGAAATTGAATATTTTTTTTTCCATGCCTTCCAATTGCTCGATTCGCCTCTCCTCCGTGCAGTGTTTGAAACTTATTGTGCAGTAAAAAAACATTTCTAAAATTTCTTACAGACAAACCCAAACATTCTTACCGAACTCTTGATGTATCGAACTCACCTCGTCCAGCTGCAGCTGATCATCGACTACGAACGTTAAATGTGAAAAAAATGGGAAATTTCGGTAATTATAATTTTTTCATTCAAACTATTTATCCCTCTTATATGAAAATCTTTTGGCTTTTCATTAATGATAATTTTTTTTCTTTTTTCTTTTTTTTTGCCGATCTTAGAGGGAGCATCGGATGGCCTCAACTTTTCATCCTACTACGATCATCCGGACCACATTTATCCCAACACTTCTCGACCTACCACACATTCATTACAGCCATCAGGGAGGCAGAGACTTCCGGGTAAATTCCGAGACCCTCGAGCTTGGGAACCAGCCGGGTCTGGTCTTGGTACCGGCAGCGATGGGGTAAGTCCCAGCAGTTTGGCTCCCTCGATTTCTTTGCCCGCTCACGCGATGGTGAACGCTGGCATCGGGGTCGTTGTATATTGTGACGTCCGCTTCTCCCTCATTTCGCGTGGCGTGGCGTTAATTTTAGATTATCAAATGATTTTAGCTCAGGTAATTGCAGGTCTGGTTGTCGTTGAGCATAGCGCACCTGCACTTTGTATAGAGTCACAGATATAAAATTCTCTTCGAGAAAATCGTTCGGTCAATCAATCTATTAGTTAGTCAGTTATAGTCAGTTAACGAATTATTTATAAATTATGAACCATCATCGAATCAACCTTGTAAGCAAAAGTGTGCAGCTCACAGGCAACGGTAAAGACCATCGTTTGATCGGCCCGCGCGTTCAACAAGTTTTCTATGTATTTATTAACTTTTCGGTGATCGATTTCGCTAGGTGAAAAAAAATTTCGTCGTGCGAACGGTGGTCTTCACTATAGTCTTTTTTTTACTCACTTTACGAGAATCAGGAATAAAATTTCGCAGCCTCGGTCCGTTAGTAAATTTTTAATTATTTTTGAAAAATCACATAGATCATCGATTCAATTAATATTTTCAAATATTTTTTTCTACCTGATTCTCTGCTAATTATAAGTATCCGATTAAGCGTGAAGCATCGACCGCGGACATCTTAGATTAAGAATTGAAAATAAAATTAAGATTACCATTAAGTTTGAAGAGAAAATTATGTTTTTTAATCTTTGAATGAAAAGTATTTCAAATTTTCTTGCCAACGTTTCATGATAAATACTTACCTATTGTAATTTTTGATATAGTTTTAAGAAGAAAAAAAAAAAAACGAAACCTATCCCTTATGGTTTTAAGGAATCTGATACAAAAATATGAATCTTCCTTCGCATGCACACACCTTTTACAGCCCTTTATTATCCTGTCAAATCAATTCGTTGTTTCTCCGAAGGAAAGATTCTGTAGAAGTTATCCAAAGATTATTGAATTTCAATTAATGAAAAATTACGTTAATCAAATCGTTTTCAAGATTATCAAAATTTTATACATTCTCAAAATTTATATAAATTACGGCTTCGGCCGGGGCATGGGCAGCCTTGAATGTTATTTACAAAAAACAGATAGAAATTGATATCCAATTTATTAGTATAAGTATTCTTAAGTCTTATCTGAGATAAGAAAATAGCACGTATGTAATTACTTATAGAATAGACAGAGATCTAGGATGTCTAATCATGGTATAAGAATTTTTCTTCCCCTTACACAAAATTTTTCAGCCCTTCAATTTTTTTCTTGCTCAATGAGTAGATACGAAATGATTATTAAATTCATTTTTATTTCAACGATGATACTTTTTCTTTAATTCTATACTGATAATTTAACAATTTTATTGAAGTATTTCGATTATATCAAGAGTAAATTTACTAAAATCATCCAAAGATTTTATTAATGTTGTGTAAATTTCGGCCCGATAAAAAACACACCTTTTCTCAAAATTTAAATGCAGGGCAGCCTTTATATTTCTATACACACAACAGGTACGGTAAGTTTTTGAACGAGACACCACGGCAATAAATGTGAGAAATGAATGAGATGGAATGCTTTGGTTGAGATGTATAATGCGCACATGGGAATTTTTTTTCCCTTACACACTATAGCCCTTAACTTTTTCATGTTAAAAAAGAAAAAAAAAAATTATAGCAATTTTTAATTAATTCGACGCCTAAAAACACACACATTGTCGAACATTATACGGCTTCGGCCGAGGCGTGGGCTGCCTAAACACATTCACACTCTGAAAATGTTACTTTTTTTTAAATATTTTTGTTTTTTTGTAGAGTCAGTTGTCCAAATTTTGACAAAACGAATGTGAACCGAATGTTTGGGAGCGCCGGCGCAAATATGAATTGGGGTGTTCGTCAGTAAAATCATTTCTTGGATAAATATAGGCGAAAGGCAGGTATAGGTAAAATCATGAATCGCGAAGGTTTATTATCTGGAATGTTTATGAAGTGCGAATGCGAGAGTGCAAGTCATAGTTTCAACCGTTGGGTGGGACGTGGGCTGAACAAAATTGGGGGTAGGCAAGAAATCGGAAGTGCAAGTAATTTTCTTTCCATAGCAATTCCAAGTGATCGATTGAGCATAAGATTTTATGAAATTTTTTTATTTAATTTTCTACGATAATTCGCTAGATTTTTTTTACCCAATTATTCTCTCCGTGTGGTCCCTTAGATCTTTTTATTGACAATAAGATCTAACAGATCCTTCAACTTTCGATAATTCACAAACCCCAAACTGTACGAATTCAATGAAATGAAATTTTTTTTTGCTTTCACGTAATATTTTTACGGTCACTTGGAATGGGCAAAATATGTCCACCTTGCTCTCCGTACCAGCCGTGGTGCATGGAAGTGAGGTGAACGTTGAGCCGAAGACTTCGCGTCGAAGAGGATCGCCGACCGCCACGCCACAAATTTTATGTATTTTGTAAACCTTTCTCCTTTCCATTCCCTGTGCTAATTGGAATAGAAGGATGCGATTAAAATTGCATTTCTTCGATTTCCATTAGCACAAATATTCCAAGTCCGACGCTGCTCGCGCGGGTAAAAAGCGCGAGGACGAGGAATCGCATGATCTGTGTTTGCTTGGTTTTCGTTTGTGATGTCCTTATGGGTCCTAAGAAATTTTTCGAAACAATAACTAGCGTGACTTGCCATCTTGCAAGGCGCTATAAATACTTGTCTTATATTGGTGGTGGGAATATGTATTGAGAGATTTTCTTTCAGGAAATTAAAGAAACTAGTAAAAACCAAGATCTGTCGCTGCACCGGCGCGCGGACTTGGCATTTAAAATATACACTTGAACGCTGTATGCGTTTTAAACAAAAACAAAAAACAAATTACGAATAATTGTAAGAGAGCAAGTTCTATCGCACCTTTTTGTGCCTGGGGCTTGACTTTCAGGCGATTATTTTTAAGATACTAATCAAAAATTTTAACTTACAGATTCAATAATTTTATAATCTCCCTAGTGTTAATTATACTAATCAATTTTTCTTACAGATCGTAGTTTTAATACTAATCGAACGTTTTTGTTTCAGATCCTAGTTTCTAATTCCATATAGTATTAAGACTCTTGTACTAATCAGATTTTTGTTGCAGGCTGTCTCTGGCTACTAATTAAATTAGCTTTCTGATTACAGGAACTCTGTCATCTGATACCTACTATGAACAGAGAGAGTTTTTTATTCATAGTTGATAGAAACGGCATGGGATATGACGAATCTAATATTTTTTAAACATTTTCTAGTCGCGGAAAAATGTTGAATTTGTTAAATCCTGAAACTGCATTTATCAACTAGGAGTTAATCATTTTGCCTTTGCTTTTCAGATTCTTAGTTCTTAATTTTAGTTTTAATACTAATCAGATTTTGTTCACAGGCTGTCTCTGGCTACTGATCTAGTTTGTTTTCTGATTTCAGAAATCAAAGGTCAAGAGATTTGCTCACGGAACAACAGTTCGATTATTCTTTTTATTGAAACAATCAAAAACAGGAGGTTGTATGGTTCCCTATATGTTCATACAAAGTCTTCATTTTACAACCCATAGAAATTTGAGTAACTCGTTCAATTTATTTTTCAGATACCCATCATCAAATGATCGACACCGACTGATGTATAGCTAATTTTTTTTTTTTTTTTAATCTTTTTATGCCGATTCTCATTTCTATCCGATTTTAACGATATTGTTATAATTATCATATACCTACTTGTTTCTCTGTTCCAGGTTGCATCGTCCATATTTTTTAATTTACAATTTTTATCTGTTCACAGAAATTTCAACGATGCAGTAATTTCATTATGTATTTCATTTTCTTATGACTCTGATATTTCTCGATTTTTGATTTGTGAAAATTATATTGTCCTGATGACTAATCATTAATTGTTCTTCTGTTTTAGATTTCATGATTCACATTCTAATAAACAATAATTGTTTTTCCTCTTTTTAGAAAAATTCCAACAATGCTGTTCATCTTTCTCTTTGTTTAATGCTAATCTTCCCGACGTCCATTTTGTCATGATAAATCATTAATTATTTTTCTCTTACAGGTGTCCAGATTTACAATGTAATTTAGAATTGTTATTTCTATTTACAGGAAATTCATCAATGTCGTCAATATTTTTCAGTCCTTAAATTCTGTACTCATTTCTGTGTATATACTTAATGATAATAACGATGATCGTGTGTTTTTACTATTTTGTGCATGTTGTGTCGATGTGTTGTTTCATGTTAATGTGCGTGTCTCGTCTCGTGCAAGTTTCATTGTGCATTTATATTTATAAGATGCAATTTCTATTCGCATATACACCGTGTATCGATTGAAATTTATGTCTCTGTCATTACTTATGCTTATAATTGTTATGTATTTCGCTTTCGATGTCCACTTTTTTCTTTTTTCTTGCATATTCTCTATATCTCTACAGATTCCAATCCACCGGACGGGGGATGCCGAGCAGATAGTGGTTTGCATATGGCTCTTGGCGATCGTTCCACTGTAGAAAAAAAAAAAAAATCGAAACGAGCCGGAGACGCTACCTCTTAAACGTATAATACGTTTACGGGTGGTTATGGAAACGCGTCTTAATTTTGAAAGATTTTTTGCCTATTTTTCATGGGACATCGAAACCCCAGTTGGTTTGACGTGGAATGCCCCATACATATAATGTTTAGACTTAATCACTAATTTTATTATTTAAAGGAATTGAAATAGGTAAAGAGAAAGAGACTGAATTAAGTCGATGACTAGATCATCTTGAATCTTTTCTTTAATTTATTTTTCGGGATTTAGTCATAGATTCTCGTAGCGGTAGGGAGAAGGGGATGAGGACTAATGGATTCGGAGAGAAAACCCGTTGACTCGATATTCCGTTGTATAATTCAAACGATGCGTAATGGAATTAACATATTTATTGGACATCGTAGTGATTCTATCGGGTTATTCGGCGAAGAGGGTTGGTTTGGGATTGGGTTAAATTTTAGCAGAAAAAAAAGTAGATTCTTTAGGGGCGCGCGGATGAAAATGGCGTTGATCCAAATCCGCCTACATCCTACGTGTATAATGGTACAGAAAAGATGGAGTTGCACAAAAAGGAGCTTTTATATACATGAAATAAAATATACATTATCATTATTATTACAGAAAAGAAAAAAACGCGTATGTATAATATACATACAATTCCAGCACCCCTTTGTCAAATACCTTACCCTTCTTCGTCTTCTTCTTCTTCTTCTTCCTCTTCTTCTTCTTCTTCTTCGAGGTGATTTGTGACATTTTCATTTATAAGATCAGCTTAACTCCGAACAAGGTTTCCCATTAGAATCTCGAAGCCACCCCATTAAAACCGATGTAAAGCATAAAACTGATCTATGGCTTCGAAAATTTTCACGGAATATAATCGGACTTAATTATTTTATTTATTATTATTTTTTTGTTCGAAAGTTTTAGGTAAGATTCTCCCTTGATATTAGAATAGCATATATCGGGGCATCGGGGGCTAAAGATTGAGAGAAGGAAAATGGAAAATTGTTGGTACGGCAGAAGAGAATTGAGGGGGTCGCGTCAATTGATTGGGAGAAGAGAGAAACAGTTGAAAAGCGAGGAAACTAGATTACGCGTAATCATGTCTAGTAGCACTAACGAACGTTAACCCCCTCAATGAAAACGCTAACGACAACGTGCTGCTGCACGGCAGTACATATATATATATATATAATTTTATATACCCGTTTGTACCTTCCGGTAAAAAAATTTTTACCTCCTAACCGCATACGTAGCTTGATAAAGAAAGAAAACAAAAAAAAAGAATTGCTTATTCCAGGGGTTTCTAATTTTTGTACGCTTTGCTATTTTTTGTTTTTTTCTTCGGTTTCTTTTTCTCTTTTCTTATTTCTCGAATCGATAATATAAAAACAAGAATTTTGCCGCCGTTTCTTTCTGATTGCGATAAAAAAAGAAATACGAAAAGAACAGGTTAAAAATAGTGAATCTTTTCTTTCACAAATTCATAGCGCTTTCGAATAACTCCAACATCCTCTTCATCTCCTTTCTGTAAAATAAAACGTTAAAATCACGCTTTCAATTCGTTAGGAAGAACTTTTCAATCAGCTGTTATACAGATAGATTAATTTAACTTACAGATTCGTGTTCCTGAGGTCAAAATACGTCAGAAAAGTGTCCTGCAATCGATTTTAAAAATACTTCATTTTTGGCCCAAAAATCGAAAAAATCCAAAGGGGTATACCTTAGATTTTTGTCGATTTTGGGGTCAAAAATGAAGTATTTTTAAAATCGATCGTAGGACACTTTTCATACGTATTTTGACCTCAGGAATACGAATTCGTCGAGTAAATTGAGCTGCGAATAAATCCCATCGAGATATCTTCATTTTTTCACTTTTCGGAGCGATAAATTGGCGATAACTCGATCAATTTTATAGATAGATCAATTTAACTTGCGGATTCGTGTTCCTGAGGTCAAAATACGTCAGAAAAGTGTCCTGCGATCGATTTAAAAAAATGTCGATTTTTGACCCTAAAATCGACGAAAATCTAAGGTATACCCCTTTGGATTTTTTCGATTTTTGGGCCAAAAATGAAGTATTTTTAAAATCGATCGTAGGACACTTTTCCTACGTATTTTGACTTCAGGAACACGAATCTGTCGACTAAATTAGGCTATAATAATATGTAGATAGAATAAGGGTTTGGAATTGGATGTTCACGGGGTGAAATAAATAAAGAGAAAAAGAAAATGAAACAGTGAAAAAGAGAAAGCGAGAGAGAAAGAGAATGAGAGTTGGTTGATCACAGCACGTTTGATATTCCCCATCATGCATCGTAGGTACGTAGAGGTATGTATATAAGGTATAGTGTATACCTTCTACCCTATGCATGTATTCATGAACTCTTGAGTGAACGCGGAGGATTTTCATCGGCGTTTGTATAAGATCTATAGTATACATACATTGCAGTAGAGAGATTAACTAAACTGTTTATTCTTCGACGCAATTAGCGGGCGTCGCGACGCCCGCGCGCGTGGTATGGTTTACTCTTTATACGTGTGTACCAAGAAATACTGTAATAACATACGAGAGCGGAGGGGGGAGAGGGATTTTTCCTCCCATATATCAACTCGCTATATATCCCTTTGTGATCGTTGAAAAATAAAAGCTTGCAAAAATTCTTATGTGTATACACACGCTACCCACACCCCTGAGCAGCCATCTTATAAACCTTTATACTTGCGGTTTGAACGAGAAATTCCTTTTTTTTTCAACTAGGGAAAAAAAAAAACCAAACTCGACATCGTATTTATAATATGCTGTGCTATGGGCATTCAGTATAACGTGCTGTAAGTTTTTTTATATAGATTTTTTTTAACACATATATATACGAACACCTCCAACCATCGCAAGACGGCGTCTTTTCGCATTTCATACGCTCAAAAGATTTTTTTCTCTTACCGTTTTTTTTTTTTCTTGTTTTTTTTTTTCTATTTTTGGTTTTATTTTTTATAAAGGTTTTTCATTATACTACAATGTATGCAACTAAGGTTTTTGCAATTAGTGAGAGCGGATGTTACAAAGTTAACTAGAAGAAAAAAATGAAATACAGTAAAAAAATTCGTTTGACTCAAGGTAAATTTTACTACATTTGATATTTTCATATACATACGTGTGAAAAAAACATAAATGAATAAATAAAAGTAATAAATAAATTACTTGAGAGGACGCGATTTTTCGGATTAAATGTGAACTTGTTTATTTCATGATTTTTTAACGCGTGAGAAAATTTTTTAAGCCGCATTCATACCTGAATCAAAACTAGAGAAATAACATCCAGAAAAAGCTGATCGAGAGGCGGAGAGAATGAAGAGGAAAATGGATGTAAAAAAAATAATAATGATAATCATAAATAAGAGGGTGAGGAAATTGAATTCGGCGTATAAATTATTGCGCACTTAATTTCCTACAGATATCTAATCGGGTCTTTTCAACGCCGCTAATTGAGGAGCAGTTTTAAGGTAATTGGCGCGAGCGGGCGATAAACTTGAGATTTTAAACCGCGCAAAATAGGGGAGAAGCATATAATTATTACTTTTTTCTTTTTTTTTTTTTTTCTTATTATGAATATGTACTCAAGAATCGCTTTGCGCGGATCTCATATTGATCCTAAAAAAATATATATATTTTATTTTTACCCCCAGATTTTTTTTTTACCCCCATAGCTCTGCAACGAACTCTTTTAAAGAACTTCACGATTTATAGCACGGCCATATTTTTTATACGTTCGCACACCAAAGGGGTTTAACGAAATTTCACGATTCGCCTTTGAAAATATATATTAATATGTAAGAAGGAAATTGCAGAAAAAAAAAGAAAAAAAAAATCGAATTAATATTCAACCGTAAACGCATTCAATATCGAAACGTGTTTTGAATACTATTCAACAAATCGCAGGCTTTTGTAGGAATTTAAAAATTATGAAGTTAATTGACTAGAATTAATAAAAGAAAATGGAAAAGGTCTTACATTCGGTCGGCAAGCTTGTAAATTGGTCCCATCGATTTTGAAAGTTCTTCGCATTTGGCCATCAGCTGGTACATTGATTTTATGTTGTGATCAACGGCGTCGCAAGTTTTACAAACAGCGTCTCTGTACGTCTCTAAACAATCAACGGTCAACGCCGATACCTGAAAATTAATAATCCATCACATTCTGTTTTGAAATTGACAGAGGAAAATAAAAATTTCACTTATGATTTTCCCTTACACTGTGTAATATAGCAGCCAGATTTTCAGTTAGAGAATCAACGGATGTTGCCACTTTACGAGCTTCCATTTCCAATTCATTGAGAACATTATGATCAAGTATGGGAAGCTGTGGAGCAAGTGCTTGTCTGTAAAGACAGGGAGTTGAACTTCTGGATCCTGGGAAGGAGGGAGTTTCTCCTTTTTTCGTTACGGGGCTAGAGAGTTTTATCTTGTTTTCTAAATCTTCTGCTACAAATAGCACCATGTCTCCTTCCTGCATTACGGTACCTTCCAATTGTAGGTATCCGATTGCTTTATGGTAACTTGGAGGGTCGACATCTTCTTCCACTTCTTCATCTTCCTCAGGACTTGTACTTTCATTTTTTAATTCTAAACTATCAGGCCTGGGGTTGTTCGAGTCTGTTTTATCGAGGTTTTCAACCATGTATTTACCACCTTCCAAATCTGGTGATTCTATCAGAGAACGAAGCTCAGAAACTGGCGGAGAAGATTGAGAATCAAATGATATCTCAGAGTAAGAAGCTGTCATTTCATGAAGCTGAGAAAGGAGTGAAACCAAATTGTTACTCTAAAATGACTAGATTATAAAGGTTATATCTAACCTTACTTTGTCCTCGTCGTAGTCAAATGCGGCTATTTTATCCGTACGAGTTACTCCATCCACTCTTGGTGAACGCTCTCCATCTTCATTGTCCATTTTGAATATTACTATTCCAAGATCTCCGAGGAAAACTTTGAACACTTTTAAATCTATTTACACCGAACACCACTTTTTACCATAATACTGTTGACGCTTGAATCCATAGTTTGACATTTGTCAAAACTACCCCTCTGCCTTGTTAGTTCTCGAACCCTAAAAAGAGGGAAGCACATTCGTAGCGCACGTCAAAAGTGTGGTAGAAAATCGCGACATTCAACGCCACCATGTCGCTTAAAGAGGTAGTTCTCAACGGTGTTAGGGGGTAAAGCTTAAATACTTTTCGGTTCAACCTCGTGAACAATGAAGAATAATCAATAAATTTACCGACCTCTTGATCCTTCAGGATTTACCTCCGCTTACACCAGTTCCAGGTTTGAGGATTTAGTAATTCTTCTCCAAAAAAAAATAACCTTTTTTTCGAACAAACTTGGTAATCGATTACCTACGTTTTCAGCAGGAATCTCAAGACAAACAATACCAAAAGATATGGAAGAAAGCGACAGTGCCTTGGGTTACATTCTATCCGGAATGATATTCTACATATTTGGATTAAAATGGTGCTACGAATACGCGAAATATTGGCCCCGTCATTCCCGAGATCAGGATTCGGAGCGTGAAGTTTCAAAGCTTCTTCAAGTTTCTAGATGGTGTCAAAGATTTTTACGTCGACATCCCTTAGAAGGAACTCTTAAACTTATAGCAACTGCCCTAGGTTTGGCGAGTACATTGACAAGAAATCTATCAAATGTAACAACAGTTTCACCTAAGGTTGTCCACGCAACAACGATCTGCCTTTTCTTTGCTCTCTCCGGGCTAGTTGATGTCCTTACTTTCTACTTTCCAAACGTAGTTGGGAGTGGTTTAGGAAAGATGGCACTTGCTCAGAGCTTTTTTGTCGAAGGATTGCTCTTTTTCTGGGCTACGCCATTGAACGGTGTGATAATTATCCTCGCAGGCATCGTGTGGACAACTTCATTCGCTATTGTTTTAGAATTAGTTTGGCCTGATATGAAACTTCTTAGAGCTGCTTCCACACTTTTACATGGAGGATGGCTCGCTCACATGGTCAGGTCGTACCAGATAATAGACATAGAATCATCTGGTAGAATTGCTCTCATCTTTTCATGGCATCTTGCTGCTGCCTTTGTCGTAGTTCTATGCATTGTTTCTATCACCAGAAGCTGCGCTCCAAAAGTAAGACCAACCGAACCTCCAGAAATACCAATTTACGATTATTGCCACCTTATGCAGGATCATCACAGAGTGTAAAAGCATTTTCTTCATAAGAATCTCCAGACCACAGCCTTTTGGTCGTGCTATCCTTTTAAATTACCTAATAAATTTCTATAGTAATTCGTGATATAATAACAATAATATTAAATGATACAACGAATTTTTTAATTGTTAAGATCGTTAAAGAAAAAATCTCTAGTGCCTTAATTATACGTAATAATGTATTTATATATCATATATTTTTTAATGTTACTGTTCTTCGATAGTGTAAGTTACCAACTTTGTGCCGAATAAGAAACAAAACGAAATAATTTGAATTAAAAACATTTTTATCTTTTAAAAGACTTGATTTTTTTATAATTCAGTTGCAGCAAAGCAAATTGATGCGTCGCAAAAAAAAAAGTAGAAGAAACTAATAGCAACTTGTGACGAGAGATTCTTTGGCTTTTTAATCTGTGTACCTACAGATTATAGGTCTGCCAATTTTTCGTGATGAAAAATTTTTTGGTAGGTACCTTTCGAGTGTACTTCTTGCACTCCAACACCGCGTAATGTGTAACGTTTTTCGCTTCAAGTATTTGCCGGTAATTTTTAACCGTTCATCACCAAGAGCGCTGGATTATTCAAATAGTATTTCCACTGATTGGAAAACCTTGCTACCGTAGCACCGTCCACCACTCTATGATCGGCGGCCCAACTGACGGAAATAATATGAGCAGCAATAACTTGACCGTTTTCATCAAATCGCGGTAATTTTTGTGTCCTCCCGATCGCTCCGATCATTATTTGCGGAGAAAGAATCACCGGCTTTGTGTAGGTCCCTCCGATCTGAGGAAAAGACAGAAAAAGAAATTAATAGAGTTCTTTTGATTAGAATAAAAAAAACTAATTAAATAAATAAAAATCACTCACCACTCCGATGTTCGACAGGCTAAAGGTACCCCCTGACAAATCTGATGGTGAAAAGGCAGCCCTTTTTCCAAGATCTTGAAGCCTATTTAGTTCCTTTGCTATACCGATTACGTCAAGGTTTTGTACATTTTTTATTTTTGGGACGACTAAACCTCCGGGTGTATCAATTGCAACTGATATATTGTGGGATGATAAGATTTCCGCGGTTTTTGATTCTTCCTTAATCCAGGCGTTGAGTTCCGGGTATTTTTCTAGCGCCCTTGATAGCGCTTTAATAAAAAATGGCATATAGCTAAGCGAAACCCCTTGTTCCTTCAACTGATTTTTAACACCCTCCCGAAATTCGACGAGCTTTGTAATGTCGTATTCATCGCTGTAAACGAAGTGCGGAATACTCTGCAAAAAGGAAAAAAAAAAAAAACATTTTGATTCATTTCATCCATTTTGGAGCAACAAAATTGAAGACCAAAAAATGAAATATTATACTCACCGATGACTGAGTCATCGTCGACCACATATGTTTGGTGTAAATTTTCTTCGCAATATTTCTTACCCCTTGATTATCCTGATTGTTTTTCAACTTAATTTTATCCTCTTCCTCGACGTCGCTGTCGGAAGATGATGATGATGATGATGATTCTTCATCGGTGTTATAATTGAGAAGATCTTCCTTCAGTATTCTACCGTCCTTTCCACTTCCTACGATCGTGGCCAAATTTATGCCTTTTTCAGCAGCAATTTTCCTAACCGCTGGTGTTGTCAAAACTTTTTTCAAATTCTCATTCTGCGCGTTCG
Organism: Athalia cordata; assembly: GCA_963932425.1. Lineage (NCBI taxonomy): Eukaryota > Metazoa > Arthropoda > Insecta > Hymenoptera > Athaliidae > Athalia > Athalia cordata. The sequence goes on along the minus strand of OZ010628.1, from coordinate 23,225,087 downwards.
TTTCGATTGATTTTTCTTTCGGATCATCGTCCGTTCCTGGAGATAAAATTTTCGATTTTTCTTCATCACCCTCATCGTCTCCTTCCAATTCTATGTCCACCAACGGCTGACCGACTAGAGCAATCTCGTCGACCTTGAAACGAAGGGCCTTGACGAGGCCATCGTAACGACTTGTGATAGTAACCGAAGCTTTATCACTTTGCACTTCACAGATGTTATCAAATTGACTAACTTTATCTCCCTGTTTAACGAACCTGATTTATAACAGAAAAAAATTAAGATAATAATCATTAAACATAGAATACTCGAATACGTTGAAATATACTTATTATTTTTTCAAAACTCTCTCTTTCATTTTCTCATACCATTCCTTTATGGTAACTTCTCGAATTCCCTCACCAATATCCGACAATTTATACGGCACGATTCGACCTTTAAGAGAAAACGAGGTAGAAACTGTCCTCAGAACGTTTCCAAACCGTGCAGTATTTCTACCCTAAAATGATAATCGCAACAAAAAGAAATAAAAAATTATCAAAAACTTAATAAATGAATTCGATCCACTCACCTTACTTCTTCCAAATCCAACGGCTACCAAATGACGAACAAAAACTGCCATCACGTTGGCAGTGAAACGTTTAGTTGGTTGTCCACTTATTCCAACTGTTGAACGAACGATATTCATCACGCTGACATGAATAATGTCAAGTTCTTAATCAGTTGTTCCGAAGTTGTTGGGGCACGCGGAGGTAGAAAAAGAAAAACGAAACCAAAAAAGACTACAAAGTAACAAAGTAGATAAAGAAATAGAAAAGAATAAACTGTAGAACGGTGAAACCGGGTTCCAACAATTCTACAACGTTTTCTGTTATCAGTAATAAAGTAACATGGCGTCTTTGTCATGTCATGTGTGTAAGTATGACGGAATTTGTTGTTTATTCATACGAAATGTATAGATACTAATGTTACACATGCAATTTATTATTGTTACATAATCAACTGAAGTATATTGAGAAACTAATGTTAACCGATAACGTTATGATACCGTTGCCCGAAACGATTTGCAAGAATGAAAAAAATAAAATTTCTCTTTTCTTTTTTCTTTCTTTGCTATTTGTTTCAAAATTACATTCGTAGAACGTTGATTTTGCGGGGGTATAAACTGTTCAAATCCCCGTATAGCAATCAGAGGGAGGAATAAATCAGAGGAGGCTTAGATTTCGGGGAACCATAAATTGGCCCGAAGCTGACCCTGGTGTAAATCGTTTTGGTATAATTCAGTTTCTGCATGAATTATACGTACAATTTCCCTCACTGATCTGTCATACGTATTATACATACGTATATGTGGATTAAACATTTCTAATAATTATTTACAAAGGAATTTCACGTATCACAGGATTACGGAAAATTAAATTCGTGTTTCGCATACCGAATGATATTAATTATTGTTCTTCTTCTTGTTCTTGTTCGTTAAATATTTCACCACATATCATTCGTTTACTTTTGTTTTACATCGTCATTAAATGGTCGGCGGATTAAGAAGAAGTAAAAAGAAAAATATGATAAAGAAATTGAAAATTAAAATTAAACGAAGGAGTTGCCACACTGCAATTATATCCCCCTTTGGTTTATTTCTTGTTCAAAAATTATTCATTCCGACAATTTGACCTTTTAACGACCCTGACGACGGGATTTCCTATCTCGAGTAAATTGAATATTTAGTTTATGGAAATCGCGTGCGGCTTTCGTGGAGCGTGGAGCGGGATTCCGGAGTAGGTAAACTTCAAGTGACAATTAAATTACATCGTGAGTTATAAACATTCCAAAAAGTATGTATAAGTAATCTGATTCTTTTTATTTATATTGTTTTCTTGCATTTTTTTTCGTCTTTTTTTTTATACCAAATTCATTTATTTTCTTGTCAACTTATACATATATTATTTTATACCCATGTATATGTATATAATTAAACTCGAGGTTTGTATAGAATGTTACAAAAACTGAGAAAAAAAACGAAATAAAATTAGAAAAAAAACAACGAACTATTCGTTTTTTTATAGGAAAATATTTATAATTTTTTTTTTCTTCTTTTTTTTTATTACAATTTATTACAATTTATATAGTTGTACAATATAATACGGCAAACATCAACAACTGTAAATTGAGGCCAACAGGAAAAAATGATAATTTGATTTTTTTTTTTGAAATTTATCAAATAAAATTTGAAAAAAAGAGAGAGAAATAAAATAAAAAATTGTAAAACTTCTCAATAGAGATTATAATATTATTTTGCATTACACAATGTAATATAGATTATATAATTACGCAAAATAACATAATTACAACTTTTCAAATCGTGCTAGAATTTTACATAATTTAAATACGGTATATACATATACTATATTTGCATTTATAATTCTAATTATTTGTTTAGTAATTCTTCTTTTAATTTTATTAAATTTTTTCCCTATACAATTTTTCGAACTATTTAAACATAATTTTCATATACTTTTTTCTATAATCATCGCTGCTTTTATATCAATTGGAGAATTTTACGGATTTTTTTCTTTCCTATTATTTATTTTCTTCTTTTTTTTGTTGATTGTATGTCTATAGATTTGCCTGTCGATGTGGTCCACGTGTCGAAAAAGTTTTTTTATTCATTTATTTCATGTATATAAATTTTTATCTTTTTTTTTTTTTCAAATAAATTCTACATCATTATTTTATAATACCTATTATTCAATAATAATAATTCTCTGTTACCTATATTATATACTTATATATTATATATAATTTTTGTTCAATAAATTTCTCTTTGGTGATTTTTCTCTTTTCTTTGTTTTCTAATATCAATTTTTATAGTTTTATTTTTCAATTAAGAAAAAACAAAAAAAAACAATGGATGAATTTTTTGTCTTTTTCCCCTCTTCAAACCAATCGTGCAAATATATTTAAGTATATCATCACTCGCTACACAATCGCTATACATTTAATAGGAGTACTTTATTTATTTGTATTTTAATGTTGTTTGTTTTTTGGTTTTTGGTTTTTTGTTTCGTCTCCTTTTCGTGCAACATTAACGGCATATACATATATATATGAATTTATTTATCTAGATATATTCCTTCTTTTTTTTTTTAAATTTATTCATAATTACAATTTCTTTATATCGATTGATTTATTAAATCAATTAATTAGAGATTACCTACTAATTGTAAATCTTTATAATTATCATTATCATAATCGTCATTTTTATAACTTCTTTCTTCTTCATAATTTTTCCTTTCATTTTCATTTTTCATAGACACTTCTTTTTCTTCTTTAATTTAATTTAATTTTTTTTTTTTTTTGATTTTTTGGTTTTTCTCTTTTATTTCTTTTGTACGATAACCGTGTTCTACTGTAAGCGTATTTTTATATCATGATGCTATCAATGTTAACATTTTTTTTTATTTTTTTTTTTATTTTCTACTATTCACGTGAAATATTTCCTACATTTTTTTGTTCTCTTCTGTATATACACATTATTTTTAATTATAACAGAAGAAGATGGGGTAAACCTCCTTTCTTTCTTTCTTTTTTTTTTCTAATCAGCTGAAAATTTCCATTTCTAAAATCAAAATAAATTTTATCGCCACCTTCATTAATTATACATATCTTGATATTATATTATTTCTTACAGGTTTTAGAATCCGTTTTCTTTTTTTTTGTCTTTATGCATTTTTACATCAAACACTCAAAATCCACGTTTATACATACCGCGTTATACTTTATATGTATACTATATACTCTAATACTCGGTAGATTTATATTTTTTTGTCCGTTCTTGATTTTGGTTTTTAGTTTCTTCTTCTTTTTTGTTTTTACTTTTTTTTCTTTCCTTTCAATAAATATATATATATCTATACATCATATGTAAATGTGTTACAATTAATTTCCGTATAGTGTTCCCATTAATTATAATTCATTAATTATTTGGTCGCACCTACGATATTGATTAATTTTTTTTTAATTTTCTAAGAATTTTATTCCTTTTTTTTTTTAATTTATATCTTGATTCAAATTATACAAATATAATAATAAATTACTGAAACGGTGATTGATATATTTATATATATATAATGAGCAAAATATTTTTCTTCTTTTTCATTAACCGTTTTAAAACGTTGTTAATTATTATTTCTTTTTTTAATTTAATTTAATTTTTTTTATCTTTTCTTTTTTCTTTTGGTTCACTATACGTTACAAACGAACTTGGAGAGCACTTATATACTGTACATAATATTTATCGTGGCTATTTCATAGCCTTAGAATTTTTTTTGAAAATTTCTCGTCTCGTTTTTTGGGTTTTTCTTTTTTTCTGTTTTTAATTTATTTTTCGAAGTTAATTCGATCAGAGTTCGAAGAATATCAGGTGTTACTCATGCAACGATATAGTTGATATTAAACATTTGGAAATAAACGAAGTGAGAAATAAAATTTTGTCGAAAGATCGCAGGCTAAAGATGAGCAACTTCCTCGTTCACTGATTTAAATGCTAAAATTGTACGAGTCGGAGTCTGCGGAGTTCCAACCGACGTTTGGACACTCGAAGCCGTTATGGCCGTTTGAAGGGGAACACTTTCACTTGGACCGTCGCAAGCTGTACCTGAAATAGTAATATTGAAAATGTTATAAATACAAATTTAAAATAAATAAACAAAACGGTCAACATGTCGTGTTATCGATCTAGTCTATGAAATGTAGGTCGCTTCGAAACATGACAATTGTAACTGCAGTCGTTAAATTGATCGACCATCTAGATTACACCAACTTCATTATCAGATCAAACTTAGGTATATTTTATAACGTCACACCGTTGAAACGAACAAACGACGAACTATCGTAATAATTGTTGAAATAAAAACGAAAGAAAGAAGAAATTTAATAAATGAAAATAAAAAGAACACCCACATGCGTGACGGAAGAAAGTTTTTTTTGTTTTTTTTTTTTTGCAGGATATAGAGTGGTAGGACCGTTTTAATTATTTTTTTTTTTTTGTTGGCAAAGGTTTAATTTGTAAAAGTTGACAGATTTGTAAGAAGAACAAAAAATGTGTAAGAAAATTGAAACATCAAACGATAATTACCACATCGTATCATGGAAGAATGCCAAATAATTCCGTATTAAATGTGTGCCAGAAATGAAAATCCTGTTAATTCCCAGAATATACCAAGGTGTGAGAAATTCAACAAAGGCGTAAAAAAATCGCCCCGGATCTAATTATATACGTTAGGGTTAGTCTGTATATTTATCTAATGAGGAAGGGAATTTTGATTTTATACATGGGGGGAGAAACACCAACTACTAAATTCAGGTCACTTACACTTCGTGACGGAAGACGCACCTGCACTGCTTCCCTGCTTTTTGAATGTGCTTCCGCTCATGGTGACTTTTCCTCTGATGTTTTTGTCCGGTTGAAATATAATTATGTAAACTTTTGGCGAATAAAGACAAACGAGTGCTACGGATGCGCTTAGGCTTATGGCAACGCATAACGTCGTTATTTGGGTCTCGTGTGAATTACCTGTACCGAAGTAGATGGGGACGAATGCAAGCCATATTATGCACGTTGTGTACATCGTGAAACCTATGAATTTACTTTCGTTAAAATTTTCCGGTATTTTTCTCGTCTTTACGGCGTATACGGTCGATATTACTATCAGTATGGCGTTGTACATTTGGGAAAATAGGAAACTCATATCCTGTATGTTACATTTTAATATTACTTGCTTTCTGTCGGGTTGAGAGAAACGCGTGCCCGGCGGCTCGACTATCATCCAAACCAGCGTTAAAACCACCTGGAAAGCTATCAGAGCTGCTGCTATGCAGACTTGGGAGGTCGGACTTATGTATCTCGGCCTCTTTGCCGACCTTGAAGCCGAGTCGAATATTCTAGCGATTCTATTCGTCTTGGTTAATAAGGCTCCGTAAACCGTACTGAAACTGACACCCACCCCGAATCTCTGCATTATGCAAGTAACCGTTGTTGGTGTTGTTAATAAAACAAATGTATTCAAATAGCAGACTAAAACACCGGACAAAAGTATCCCGGTAAGTTCGCGACCGGAAGCTCTAACGACAGGGGTGTCTCTGTGTTTGAACAAAAGTCCACCGACGGCCAAGGTCGTTATTATTCCCAGACAGGATATAACGGCCGGAATAATCGCGAACGCACTGTTCCATTTTATGTGATTAATCGGTAAGGCGTAACAACTTTTTTTATCGGGATGCGGCCAATGTCCCGGTCCGCAATCCTTGCAGGTTTTTTCGTCGAATACGTACTCGTACGCTTCGCACTGATCACAGACCCAACAACAGGTATCTCCTTGCTGTTTTTTTATCATACCAGCTTCGCAAGGCAACGAACAAGCTGATATCGGTATTTCCGTTGATCCTTTCGACCACACCAGATCATCCGTACTGATCCTCAATGATTTGTACCACTTTCCCACTACCTAAAGGATACACACATAGCTTTTTTTGCATTGCTTTTCTTTTCTTTTCTTCAGGATAAAAACTAACTCGAGTTTAGCAGGATTTATTTCGTAAGTTCGTGTTAATTTTTTTTTTGGTTTTTTTGTTTTCTTGCTTGATTGTTCTCGACTTACCCGGTAATAATATCCGTTTGTGCCGTTAGGATCGAGTTTGCGAAAGTTTAAAATATCGTACCTCGCCAACCCGTCTCCGTGTTCGTCAAATTTGACCTCGCTGCCAGCAGCATCTGAAAAATGAAATGCAGGAGAAACTGACAAGCGGAGTTAGCGCGCGGGGTGAATCGAACCAACGAGTAATTGAGTAATTAACCCCCGCTGCCCGCTGACAGGGAACGGACGGTAATCAATCATCCCTTGTAATATACCAAGTGACCCAGCGTTTACGCTACAGTACGTCCAATTGCCTGCCGCTAGGCGCTCGGCCACGCAGCTGAAGGATCTGGTTATGCCAAGTGCCTGGCGGCAGGCAACCGGACATACTGTAGTGTAATCGCTGGGACACATGGTATATTCCGAAGAGGTGGAGAAGACGAGCGTGAAACTTAAAACGGGATTTCTAAGAAACCTAATAAACTAACCGGAAACTTACGGAATCCGAAAGTTGGAAGGCTCACGAAACTCGATAACTCGTTAATTTTCAACATACAATTGATGAATTATGTACAAACCCGTAAATGAAACGTTGAGTAAATAATTTCTGTAGAAAATTCCTCTGTCGTAATTGATCATAGGCGCGCAAAGTCCTTCGGTGGGTCCGCAAAGATCCTGTTGAAGATTGTGGAGAGCGTGAGCGAAGGCGTATACGGCGTCGACGACGAACTGTACTTTGGATTCCTGTTCGTAGCCCTTGTCCTGGGTCAATTTTAATTTCGACAAACATACGTTTATCGTATGATTGGTTACCAAGGGTACATTTTTTTGCAATGTACAGGAGAACGCGTCCTCCCAGTACTCCCCAAACCAGGGATTCCTCCTGTTTGTCTCCGGGGTTAAAGAGGCCATGTAATCGTCGAATCCTGGATAGCTCGCGGATTGCAATTCGACGGTTATCGCGCCCTCGGCGACATCCTCGAGTCCTTCGACCAGCTTACTCTGCTTTCCCCATCCGTCGCTCGCGATCCATTGGAAGGGTTGACTCAGATTTGACCTTCTCGCGGCCTCGAGTATCCTCCGGGCGTCTTCGGCTCGGGTAAAAAGGACGACTGCTCTAGCGTTCGGTTTTTTTTGCAGCTTAGCTATGATGTTGTCGAAGACCTTGTCGTCCGCAGAACTCGGCACCTTCTCCGCGGCAGCTATGCAGACGTTCCTTTCCGTCGCTTCCCGGTTGAACACTTCGATCCCGTACTCCCCGTAGGAACCCTCCGAGTAGACGGTGGAAACGTACGACCAGTTGACGCTCTTCACGACGTCTACGAGCGCGATTGATTGGAAAGTATCGGGCGGAACGGTGCGAGCGAAATAATCGAAACGTGTTTTATCGCTCAAAGCTTTCGCGGTCGAGGCCGGCGATATTTGAGGTATGTGAAACAGCCTCAAAAGATTCGCGACTTGGAGCGAAACCGAACTGTAAGAACCGCCTACGACCCCGTAGACCGGACCAGCGTTTGCACTTTTTCTAACTCGCGGTGTCGAACGATCCGCACATTCCAACACGCTTATGTCCAAATTCGACAAAGAAGCTCGGACGAAATGGAGGCTTTGATTCAACGCGTAAGTGTCTCTGCTGCAAGTATCCAATATGTGAACACCGATTGCTATGCCCGGTAGAATATCGTGCTGTCTGTTTATCTGATCGACCGCGAACAGCATCGCTTCGAGTCTCTGCACACCTCTGTTATAAATTTTCGGACCGCATGACGAGCCGCCTTTTTCATGAACGGGAAACAAACCACCGAGAACAATATCTCCAGGTATTAATACCGCCTCACGTTCGTTATTTCTAGTAGTCATGACTACCTTAACGATCATAAACGCTAACAAAGCGAGACTTATTTCAAGGTTAAAATTAACCATATTGATAGAATTTATTTATACATGCGTTCCAATTATCATTATCATTATTATTATTATTATTTGCAGGACAAACGATCCGATCTCCAACGTTCGAAATTTTGAAACGAGTGAAAATTTTCTCGCTTCATTGCGTTTCCGAAATGTTTTTTCTCCTTTAAATTCATCGCTCGTATCTTCGGACATTTTCTCTACTTCTGCACATCCATGCACTTTCTATAAATGTTTTTTTTTTCAGAAAAATTTCCTCCACCTACAGATCCTTTGGCGCGATTTTTTACAATCGAGTGGAATATCGGATACATTTTCGGAAGAAAAAAAAAATAAATAATTCACAGTTTATCCTTGGAAAGAAAAGTAAAATTGAAAATTTACTTTTTTTTTCGTTCTTTTTTTCAGACGATAATGACGAGAGGGGCACTCGATCCCCGGTCACACGTTTTTTACTCAAGTATAAAAGTCGTCGACGAGTTTGCCGGTTTTCTGGTCGAATACGTCGGGAATGACGATGACGATGTGTTATACGTATGGTACTATAGTTAGTGTTGGTGACGGTCGGTTATTCTCACAAGAAGAACGAGGCCTTCTTTGAACATTTCGGTACTCGAGTTTCAGCATCCATTTTCCCCACTTTTCATATACATAAAGGCCGGTCGAATTTTCTTCTTTTTTAGCTTTTACTCTTTTAATTTCTCTTCTTTTTTTTTCTTTCTCCCCTCCTTTTTTTTTCTTTTTCTCTCTCTTTCACGTTTTAGGTGTGACGACGAAGAACGGATGCCCACCTATACGTGCAGGTGAATATTTTAACGCTACGATTTCAGTTACACCCTTAGGTTCTTTCATTTCTTTCCGTTTTTTTTGCTCTCTCTCCTTTTTCGTTTTTTTTTCTTTTTTTCTTGTATTTCCTTCTTTCGTTTTTTCTTTTATTTTTCTACTCCGTTTCGTGCACAATCAGTATAACGGGCACCACATATACAGACGCCTTCCTCCTCGCGTTACTCGGTAACGGCGCGTGTTATCGATTCAAAATATGACGGAGGTTATAAGCGCGGTTCTATATGTATAGCGAAAAACGAGTAGAGAGGTACATTTCCTCCTTCGCATCGAAACGGAGTTCGAATTTTAACACCTTTTCCGAAAATAAAAGAGATGAAGAGAATCAACAAAAAAAAAACAAAAAACTAATAACAATCGGATTAATTTTTATCTACACACAATCGTGTTCGAACTTGGGAAATTTTTCTTTCTCACTTCCAGATTATCACCGTTGTACACATTTTTGAAGTTTCTTTTCTATCTAAAATTCATCGTAAACGGGACGACGATGACGACGACGATGATGAAGATCGTCCGGTTGTGAACAATCTTCGAAATTTTTCTTCAATCGACATCGTCACGTGTGCCTAAAGGTGTGGTGATTTAATTCGATTCATTATTGTCAGAGACCACGCGTTTCCACTACACCGTTGTTCTCCTCCTTTTCATTCTTCTTCTTCCTCTTCTTCTTCTCCTTCTTTTTCTTCTTCTTCTTTTTCTCGTTTTACATTATTTTCCCGGCACTCTGCCAGTTACGAAAACTGCACACCTTGACCCTGGTATTACACCGCACGTTCCCCAGTTTTCAAATTAAACTCGGAAAAATTGTTTTTCAGTCACGTGTAAAAAAAAGAGAATTTTGAAAAACCTGCGAGGATCGATCGGATCGAAAAATCGCGGTACGTCTTTTTTTTGTTGTTTTTCTACATGTAACGTGATCCGATCTCAAAAATTCTTTATGATTTTGATTTATGTATTCATATTTTCTCACGTCTTCATTTTATTCTGCATCAGAAACCAGAAGAAAAAAAAGAAGAAAATCGGAGGCTCATTGTTATTTGATTTATTTATTTTATGTTTTTTTGTTGTTGTTGTCTTTATTCTTCAATCATCCAGACATACGCGGATGAGATAAGTGGGGGTGGAAAATAAAACGAGCGAAAACGTAGAAAAAAAAAAAAATAAAAACAAAGTATTTCGCTATACCCGATATACGAGAAATGGAATGCAATCGATAGGTGAGAGCTTTTTTCGGTTTATTCCCACGGGACCTCGTGGTGGGCTCGCGATATTATTCTCTTCATATATACCACACACGTATATCTATATAGTTTATTTTCTACCCTCCGGGGGTGAATAACAGGAAAAAAAAATTGCATAAATTTATACTAACAATAAGAATAAGAATTGTGATAATACGAAATTTTCTTTCTCTCTTCCTTTTTTTTTTTTTGTTAATTTTTTTTCTATCCGTCCACCAAAATATGGATAACCCAAATCATGATAAAATACGTTATGATTCTCACTGTAGTTTTTCGTACCTGTGTAAAAAAAAATTTTTGGCAATTTTTCCAACGAATTTTATTTAAGAAAAAAGCAAAAAAATAAATGTCCTTTTTTTTGTATCGTTACACAAAATCAGTCGCGCCCTAATCCGAACAATTTTCATTCGTTCCCCGAATTGCGGGGTTGTTTAAAGGGTAGGGTGTAGAAATGAACCGTTGGTCATTTACCATCGAAATTAGAAAATTACGATTTATACTGTCGAACGTGTTTTTCTTTTTATTGTTTTTTGATGTTATTTCTAAAATCTATGAAATATGAATGAAAGAAAAAAAAGAAACAACCGTGTCATTAACAATAAACCCGCAAGTTTGTCATGTTATCGGTTGAAAAAAATTCTAACTATAATAATTCCTCACACAATGATATGAAATATATTTTTCTATAAGGGTTGAATACCCGGAGCACGCACTACCGCCCGACTAACCCAACATCTCCCGAAAATTTTCATTCCAGCTGCAAAATATCATACGTGTATAAGGGTAGGATAGGGGAGGCGTTTACCTAAAGTGGGGGAAATTTTCGCTGATCGACTCTGCCAGTTGCGCGCTGTGCTTTCGTTTCTCGCCCCTCGTTCAAGTTTCGGTATGGTTATACCGGGAGCTTTATTGCCAAGGGCCGGTGGCGCGGCGCAGCGTAACGCAACGGAAACAAACGTAAACGCGAAACGCTATTGGGTCCTGAGGCACGGACGGAGCTTTTTTAGCTCCGGGGAGGGGGGAGAAAGAGCGGCAGAGAGGGAGGGGAGAGATGAGGGGAGATGAGGGGGAAAAGCTCGCGCTTGATCCGAGGCTTTAAAGCTCGGCGTGTTCGCCTCGCATCCGACGCCGTTTTCGCACCGCGTATATGTCGGTTGATTGGCAAATGAGCTTTCGTGGGAAAATTTTTTTTTTCTTTTCTTTTTTTCTCTGGCTGAAAAGCTTCGTGTCTAATGTATGAGAGGTACGTTTTCACGGAGGTCTCTACGTAGGTTTATACGTAAAACACAGTCGCATGTGGAAGTATAAACGGGAGCTTTAGTGGTTCGTCGTGTTCGTCCGAAGTTGCGCGAGAAGGTAGCAAAGTTCGACTGGTACAACGACGAAGGAGGTTAAAACGTTATGCGCAAAAGTGACGATCGCGCTACGATCGTCGCGACGAAAGAACCAACCAACCTTCAACCTCGACCCTTACGTCCTTCCTTCTTCCCTTCCTCACCTTTTCAACATTTGCATCCCTTTGAATAATAATAATGAGGACAACAACAAAATACAATCAGCCCTAGTCGACTTCTCTCTTTCATTATTATAGGTATGACGAAGAAGATGAAAAAGAAAAAACTAGCCGATAAAGCAGAAGTAAAAATTATCTAGGTGACGACACACGTGCGTGGAAAGGAGATGGGAAAGAAAAGGAGGTCGTTTCAGAGTTTTATAAACGTTTGGAAAACCGAAATAACTCGCCGTAGGTTTAGAGGATTTATTTATTTTTTTTTTATTCTTCTTGTTTCTTTGGATTACAGGGAGATTTTAGACTAGATTCTTGTTGAACGATCGGTTTACCGTGTATAATAATTCAAAGGGTTGACTAGAAGATTTGAGGATGAAGAGAGATATATCGAGGGGGTGGTTGGATTGGATTATTTCGTATTCGAAGAGCAGCACGTCGTTTTGCTCCGCATCTCGTTCGTGAAATTTTCTTCAAAAGGTAAAGGGCCCTTTGATCCCTTTTCCTACATTCTCTTCATACGCATGTATATTATAGGATAAATATATATATCTATATATATTTATATTATATAACCTAATAATCGCGAGATGAAGATTAACGTTGAAAAATAATAACGGCACGCGCTCTATATCGCGATAATTTTGGTACGAGTATTTACACACCTGTATGTATCATACATACAATGTATTTGTATCAAAAACTACAATAATTTTTTCTCAAAAATTATTATTATAAATCCTTTCATTTATTAATACCTGCACCCTTTTTTTGTCGGTCAATCAAGATCTACCTATGTGCGTGAAAAAATTTTTCGCGTTTCATTTTTAATCGTATGTATTCGCCCCTGAAAGTAATGAATGAAAAAAAACCAAAAAACTAAAACAAAACTAAAAAATAAAAGTGAAAAAGCTCGGAACAAATTTTTTATTATACTATCCTCTTCGATACTCGGTAATAAGGGTAATCTGAATTTTACAGATTTTCAGAATGAAAATTTTCCCTAAATTGTCGTAAATCTGCAGCAGGTGTAAATTGGGTTGCGGGTAGTCAGGCGCTAAGGGGTTGTAACTGTCGACGATTTTTCGCGGTACGCAAAACCTGAAGAAGAAAACTGTCTCTTATTATCTGGAAATTGAAATTACGTTGGGAATAAAGTAGACAAATATTTGAAAATGGGGAAAAAAAACGAGAGTCACGAAATAAATGAGACTTTGATTGTTGTATTTGTGGAAGAATGCGGGGTCGAAATTTGAAGAAAAATATTTAGTATATCACGTAACAGATTAGATCAGTATATTCGACTGTGTTATAGTTTTGATTCACATATATATATGAATACAAAGAGAATCAGATTATATAATATTATATACCTTATGTATACACAACTTTATGTATTATAATATAATATCGCGTGCAAGTAGAACATTTTCGTGATACCAGCGATCAAGTAAAACTTCCGAGTACCACTTGTAATAACATCAACGAATGATTGGTATCAATTAAAGTCTCTAAATAACAACAATCATAATAACAATCATGATAATTAATCAAACAATGGCGGAATAAATCAGTTTACGATTTTTCAAACTACAAATATAATACTATACGAGAGACTGCGAAACTACAATTATAAAGCAAAGAAAAAAAGAGAATTTTTTTTCATCGAATTCGATGTGAAAAAAAGTATGTGAAAAGCACGAAAGAGTACATAGGTCAGGTTAGGTATATAATACATATGTATAACCTCATTAATCATACCGTGGAGGAAATATTTGTTGATATATATATTTTTCAGAATCGAAAAACTTGTCGACATAGAAAAAGAAAAAGGAGTAAAATAAAATCCAATAAAAACTAAATAAAAGTAAGCTTATAAACGTCGTTGTGTGTAAATTGCACTGAATCAAAAGTTTGATGTGTAAATTTTTTTGTTTTTTTTTTCACACGCTCAAATCAAACTTTTTTCCCTCGCTGTATTAAAATAACTGCGACTGCTTCGAATCACGAAGCGAAAAATTTTCACGATACAAGTTTTGTGGGTCACCACGTTATTTTACAACGGAATAATAAATCGAAACGATTCTCGTGACGATATAATTGATATGAATTGTTCGAGGGAAAAAAATATCTATAATACAACATACAAATTAAATTTATGCTCCATTTGATTAATTAAAATGATTATTATACGGTCGAGGGAATGAAAAAGGAGCTGGTAAACATAACGTGTAACGTTATACAGCGTACTCGTTTTCATCGGTGTCGATTCACTTCGTTTTGGTGTTTTGTTTCGCAAATTTTGAAGGTTTTTTTTTTTCGAACTTTAATCCTGATGTAAAAAAGGGGGTGGTGTGTACATGACAATGAGTAGAAAACGACTACCTACACATATATAAGTATAGATATATACGCTAGGTAAGAACTCGTTTTGTAACAAAGGCGTCGTAAAAAAGAATTTTGAAAACAAAAAAGAAGACAAAAATAAAAAACATTTGCAAAAAAAAAAAAAAAAAATAATAAAAACTGAAAAAAAAAAAGAAGAAAATGCAGAGACGGGTATGGAAAAAATTATTGAAGTAGAAAGAGAAAAAAAAAAAAAAAAACTGCACTCGTACGAAAGATGAATAAAAGAACAAACGACGTCGTCACTTTTGTACTTAAAAAGAACAGCAGCAGCAGCGATGCATGGTTACATTTGAGTACGATGACGTCATTGCTTCTTATATATGTCAGTTGCAAAGCTTCTATGTTAAAAATCATGACCACGATTCATTCATATTCAATTTCTTTATTTTTTTCGTCAGAGTTTGCAGCAGAAAAATTTAGATATCTCGATTGATTTTAGTCGTAGATCAAATTAGTCGAAGGACTCGTGTTGCCGCAGAGATCAAAATACATAAGAATACGCCCAAATAGTGCGAAAGAGAAAATCTTGATTTTTGACCTCAAAATCGAAAAAAATCCAAAGGGATTTTTGCTCGGACATTTAGATTTTTCTCAATTTTGGGGTGAAAAATCAAATTTTTTTATCCTCCCTTCTTGACGGTGTATTCTTGTGTATTTTGAGCCCAAGAGTGTAAAAGTGAAAGCTAAATTGATCTATCTATCGAGATGATCGATCGAGTTATCGCCGATTTTGTTGATTTTTGGAACACGCGGAAATTTGATTTATCCGATTTTTCCACGTACTTTTCAGTGGTTCGTGATCATCGATTTATTTTCCAATATGATTCCGATGATAACGCCGCGTGTTTTGATTCGTACAATAAAAAAGATCAGAGTTACGGTAGATATCGAATAGGAATTTCGTACGGAATGTGTTTCGGTGAAGGTAAAATACAGGATAAGAAGGACTGCACGACGGTATCGTCCACCGTTTCTTCTCTGAAAAGGTTGGAGTAAAGTAATGAGATATTTTAGGTGACGATCGTGCGAAATGGGAGACGACGCGACGGGGGTTGAAGCTGGTGCTGCCTGGTTGCCTGGATATAGTTGTGTAGCAGCTTGGTAGTTCAATCGGAAGCCAATTTCACAGTTGAGTACCATCCAGGACAGGAAGGAACAAGGAAGGACAAGAAAATTGGTCGAAAGTGGCGGTCCACCCTTGCCGCTGGTTTTTCTCCTTCTTCTCCTTCCTCCTCCTCCTCCTCCTCCTCCTCCTCCTCTTCGTCTTCCTCTTCTTCGGGTAATCAGAGAAAAATATAAACTCGGAATGAAACGTACTCTGCAGTTTCTACGAAACAGAAAAGGTTACACGCTTGTTATACGCTTATTTTTAAAAGTACTCTTCGAGGGGCCGCAGAGAATTACGACGGGGTCGTTCGAAAAACCGATTCCGTGCAACGAGTTTTTTATTTAATTTATTCCAAGTTTCTAGCTTACCCTTTTTTCTCTCCGCACTAACAATCGTATTATAATATATAATTCGAATACTCGGCAATTTTTCCTCACCACTATACATATAATCATAAAATGAAAAATATCTACATTTTTCAAACTGTTAGCTATACACATACTTGAAAATGAGATGCATCGATAGATCCTTCTTCGATTCGAGAGTAACGCAAACAAATAGGATAGAATCCCACCCCCCGCAATTTTCAATTTTTCTTATTCTTTCATTTTTTCATTTATTCAATTATTTGTAATACTTTTTCTTTTCGTTTTTTTTCTTTCTTCTTTTTACGTTTATACATATAACTTTCACGTATATACATATATGTATATAATAGAAAATATATTACTCATACATTTATTCATCGAATAAAATATTATGTGCACATATACATATACGAGAATACATCCCCACCTGCATTATGTATGTATATATGTATATACACCTATGTAAAAAAAATATATATATATGGAAAGAAAGGGCGATTATTTTTGAACGAAAAAAATTTTCTCTCGAGTATACGGGATTACCCGAGGGAAATCTTTTTCTTCTATTTTTTTTTTATTTTAATATATTTCTTCTTTTTTTCTTTTCTTTTTCTCAAGGACCATCCCCCCCTGTATACTGTGGCCAATTTCTTACTTTTTTTTTTATTTCTCTTTATTTTATATTTGATTCAGTTTTTTATTTTATTTTATTGTTTGTTTTTTTTTTTTTCATCTTGGGACGGTGAAGGGAACGCAAGGTTTTTTTTTTCATTTTTTGATTCGCCACTTGAAAAACATGAGCGCTCTTGTTTTCTTTCTTCTTACTTGCTGTTTTTTGTATTCTAAATTTGTTTTCCAGTAAAATTTTCTACTGGAAAATATAAGCGAGTGAAAAAAACATTAGGAGTGAAATTTTTAAATGCTGGGATTTTTCTTTTACCTCGCGATTAAAAATGTAATGAATTAAATTTATTGTGCAAAACCACAATTTTCAACCCCCAACACACCCGTGCAGAACTACCCGTAAAAATGAAGGGAATTTAAAAAGTTTGAAATTAAAGCGTTGATATTACCTATATATAAGTTTTGAACCTTTGGGCAGTTTTGGGGAATTCAAATCTTTCTTGTACTATTGAAAAGGGTGAAATCTGTGAGAAAATTTGAGGGAAATCGAAACGAAAAAAAAAGCATTTTGATATATGTGATTTTTTTTCTTTCGGTTAAGACCTTATGACCCATCCTCAGTTCTTGTGGGTTGCGTCCTTCTGGTTCTTAACCCTTGACGTAATGTAGATAGAAGTTAAAGGAGAGAAAATTGAAATTAATCAAGATTTAAATGAGGGAAGTTTTCTGAAACTATATTATGATATTTTCATCGGTTGGTTCGTTGGTTGATGCTGCTCTCTCTAGACATCGGATTTTCTGACGAGGTTGAAATTTAATTTCTCCCCCTGAAAAAATTTCCATAAAATTTGAATTAGCTTTTGCTTTGCTTATTATATTATCGAATCATCATACTCGGTAGTTATATTGAACAAAGGATGTACGTTAATTCACTTTACTCTGTCATTTAGGGGTAGCTACCCAGAAGTCAGTTATAACTTTTTGTGTCACGTTTCCTAGCCCGCCCTTTAATTACCCTTCATTTTTAAATTGATTTCATCCCCGTCATATTCGCCTTCCGTCATTCACGTACATTTACGTGTAATTAATAATTCTTTTTCGTTTTTTCTCTGGCCACCCATTCGACAAAATTGACGTAAACGATATCAATCGCTGTCACACGCTTCTACGGAAATAATCGAATAAAAAATTTGAAAAAAAAATGTTCGAAAAAAAATACCATTTGGCTAACAATGAGATAATTTAAAAAATGATAAATTCGATACCGCCAGGGTGAATTTACCGACAAAAAGTTTCCGATGTATTTCAATTGAGACGCTAGGGGGTGGCACTAGACGGTCGCGCTTAGAGTCGCGCTCTAGTCGCGGTAGTCGCGATCTCAGGTTGTGAGAGAAAAAAGAGAGAGAAAGGGAGACAAAAAAAAACTCCATACAGTTTGATATAGTTCCATATTCGGCGTACGTACTACATACTAGGGAACCGACAGACGTCAACTGAGGACTGTAAAAGTTAAAGGTTGGTCGCCGAAGATCGTTGGAAAAAACGGCTAAGTAGGAAGAGTTTTGTGGCCAGAATTTTTTCTAACGGGAAAAGGATTTCCAAAATTCTAACTGAGAATCTGACGAAAGATTGGAATACAATATAAGGGCAAAGAACACGCGACGTCGCGACGCCTTGGTGATTTATTTTAGATTTTAAGAATGGACGGTAAAACTGATGACGAGGGTACCCGCAGCGTCAACGAGGGCGACTGGATCTGCCCAGATTCCCAGTGCGTACTCTCATTTCTTTTGTTTCCTCTTCTTTCTCTTTTCAATTATTGTTTAAATTTATCACGGCTTTCTTCTGCTGGTCGATCGATCCGTTTTCATAGTATTACTTTCTCGCTCTTTTGTCTTTAGGATTCAATCTTCCCAAGAGTAATCAACCACATGCTTCCTCGACTTGAGATCATCCTACTCAATTCCTACAAACTACTTTCGTTTTTTTTCATTATTCCTCTACTTTAGATGTTTATTTACATGCTCGCTTTGCTCTCTTTTTTCTTTCTCCTCAACCGGCTCACCGTCATGAGCAACTATTATTGACCAATGGCTATGAACACTCAACTCAAAATATCTAGCTAATTTTCTCTATCTTCCAACTATTACAGATGTGGAAATGTTAATTTTGCTAGACGCAATTCTTGTAATCGATGTGGCAAAGGTAAGTATGAGGGCTGTTGTAAAATTTCTATTACAATATTCTTTATTGAGATTCTATTGACCATTTTATATTTAAACAGACAGAGGTGAATGCCCAAAGAAAAAGAAACTCGGGCAAGAGATTGGCAAAGCCGCAGCAGAGAAGAGCAGGGGTTTGTTCAGGTGATCCGAGAACCTGATGGCTCTTTTTTTTCTAAATCATTTGATGGACTGAATATAATGTATAATTATCCTACTCAACAGTGCGGATGATTGGCAATGCAGTAAATGTGGTAATGTGAACTGGGCGCGGAGGCAACAGTGTAATATGTGTAACGCACCAAAGTTTGGAGAAGTTGAAGAACGGACGGGATATGGCGGTGGTTACAATGATCGTGGGGTTGTAGAATATAAGGAAAGAAAGGATGACGACGACGACGAGTATGATGAATTTGGTAGAAGAAGGAAAAAAAGGAAATTAGACAACAGAAGCTCTGACGAGGACTCTAAGGATTCTATAAGATATGTCAGCCCTCCGAGGAGCAGACCAAAGGAAGAAGTCAAAATTCAAGAAATCAAGGCTGATCAAAACGAAGATGAGGATGTAATTATGCCGAATATTTATCGATCGGTCCTCGAAAGATTTCTTTATATTCCCCTCAGCTATTATTCCATAATTTTGTAATTCAGAACGAAGATGAGGAGGACGATGACGATGGAGATTTATCCAAGTACGACCTAAGCGAGTGGGACGATTTTGTTCCAGTAAAAAAAAAGTAACAATCTATCTACGTTGAATCTGTTGTAAAAAACTTTTTCGAATATTTTTTTTTCATCCTAATAATTGTACCTAATTGCAGTGCAAACGGCAAGATAACTTCCTCGCGTGACCAGCGGTCAAGGTAAACACGGTACGCTGAAATTTATTTAGGGCAGCTGTTTTGAATCACGTTTAACTAAGTGAAATGAGAAATGCGTAGAAAGTTTCGCTTTGGCTCTTCCCTCACTTGCTATCACGTGTTTCAAAATTGCTCTTCCAAACAAATCCACCACCTGCTTATGCTTCTTCGGCTCTTCTTTTTTCTCTTTATAGAAATGGGGACGAAGGGCTGGACTCAGGCACTTCCAGCCAGTAAATGGCTGGATAGGACAGGTTTGGTTTGGGTTTTGGGTATAAACTTGAATACAAGAGACGTGCTTTTCGTCTAAAATAAGAACAAGAGATTTGCCACCAATTGAAGCATCGACTCAAATCTCCCAACTTTTCTCAGTCGAGTCAAAAAGTAAAATAGATAAGACGAAGCCCTCCCGAACATAAATTGGCAAATCTCTTACCCTAGTCCTAAGCGGTTTGCCACAAAATTTTTTCATTTACAGGTTCGAACATCGAAGATGAGAACATTCTCGAGCAAAGTGCGAGATCGATGGGCACACTGCAAAGCTGTGCTTTTGGGGCAAAAAGCAAAAGAGCATCAGCTAACTACAGGGGCTAATCCCACTTTTCTTATACTAACTTATTCACCGATAACAAAATTTTTAAATCAGCAGCGTAGCCAGCACTCACAATACTACATACGATAGCCAGATTGTTGTTGGGAAAAAAAGCAAAATCTCAATAATCGAATTTACAGTCCCATAGAAATAATCAGTCGATAGCCTCCTGCTGTATGAAAAAAAAAACGGAAAAAAATAACATTTCTCCATTACAGCAGATTCATCATCGATCATCTTCTATGTCTCTTACTAATGTAAAAAAATTACCTTTCCAAGAATGTAATCAAATTTCAGTCTGTGGGATAAAAAAAATATAAGCCTCACGATATTCCGGTATATATACAACAAGAAACCAAAAAAAGACTTTTGTGATTATCGTGTTTGAAGAGAAACAAGAATCCTTTTTTTTTTCAACAGTAATTTTTTTTTTTTTTCTCTTGTACCGAAACTGAAAGAAAAAAATAATTATGTGATACAATTTCAAATTACCTGATATCATAAAAACCTGTTACATCAAACAGAATGCTAAATGAAGCATTTACAAAAACAACAACAAAAACATTGCTAAGCAAACAATAACTGGTAATTAAAATATATATCATTTAAATACCGTCCCCGTTGAAACGGTAAAAAAAAAAAAAAAACTGTCTATATTAACTAATATTAAATAATGTTGAGAAAAAAACCAAAAAAAAAAAAGAAAAAAAATAACAAACAAATCAAGTCCGTAACGAAAAAAAAAAGAAAAAAAAACAAACTACGGAATTATTTAATAGATTGATAAATTCTGGTATCAACTTCTTGTAAATATCTTTATTTTATTTTTCATTTATAATAAAAATCATTCGTCAACAACATAATTGTTCATAGTCAATTACTTTTTATTTTTATTTTTTTTAATTATTTTTTTTTCTTGTTATCGTGTTTCTTTTTTGTTTTTTTTTTTGTTTTGTTTTGTTTTCTTGTTTAATTCTTATTGATAATTATCTTCCATTTTCTTTTTTCTTTCTTATCTTTTGCTGTGCTCTTTATTTATTTTTCTTTTTCTTCATATCTTTTCCGAGTTGTTTTCGTTTTTAAATTTGTTATCTTCTTTCTTTTCCTTTATTCTTCTTAAATCATTATGCGCTATGCGACTATGAGGGGTCATGATTATGCACAGAGTTGGTCATGGGGGTGGGGAACTTTGGGGGGTCAGGGGGGGGGGGGGGGGATTGAACAGGGAAGGAAAGGATGGGACTCTGTATCAGGTATACCTATTTATATATCATCGTGTATATGTACAATTATTAATTTGAGCTGGGTTTTTTAACTGTTTTCAAAATGTTCATTTTTTTTTTTTTGTTTTTTTTTTTGTTTGTTTTTTCTTTTTGTTAGGAAGAATAAGTGGTTTTCCAATTCGATACCGACCAAATACGACGTCGCTCATCCTATATTTGTACAATTAGCTCTCAACCTCTGGCTATTGCCCCCGATATCTTAATTCTGTTCATCGTTGGTAGTGGTTTTAGACCAATTCTGGTATCTTTATACGAATATCAACGAAAGTTGAAGAAATTTTTTCATTTTTTTTTCTTTTAATTTCCTTTTCTAGATTTCGTCTATTAATTTACTAGAGTACGTAGTAATTTACCGATCAGGTACATCAATCGTCGGGTGAAAACGACACCGAAATTATTAAATCGAAGACTATCGATGGGGATACAAGATATCAATTTTTTCTTTTTTTTTTCTTTTTTTCTACACGGGCATTCATTGGGAACCAGTGAAGAAAAAAATATCTGTGTCCATATTCCGAATACAGATAAAAAAAGTAAATTAGCAGAGGATGTTACGTCGGTGTCGGTAAAGAATTGGAATTATTTGATAAAGAAATACAGAGGAGAAGAATTTGCGCGCTGCTTTCTTCGCCAGTCGTTTAAAAATCTCAAAGGTTTTCACGGCTTTTCGTCGAAGGACAGTTCTTCTTACTCTTTTTTTTGTTTTGTTTTTGATTTCTTTCAATTATATTGGTTTGGAAAATCAAACCGTTACCTTTGAGGATATAATAGAAGAAAAGCAGTGCACATGGCATTTACGGGCTCCTCAAAACCGTTGGGTAACGAACTAACTACTTGGGCATGAAGAACTGTTGATGAGAGTGTGAATTTGGCGGCGGATGAAGATTTGGGTGTGGAGGACCGCTGCCCCTCGTACCTGTTGCGTAGAGCTGCTGTTGGAAGTTATGAAATTGCTGAGCGTAATTTGGGTCCGACATACTTGGCCCTCCACCGACGAACGGACTACTTTTAAAATTGCTACTGGCACCGCCCATACTGGGAGGTAAGGGTTGCGAGGCGTCGGGTGGTCCGAGTCCCATAGGACTCCCTTTACTTCCCGGTACGTACATACCGGGATTTGGCTGATTGGGTACCTGCGATACCATTTCCGGTGGAAATACTTTGTCCGGGTTCATCATTTCACCGGGAAAAACACCACCGCCCACCATGTGTTGCATGCGCATGATGTTTGGCTGCGGTCTCATATTTCCACCAACGGGTCTCATAGACGGATGCATTCCTACGGAATTATTCATCGGCTGTCCGTCCATCCTCGGAGGTCCTCCCATTCCCGGTATTCCCCCCATATTCGACATCCCCGAATGTGGTCCCATGTTATTGGGAACACATCCGTTCGGAAAATATTGCAAATTGACGGACGGTGTCGGGGGCATTTTCGACTCGAGATTTGACAGGGGATTCGTAAACCTCTGGAGAAAATCGAGACTCGGTGGCCCCCTGGGTGCGTGACCGACATTCGGTCGCGCAGGCAGGTACTGAATCGTATTTGGGGCGCTAGGTTTTACCTGGACATTAGCTCCGTTATAGGGGCTGGGTCCAGGGCCATGTCCCATCAGCCTGGGAGGTCCATGCCCGTCGTTCGGATAAGGTCCAGGATGCATCATGGGATGGTTCATCATCGGGTTTCCCATCTTGTTCGGACCTCCGGGACTTCCGCTGTGCGGGGTCGGACTGTAACTCGTCGGTGGTCCACCGAGTCCCATGCAGAGTCCACCGACATCTCCAGGTTCTCCACCGGGACCAGGCATGTGGCAACCGTTCATTTCGCCCATCTGCATCATGTGAGGCATTCCATGGGGATTGAAGGGCATCATACCACCGGCGTTACCGGAGTGCATCGAACCCTCTGGACCACCTCCGCCGAGAGCGTTACTCGCTGCCGTATTCGTCAGTTGCTGGCTCATCTGAGCTAGCGATGTTATAGGATCGAAATGATTCGTGTTCAATCCTCCCAGACCACCCAATCTTCCACCGATATTGTTAGGATTTAACGGAACGTTATCCGAAGGCTGATTAACGTTCACCGACGGCCTGCTACAAGGAAAACCTGGCCCAAGTGGTGGCCCATTATTACCTGGATTTGGGGGATTACCTACTAACTGTTGTTGTTGCTGTTGTTGTTGTTGCTGCTGCTGCTGCTGTTGTTGTTGCTGCTGCTGTTGCTGTTGTTGTTGTTGTTGTTGTTGTTGTTGTTGCTGTTGTTGCTGCTGTTGTTGCTGTTGCTGCTGTTGTTGCTGTTGCTGTTGCTGTTGCTGTTGCTGTTGCTGTTGCTGCTGTTGCTGCTGTTGTTGTTGTTGTTGCTGTTCTTTGTTGGATGGTGGAGACGTGTCGACTTTAGTATTTGGAGACGCCGGTACAGTTCTGGGCGGCCCCATGCTGTCCGGTAGGCCAGTATTGTGGGGCGCAGGGCTGTTTTGGGCACTTGTCGTCGTTGTAGTTTTATTTCCAGTCTTCATAGTGTCGACCGGCGTGTGCGGCGTCACATTACCCGGCGTATGTGGCGTATGCGGACTGTGTAACGGACCCCCGAATCCTCTGCCCACACCATCCATCGAGGGGCTTGCACCCTCCGATCTGGCCGGATACTGGTTGCTGTTCTCCATGTTTCCGGGGAGCATTCTACTCTGCACATCATTGTTGCCGTTGTTGTTGCTGCTAGCGGTTCTGACATGGGATAGAAAATTAATCGGTCAAGTTGAAGTCGTTGATGAAATTATTCGAAATGTAACAATAGAGCAAGTTTACTCACGTTGGTAAACTAGTGTCCTTCAGGCTGGTGTTGGGCTGTTTTTGTATGGTCAGTTCTTGTCCTTCGAAAGTATTTAGATACTGGATTTGTTGCGGGCTTGGAACTGGCATTAGATTTGCTTCTTTTACACCGCTCGGATTCACCGCTGCTCCATGCTGCTGCTTTTGTTGAGCAAGGGACTGTAGAGTTCGACAGAACATACCATCCACTGCTGAGAACAAACATCGTGTTGCGTCATGTTTCGGAAAATTATAATAAAAAGGCGAGAGTATTAAATGATTTTCTTTTTCTCACTGGCGGGTGGTTGACTAGATGGAAAGTCAAGGGGGTCTTTCTGCGGAGGAACTCCGTTAGGACTTAACGCGGTGAGATGTGAATGAGAAACAGGTGTTCCAGGATTGCTAAGATTCAGTCTCGGTCCCTGCGTCGCACTCTGAGGTCCTGCTCCAGGATTCGGAGAGTCCTGACTCGTGGGACTCTGTCCTGGTAAATGTCCAGGTCTCTGGTTCCCGATTTGAAATTGCCTGTTGCAATCCGCCGGCGAATTGAGCGCAGAACTTGCGCGAGGAGATGGAAGAGACAGATTGCTCGTCGGGTTATTCGGCGACGAAGGATTCGGACTCTGTATCGCTATCGGAACACTCGCCGACCTTGTCGTTTGGTGGTACGGAGGCGGGGGTCCTTGACCTCGTGGTGTGCCACCCATTCCACCTCCCCGCAGTGCCACTGCGTTAGGACTACCTACTCCTACCTGAAGATTCAAATTTTTCCACTTAATTTCGCTCCTCTAAAATCACCGAGAGTCGAATCGAAGCATGGAAGATCGACGAACCTTATTTTTTCCATCAAAAAAGTGGTGCTGTAGCTTGTTCCAATCGACGGCAGGGGGGCCAGCGGAAGGACCGCTCGCGACATTGGTAGGGCCTTGTCCCGTAGCCTGCGGAGCGCCTTGAGCCGGATCGAGAGGACCTGGGTTTGGGCCATCTTCTTTCCGCTCAGGAAACAACATCATTTGCATTTTCCTTATCGTGGCAAGCTGCTCCTCGCGGTGCAGGCGTTGTTGAGGCGTCAGATTCTCGTCGGGTACTTTTACCCCTTGTAGAGAAGGCTGCAGACCTCCGGGTCCTGGGCTGTTCGGAGCTCCCAGAAGACCCGGACTGTGACCCAACGCCGTGCTAGTCGGCGGTTGAGAGTTACCTTTTCGCAAGAAAAATCGCAGGAAGGTAATTATCTGGTACGTCTCTTTGCCAAGTAGCTAAAGAGGTGGGCTGATTCTTACCTGAATTGTTCGGCGAATTCGGTACGAGGCAAGGCACATCGATATTGGTATCATCGAGGGAGGCTTCCGGGTTGCCCATCGAGCTGCTGCCGTTCAAGTTCCGGATATTGGTTTGCTCGTTCCAGAACGGTGGGGCATTTGGCTCTAATGCGGGTAGGTCCGGGGGCTGCTCCGTGGGAAAAGCATTGTTGGGACCACCCTGTTGACTCTTTTGTTTCATCATTGCAAGGTTGTTCAACCACTGGGCAGGGTTTTGCCTAAACTGATTGACCTTGCTTGGGTGTTTCTAAAATAGCAGAGAAATTTTCATAATTTGGAGTTCAGAAGCAACAGCATCGGTTGAATTCTGAACGTGTGTTTGATATCGATACCTCCAGATACTTCTTGGTGCCTGGCTGTGCGCAGTGATAGGCGATAATGGACGGGAATTGTCCTTGTAGTACCGCATCTGCGCCTTTATTGGCAAGCATTGTAGAAAATACGAATATCTGGCTTTGTTGCTGCATGTATTGAGCTTCTCCTCCACCTGTGCCAGTACCCATTTGTTTTCCAAGCACATTGCTCACCAGCGGCTGAATTCCGTCAGATGTAAGTCCAACGTTGGCAGCGCAATCTTTAGAATAGATAGGCATGTATAAAATATTCTATGAGAAAGCTGTGAATGAAAAGGAAAGTTTGAAGCTTACCGCTTTGTAAGTCATCGCCCGGATGATTTTGATCATTCTCTTGTTTTACTGATCCAAGTATCGATTGATTGTTAGTTCCGTTTTGATTGTCTTGAGACATAGTGCCATCCGGGTGGTTTTGATCGATGTTTGATTCCCTCGGGCATTCCGTCGATTCCTCCCTGACTGTGTTATCATTGTTGCCTGTACCCGCTCCCCCTGATTCTTCTTTTATCTTAATCTGTTCGGTATCGGCAGGTTCCTCCTTTACGACGGTGGTCGTTACGCAGGTTGGTTCGCTCGATTTTTTCTCCGTTTTCATTTTCGTATCAGCGGAGACGAGCGACGACGGCGTCAGACGACTGCGACTGGTAACTTGTAACCAGGCAGCATGGCCAGATCAGTCTTTTGACAACCCTCGAGTTGAGAAACAAACAGTCCGACAATGAAGCCAAGGATTGTCTTTCAGAACAAAAACGACGTAGGGGTGATTGCAGAGATTTAGCTGTGACAATGTTACATAGAATCACCCTTATTTGGTAACAGCCGTGTGTTAACTTAAGGCATGTTTTTCTGTTGATATTACAAGCGTTGTTTTTCGTGGGGGGAAAATCACCTGCTTGAGAACAGTCTCCGATTCTTTCATATATCAGTTTCCTTCGATGTTTAAATTTTCCGCGTTACCATCCGGGGTTTTCGCAAAGCCTTTTCATACCCGCATCGAGATGAGGATCGGGTAAAAACTGCTCGGGTTTATCAATGCAATGATAAAACGCTCCTCTAGGGACACGTCCGAGTGGCGAAGAAACGTCAGCCCCCAGAAAACCCCGTGATTTAGGAGGTCCGCATAACGCGGCTAGCTATTTTTTACACTCTTTTAATAATCTCAGCCAATATTATCAGCGAGGTTTCGAACAATCGACGATGTTACACTTAATTTTCACCGCTTAGAACCAGCATTGTTCTTCAGCTTTATTTGTCACTTCATGGTCGCTTTGATTATTTATTTCTTTTGGCCACTACTGCCAACCAACAGTTCAGAAAATTCCTTTCCGTCAACAAAATCCGTCGAATGTTGCGTTCCAAATACCATCGTCTTCAAATGAAATTGTTAGTCAAAAATGGCGCCATCTGCCGCCAAAGATTCATCCGTTTGTCAAATCCATTTTCGTAAGGAGACAACACCTCCGACGCCTTTGGTCGCCTTTTCCAACCAAGAATTGTTACTCCCAAATAACGTGCTGCGAGCCAACAACAAACACCTGAACAATAATATTAAAAAAGGTTTCTCATATCGCGGTTCGATCTAAGGAACAAACGCGCGTTACCGAAAGGAAAAAGAATAAAAGAAGTTTCACTTAAAAAAACTAGCGTTATAAATTTGAATAAACAAATACCAAAAAACAGTGTTTTCAAGTGTGACGTAAAATTATTGTTACTAGCGTAAGTTAATCTATTGCAACAAGACGCACATATTATTACGCATCTATCTTTCTACGAAAGGGACGCGCGGTGCCGTCATAAAAGAGATTCTCGGCTTTTTTTTGTACTTTTTTTTCGCCCCACTCTCTCTCTTTCTCCCTCTAGTTTTCTCTCGATGCACCGGAGAGGAAGACGAGAAAGAAGGTGAGAAAAGTATCATGAAAAGGGGCGAATAACGTGCGTGTGAAAGTAAAAGTGCTATATGCTTAAAGTGAGGGTGAATAAGGGTGTAAAAATTCAGTAAAAAATTTGTAATAAAAAGGTAAGGGCTTCGATGGAGTATGAGTGCGTGTTTACGTTCCGTACCAAAACATGAATGACCTTGAAATTGGTGATTATTGGGGTGTCACGTGACGTTTTTTGGAATCAGGGATTGGCGGGTGACGGCGCGTACCCTGCGCCCCTTGGATGCTCGATAGATCGTTTCGCAAGATGAAGTCCGAATCAAAACCTTTGTTGACAGCTCAGGCAGAAAAGGCGAATCATTACACGTAAGTAGTGGCTGGCGGGGCCCCCGAGTGTGACGACAGACATTTGTGTAGTGCGCGCGATCCAGTGTACAACGAATAATGTGTAGTTCTGTGGATTCGCATTCCAGATATTTGAAGGAATTCCGCGTGGAACAATGCCCCCTCTTTATACAACGCAAATGCACCCAGCACAGGCCCTTCACGTGCTTCAACTGGCACTTTATGAACCAGAGAAGGCGAAGACCGGTCAGAAAAAGGGATCGCACTTTCAATTACAGCGCGGACAATTATTGCACAAAATACGATGAAACAACCGGCATTTGTCCCGACGGAGATGAGTGAGTAATAAACCCCATTTAACAAACTCACCCACCTCCATCTCACAATCGTACTCCTCCTACTTCAAAACATTTTCATATCAACAAACATTTTTTACTCCTCATCGTAGACCATTGCACCGACACGGTGCAAGCAGCTCTTTCGTCGTTGTGTTATCAGACTTTCATTTCCACCGATGAAATATATTTGAGAATTATTATTTCCCAAAGAACTTTTAGACACAAAGGAACTCTGTCGGTATTGATTTTCTCCTACTTACCCTACTAACAAAGAACTTTCCTGTGTTTCTCATTGCACCTTGTTATGCTTTTAACTATTATTCTTGTTCCTTTAACACCCATTTCTGGGTACCCTTTTGCATCAATGAGGCAACCCTAGGGGATTGAAAACCAGTCGCTGTAAACACAACAAACGTACAGCCTCCGGTATAATTAGACATAAATCAGGACACCAATTAACAGTGTACAAGTTTAAAACAAGAATCCAACAAATGTGGAAACCACTTCATTTTCGATACCGATTAACAGGAAGAAGTATCGTCAATGGATAAAAATAACTCCACAACGTTTATTGCACTACGTTCCTCAGCTGACTCAATTCTTTTACTCCTACAATTGCGTAATACTGAGTCATAACAAATGTAATGTTATTTATAAGCGTAAGAATCTGGTAATGTCCACATGTTTACTTGCATTATTCAGTAGAAAAGCATCGTTGTGTTAATTCTTCCTTTTTCTTCTATATGTTCTCTTTGTGAGCGGTGATTATTTATTTTGAACTGTCCAATATAGATGTCCGTTCTTGCATCGTACAGCTGGTGACACGGAGAGACGATATCATCTACGCTACTACAAGACCTGTATGTGCGTTCACGATACAGATTCGAGAGGATTTTGTGTAAAAAATGGTCCACATTGCGCGTTTGCGCATGGAAATCACGATCTGCGACCACCGGTTTATGATATTAAGGAAATACAAGCGCTTGAAAATCCAGATTCTGATCCAAACTCCTCTACGAATGGACCAAATATTCTAGATAAGGAGAGAAATCTCATGAACGAAGACCCAAAGTGGCAAGATACTAATTACGTACTAGGCAATTATAAAACAGAGCCATGCAAACGACCTCCGAGACTTTGCAGGCAAGGATACGCCTGTCCGCAGTACCACAACAGCAAAGACAAAAGACGCAGCCCCAGGAAATACAAATATAGGTAAACATTTTCAAAATTCTTCAAAACCTGTTGCATCGTATTTCAACCCGAAGACATTTTTTTCTCACCTACATCTCTTTCGAAGATCTACTCCATGCCCCAATGTGAAGCACGGGGAGGAATGGGGAGAGCCAGGAAATTGCGAGCAAGGAGATGCCTGCACATACTGCCATACTCGTACGGAACAACAATTTCATCCAGAGATCTACAAATCGACTAAATGCAACGACGTTCAGCAGGCTGGATATTGCCCGCGCGGCGTATTCTGCGCCTTTGCACACGTTGACCGTGAGTGTAACCTCATCAATCGTACGTAAAAATGTCTTTCCATAAAGATCATAAGCTTAGGACGTGTTCCGCTACATTTGTCTTGCTCCTGATGTTCAGTATGATTTGCCGACTACCGAGTCCACTCCAGCCGCAGTAATTTTTTATCCGTAGTTTACCGGGCTTCTACTATTCTGCGCATTAGCATTTGAATAGTTGAAAAGACGTAGTATAGTTTTGGAACTTAGTGCATCTTCTGTTGCAAGTCGGGAGCACGTTTGAAATCAATCGATCAGTCGCGATCTTCTCTTTTCGCTTTGGCCAGATTCCGATTTTTGGTCAGCTGTTAGTTAATTAAATTTAGAAATAAATATCGCTGAAAATTGATATATTCAAACATTGCCATGGTATGCTGATGGAGCAGTGTTGCCAACAGAAGAAATGAGCCTCGCGAGGGATATGGCTGTGCCTCTAGAAGGCACCAACATCGCCGACTTAATCAGCAGCGTCCTTACACCTGATAAAAAACTACATGACAAGGAGAAGCCTCCGAGTGATAGCAGCGTGAGTTCCACCGTTCATCATTTCAACGTCCCGTTTAGTCCCTTGTAGTTACCTAGATTTTTTTAGTGTAATCTGCATCACCCGAGCTGTAAACTAGACCGAAGACAACTTCGGATATAAGATAACGTAAAACTCGGGTGATGTCGACTGAAATAATTTGAACTTAAATTCGCCCTCCCATTTACCTGCGAAGCTGTTCAGACCAAATTACTGACTATCATTGATACGCTCAGTTGACTGGATTCCAGAATGGCAGCGGTGGAGATGTCTCCGAATCCGCGAGTACGACCAGCAGCATCGGCAGCAATAGTTCACATAGTAAAGCGCCCGGCGCCCAACTACATAATTCTTCTTCATCTGCCTCCGCATCTGCCGCTGCCGCTCAGCAAAAACTTACAAATATTCTCTACAACCCATCCTCGATATTACAAGCTGTAAGATTCAAAATTTTATTAAAACTTCTTTGACTTTATCCCCAAAGATTTAACTGCAACAAAATTCAAAAGAATGAAAAGAAGGTGATTGGTGACCATTGAATTTTACAGAGCGAAATAAGGAAACAAATAATGGCAATAGATAGCGATCCATTACTAAACAAAGCTGAAAAAGCTCAACGAAAGCAAAGCCTCTATATAGCTTTCAGCCTCAACGGCACACTAGGCAGTCATTCTTTAGGCTCAACCGTATCGCCGTTATCAACTTCATTCTATCCGAGTGATACCGTCGAGTCAGTTGTTGGTGAGTAAAGAAACATTTCAAAAGAGTAATCGCGATTTGATTGTGTTTTGGATGTTAAACACGAATCACTTATCATTATTCATTCATTGACTTTACAATGTTTCCAGGAAATGCACTGGACGACATCCACCTAGACGACCCATTAAGCTTAGTAGATTCAATACATAGGGATACAAATTCACCGATGAGTAATTCGATATCGGCTGGTTTGGCTAGTTCCGGGTTACTCGGTAGCTCCGCGCCTGTCAACATACCTGGTATGGCCGAGCGATCCGTACTCAGTAATTTTTCCCCATCTACATCGAGCCCTCTCCAGCAGTTACAGTCAGCTGGATTTTTGACCGGGGCAAGATTCTCCCACCAGGATTCGATGGAATCGGTAATTATTGCGACAAAAATACTCGTCGCTCGGAACACGCGAAAGTTGTAACTTTGAAAATTATTCTATTATACTTTTCAGACAATGCCCTTCATGAGCCAGGCGTCGGATCCTTTCAGCAATCACATCTCACAGCTCAGTAGTTCAGCATCAAAATTGAGCGGATTTAGCAGCAGTTTATTCGATTTCGCAAATCAAGGAATGTCACCTTCCCGAGCACAGCCTCTACCAGCATCTCCTCTCGTCAATGCTTTTTCTATTAGCCCGAGCAACACTGGCACATTATCGGAGGTAAGAACTCACCTCATTCATTCAAGAATAACTAGAACTCACCCCTGTTGTCTTTTTGGTTTCTAATTTCTTTCTATTCATTTCCAGGTTCAAAGGCTCAGAGAAGAGCTGACGTCGAGTCGTGCGCAATTGGCGACTTGGGATGAGCGAATTAATCAAGCTCGAGCGGCCTGCACAGCTTGGCAGTTGGAGAGCGAAGATGCTAAACGTAAAGCGTCCATAGCGGAACAGCAGAGGGATGAGGTGATTAGTTATCCGTTATTATATCGGGGAGTTTTCCTCTCAAGTTTTCTTCCAAATCGCTTCGAAATTTGAAAAGCCATTTAAAGTTTCACTTCGCTTACGTCGCCTACACTTTTTTCTGCTTCGAGCACTCGTATGATCTTGCCAGAAAACTCCCCTTCGTTAAAAATATTAGGTTGAATAAAAGATGGATGCATCGTACTTTAGAGCATGGATTGTTTGCAGGCTTTGTTGCAGGTGAAGGCATTGAGAGTTGAAAATGAAGCTGCCGTAGGCGGACCGTATCTACATTCACTTAGGAGAACTAGCGAGCTCAGGTCTTTATCAATAGCTACGTTAAAATCTTTACAATCTCAGCTACGATCTGACCTCGAAGAAGTAGAAAAGGTAAGTTTTTAAGAAAAAAAGAATAACCGAATTACGATTCCCTACATTTTTTTTTTGTTTTGTTTTTCTATCATTTCAGGTGCTTTACCTAGAAACAGCAACGAAATGTATGGTTTGCGAAGAACAAAATCGAACGGTTACTTTATCTCCGTGTAATCACTATGTCGTTTGTTCAACGTGTGCACCGAATCAACGCGAATGTCCGTACTGCCAGACACCGGTTGTATCAACGAGTCAAGCCTGAACAAATTTATCATTTATCTTTTTATTAATAAAACAACATCGTACAGCATTTATTATTTTAAACGGTGAAGGACCTTTAACTGTCTTTTTTAAAACAAAAAAAAAACAATAAATAAAAACAAATTAACGACAACAACAAAAAAAAGAAAGAAAAAACAAACAAATTGTTACATCAAAACGGCATTAAATATTTACAATTCATGCTGTTCTACTTCCGGTTTTATAAAGAACAATTTAAAAAAATAAATAAATACAATAATGGAAAAAAAAAAAACACGTCAAATAAACAAAATTATTGGAATTAGGTCTAACAAAACTTACTTAATTTAACAGAAGATACGGAAAGAAAAAGAAAGACGAAAGAAAAAAAATCGATTCGTTCTTTATTTTTTTTTCCTACCATCAAATTTCAATGGATATTTAAATTTGCCTATTTAATAATCGCGTCTTTTTTCGTTTGTTTGATTCTTTTTTTTTCAACATTTTTTTTTCTCGTTCCTTTCAAACCCAGGGTATTTTAGCGTATGAATTCGAACAATTTTTCTAATTTCTGTGACTCTAAAAGTGATTACGGAAGAAAAAAGAAATATATATATCGATATATATTTGAACTGACAACTGTGAGGAATGTGAAGAGGTGGGATTTTAGTCTCCTTATAGGTTTGCATAAATAAATATTTCAAAGCAAACCCTGCAGTATAAAAATATTAGGTGTTTTTATTTTCATTTTTTTTTTTCTCGCATTATAAAAAAATTACTTTTTTCTTTTTTCTTTTGCTATGTGGTACGACGATGGTGTGTAAAATAATAATTAAAAAAGTAAACGAACATGAACATGAATAAAAATGATAATAACGATTGAACGATTGTCTATTGAGGAGATGAGACGTAAATTATAAAAGAAAATAAACAACAACAACAACAACAAAAGAAACGGTAGGATTAGATTTTAAAAGGTGTTTTTCTTTCCGTGTTGTTTTTTGTTTTTGTTTTACCCCCGTTCTTTTCGAATTAAAACAACAAAAAAAAACAGTCAAAAATAAAACCTATCGTACCGTTTATCTTCTAGTACATATATATACACTATAGGATATACAATAAATATGTGTGTTGATTGATTTTTACTTGCCCAAAATACCCAATTATATATTACATAAATATATATATTATATACTATCTAGATCTATATCTATCAATGAAAAGGAAAGGAAGAAAAAAAAAATTAGTTTCGTCACGGCTCAAAAAAAAAAAAAAAAGAAAAGAAAGAAATATTAAAATTAAATATTAAAATGAATAAAATAAAATAATAGAAAAAAAACAAACTTCTATTACGTTTATAACAAAACTAAATAGTTAATATATGGTCAGCGAAGCAGCCGGATTGACACAATATTTAGTTTTCCACATGCGACACATTTTTTCTCTTCATTTTATTTGTATACTTTTTTTCCAACTTTAATTTTTTTTTTTTTTTTCCTTCTACTCCGTAGGTTATTCGAAGTAAATTTCATAGAAAAGAAAAAGAGAATGAAAAATATTCGTAATTTTAATAGAACATATTGAAAATTAATTCGTCCGGAGAAAAATATAGGTATCGTTTGATTTGGAAACGAAAAAAAACGAAGACTTTTTCTTAAATATAAATTCTAACAAATTAGATATTTGTATTTTATAACCGTACGGATAAAAATATTACTTAATTACAATAATGTGATGTTTCGATTTTCTTCTCTCTCTCTCTTCTTTTTCTTTTTTCTTCTCCTTTTCTATTCTCTGATAAACTTTGCAGATGTATGTGAATATGAGGTTTAAAAAAAAATAAAATAAATTAAAATAAAATAAATTAAAACAAATAAATGAATGACGAAAATTAAATTAAAACAAAATAAAATCAATAACATGTATTTCGAAGATCTTTTTCCTCGAATCATATATTTTTAATCGTGGAAATCGGATCAGGTACCTAAAATATTATAAAACGATGTAATAATTTCACTATTTTATGTAAAATTCTATCTATGTAAGTTTTCTCTCTTTTGAACGATGAATCGAAATTCGATGATAATGTTATATATATATAGACTTAAAAAATAATAAAAAATAACAAAAAAAAAATTTTTTAAACTAAAAAAAAAAAAAAACTTTATAAACCGAATACTCCCACCTCTGTGTGTTATGAAAAAAAATATTTATTATCGTGAAAAGAAAAATTTGAAAATATACAAAGAAATAATAATAATAAGAAGAAGAAGAAGATTAGGGTATTTAAGAACGAAAAAAAAAAAAAAAACCAATAATAATTCTGTCGTCGGGTTTATATTTTCATAATAAGAAGAAAAAGAAGGAGAAAGTGAAGAGTAAAAAACAAAAAAACTTAAAAAAAAACACCTCATAACAAAAACGAAGAGAGATCTAATGAGAAAGAAATTAGAAATATATTATTGAACGTATGTATAGTGTAAGTTGTATAATATTATTAACAAAAGAATAATGCTACGTATAATTTTTAACACACAAACACAAATACGGTATGGAAAAAAAAAAAAGAAAAGAAAAAAAAATAACAAACCAGAAACTAAGAAGCAAAACAAAAACACACAAATTGAAGTTGAAGATTCATAGATCTATACGTTAGGGTGTTAACTGTACTAAAAATAAATAAAATATGAATAGTATAATATAATATAATATAATATAATATAATGAATACATAATATAGCTTAGGAAGATGAAACAACAAATTTTTTGAACTAGTATATAGTAGGTCTTAATAAATTCATACGTACGTACACAAAATAAAACTATAAAATATAAAATAAAAAGAATAAAAATATATATATATATACTGATACTATATACATATGTACACACATCACGCTATACGTTACATAAGAAAAAGAAGGAAAAAACATGAAACATTTAACTATCTAAAAAAATGTTACAGAAAAATGATGATTGACGATTGCCATGATTATTAATGAAACTGATTAATAATGATGGTGAAAATTCCATATAAGAATAATCGAACGTGCGAAATGAGAATAGAGAGAACAAAAATTCGGTGTAATTTTTTTTTTTCTTTTTAATTTTCATTCGGAACGAATAGTTATATGAAAGGCTTTAATCGTGCAACGTTTTGTGGTTATTTTTTATTTTATTTTATTTTATGCCAGTTTTCTAATTTATTTGATTTTTTTTTTTTATTTCCTCTATCGTTGAAATTACAAGAGAATGGTTACAATTGCGCGAATTTAAACCGGCGAAGAAAGAAAGAAGAGAAAAAAACAAAAAGGAACATAGAAACAAAAATAAAATATATTATATTATATTATATTAGGTATACATACACACATGTGTATTGATATTAAAAAAATTTTTACTCTTACCTATAATAGGAATATAGATGATATACAAGCCACTGCAACGATTAATTAAGAATATTAAAAGACGAACGAAAAACGGGAAAAATAATTTAAAAAGGAAAAAATGAAGAAAAAGAAAAAGAAGCTTCTGTGGTTGACTCAATAATTTTAACACGTGAGCTGCTTCGCTCACCGGAACGTATAATAAAAGCTGATGGAAAGAGAAAGAGAACAGAAATGGCGGATATTTATTATATTAAAAATACAAAAATCAAAGAAAAAAATCAGACTAAGAAATACCAATTATTATTATAACGATAATAAGATGTATCTAACCTCGTATAGTTTTTAACGTAAAAAGAAAAAGAAAAAAAATCTCTTCATTATCTTTTCCACCGTATTCTCTTCAAACTAGATAGGTTTTTTCTTTCGTTTTTTTTTACTACAATCTTTTCTACTCTTTAATTTTTCTTTCAATTTCATTAGCCAACCCTCATATTTAATTACGTTGAATATAATATAGATATAAGTATGAAGGTGATCACGCGCTGACCATATTTTATTAATGGTGTAATAATTAATTAAATAATCTTCGTTAACGATGATTATTTTATGAAAAAAATATATATTACGATCATTTAAAATACTTATACTATTTGTATAAATAATATAACTAGGAACACATGTTTGAAATTATTATTACAATTATTATCATCATTATTATTATTATTATTATTTCTTTTTTAATACGTCAAATCGTAATGAAAAAAAAAATGAAAAATGAAAAAAAAAATACACTAAAAAAAAACATTAAAAAATAATAGTAATTAGAAATTAATTAATTAATTAATTAATTAACAAATTTAAATAATTTAAAATATAAAAATATTATTACGATTATTATGTATTTACGAAAAGAAATTAAGATGTGTATTAGGTTATATTATAAGTAAAATTCAATAATACCCAATGTGAAAGAGTCGAATGGAAAAAAAAAAAAAAATTAGTATAAGATGTTTTTTTTTTTCTGTTTCTTTATTTTGTTTTATTTTATTTTTTATTTTTATTTTTCACTGGGTGACTTAGGAATAGATAGGCACTTATCAAATTTTTTTCTTTATATTATTACTATTATTATTATTATTAATATTATTATTATTAATATTATTATTATTATTAATATTATTATCATTGTAATAATTATAATAGACACGAAGTATGAAAATAATCAATTTTTAAGGACCATTATCATTTTTATTGATTGATTGATTAATAGTTTAATTATAATTATTAAATGTTAGATTTATCTGTAAAATTATTGTTGTTTTTTGGTTTTTTTTTTCGTTTTTCTTTCCAACAGAAAACTACCTATATATCTTTGTAATATCCGCACAACGTGAGAGAATTAAAAAAAAAACAAAAAACAAAAAAAAAATCTAGAAATAAATAAATAAGTAAATAAATAAATAAATAAATAAATAACTAAATAAACAAATGAAGTAACAAACAAAAGGAAAGTGAATTGAAAAGTTGATATAAAAAAAAAGAAAAACACAAAGTACATCGTTTATAAATATCTATACACGTGTAGGTATAATAATGATTGTGATGTTACAAAGAATATTTATAATTATTTTATTAATTGATATTTTTCTCTTCCGTTCCTTTTGGTTTCAATTGATTTGGTTCCGAATTTTTATTTAATTACGTGTAAGAAAAAAAAGGAAAGAAAAGAATGATGATTAGAAGTGAAATCAGATCTCGTTTATTTAAAAAAAATGTGAAAACACGTTACAATTAATGATGTATATTAAAATGAAACGAAAAAAAAAAAGAAAAAAGAAAATGGTGGTAATCTTAAATCGAATATCAATAAATTTTATTTGAATTTAATAAATCATGAGCGAAGATTTACTTATAATACAATGCGTGTATGTAGTACAAAAAAAAAAGAAAGAATCTGGATATTTTTTTTGATTGATTTATTATAATTATTACTATTGTTATCGTCATTATCATTATCATTATTATTACTTATTTCCTGTTATTAGTATTATTATTATTATCATCATCATCAACGTTGAATTGCGGTATGCGTGAGAATAAAAGAAAAAAAAAAGAGAGATAAGAAAAAATTGTGGCCAAAAATAATCTTAACATTATTAATAATAAAATTTATGAAAAGCTAATTACAATTAATGGTTAATAAAACATTCTATAATATAATCGAACAGTTGAGAGGGGGGGAGAAATTAAATTGATGATTGTACGTACGAAGCAAAAAAAAAAAACAACAAAAGAAGAAAATAAAAACTGAATAAAAATAAGATAAGAAGACAAAAAAAATATATAGGTGATAAGAATGAAATATGTATTTAATTATTCCTCCGTGCGGTGTGCGAGTGGTTTATTTGGAACGGTTGAACTTTTTTTTTCTCGAATGAATTTTGAAAGAATAAAATAAAATAAAATATGGAAACCAAAAAATAATGAAAATAAAATCAAATGTAATAAAAAGAAACTTGAGGAAGCGATAAAATAACTCGATGATAGTATTGTTGATTTTTTATTAAATCTGATATAAAAAAAGATACGTATAAATAATGATAATTAAATTATTATACAATGACTTTTACAATGACAATGAATATTATAGATATTAATAACTACGTTTGCCGATCATCTGGAAAGCAAGAAATAAAAAAGACAGAGAGAGAGAGAGAAAAGAACACATTTTTTAACATCGAAACAAAAGCAAAGACAAAATAGATTTAAAATATATATATATATTATATACTAAATATTGATGAATAAAATGAAATAAATATACTAGGTATTTCAAATGTTTAAAATTGTCAAAAATAATGAAACGAAGAAACACAAAAAAACAAAAAAAATTATTATACACTACATTGTCTATATTTATAGTAATAATAATCATATGATATATGGTATGGCAGCGTACAGTTTTATCGAATATTGAATAAAAAAAATCTAAAGGAAAAGAAGAACAAGAAAAAAAAAAGAAATAGAAGCAACAAAAAAAAGGTACTTCGTTTTACACGTGTCATTGCAATTTTTTAAATTACCGATAAATAAAATACAATTAATGTTATAATTAATTCGCGTATTAATATTAATAATAATAATAATAATAATAAAAATAATAATAATGATAATAATAACCTAGTGTAACAATAAGTATATATTTTTCAATTACCTAACAATAAATAATAAGAATATTAATCATAATCATGTTAAATAATAATATTTCGAATGAATAAAAAGGATATTAAGATGGTATGAAAAAGATGAGAGTAAAAAAAAAATTTGAAGTAAATAATATTTTGCAAGAAAATAAAAATAAAACAAAAAAAAAAAGATAGAAACCAGAAATTTTCTATCGTCATACAAATACTACTACTTTCGATCACCGATCTCATTTATATTTAACTATCTGATCGATAGATCATTATTCGTACCTTTTTTAAAAAAA
Organism: Athalia cordata; assembly: GCA_963932425.1. NCBI lineage: Eukaryota > Metazoa > Arthropoda > Insecta > Hymenoptera > Athaliidae > Athalia > Athalia cordata. Next base: position 23,185,256 of record OZ010628.1, on the reverse strand, counting down.
AAGAATTGAAAAAAAACGTGAAACAAATTTCAATCGCCCGTTAGTAAAACTTATAATTAGGTATTATATGTATATCTTGATCACGGTATATTGAACGTACTATTATTTATGATCTGCGAATGAAAACTATATCTATACCGCATATTATCTCAGATTAAATTATATAATATATAATATATATGAATAATATATATGATATGATATTGTAATTAAAGGAATTATATGATCAAACAACATTATTTAAATTTGTCACGTAAAATTAAATTTCTCATTTTTATTCAATTGCTTTATAGTGTGTTGAAATTTGTTCAATTTGATTCTCATTATTATCATTATTATTATTTTTGTTCATAGTATATCAAATAATAATGCGTAGGTTATGAAAAAATGAATGAATAAATAATATAGGATATTTTGAAAGAGAGAAGAAGAAAAAAATAATAATCTAATAACAATTGAAAAAAAAAAATAGATTAAAACAAAAAAAAAAACATGAAGAAGAGTGAAAATAAAATGAATGAAACTAAGGAATGATGAATGACAATTTATTTAATACTTAATTTAATATTTAATTTAATAATAATAATAATGATAATGATACGAACATCATAACTATATGAGTATTGTAACTATATATGATTTATATTATTCTTGTCGACGAAGACAATGATGATGACGATAATGATGATGATGATGAATATAAATATAATGATGAAGCGGAAACGAAAAAGAAAGCAGTACAAGGAAAGTTTTACAAGATCGCATTTAAAATTTTAAAAGAAAAATTAATGAAGAAAAATAAGAAAAAACAAAAAAACTGAAACGTAAAAAAGAAACGTATTATATACATGGAATTTCGAATATGTCTATGAATGATAACAATATAATAATAACAATAATTATTATTATTATTATGAATCTTACAAATATTAAAATAAAACAACAATATATTGTACTAACGCTATTTTACTTATGGTAACAATAATAATAGATATTAATAAATAAACAAATAATAATAATAATAATAATAATAATAGTAATAATATCATAAGAATGAAGAAAAGAAAGAAAGAACGAAAAAAAATGATGATGAAAAAAAACAGAAAAATGGAAAAAAAAAAGAAAATTAGAATTATAAAATTATAAAATTATATTATGGTAAAAAGCAACAAATTTAGTTACAAATAGGGTAATAGGAGAGTAACAAAATAAATGGTTAGCTTATATTGTCTACGAATTTTAAGAATTGAGAAGAAGAATGAAAAAAGAAAGGAAGAGAAAAAAAAAAAGAATAAATAAATGAAAAAAAAGCAAAAAAAAAAAAAGAAAATAATAAAATGATAAAAGTAAATAAAATAACAGTTGAATATTTATATGCTATAAAAACTGCCCCAGTTGTTGGTTTCGTTGTTTATCATAATATAAGCTCAATTAAATTTTTACTTTACCAACTATTAGACGCATTGTAGTATTTAATTTATAATTAGTGGTACGTACTATTTGTCGATTTCATGTACTTTCCAAAAGAAAAAAGAAAAGACAAGAAAAAAAAAAAGGTAAAAAGAAAATGAATTTTTCATTTGGCTGATGATATCGCTGCAGCACAAAGAAAACCAACAATAGGGCAGACTAAATTAAACAATATATTTTTGACAAATTACAATAACGCAAAATACAAAATGATAAAAAAAATAAAAAAGAAATAATAAATAAAAGTAAATGGCAAAAATGGAAAATGGAAACATCGTCAACGCAATGGTCATGTGGTACGATCATTTGTTAATACGTAGTTACTAATTATTGATTATATATTGTATATGTGTAACTAATTTATTGCAAATAACTTGTAATTTTACCAACGAATATTTTGCAATCGGATTTAATGATATATTTATATCTAATATTACTAGTAATAATTTTTTTCTTCAAACTTGAACTGATTTGGTCTGTCATCGATATTTTAACGGTGAAATTTTAATATTATGATAAAAAAAAAAAGAAAAAACCAAACAAATGCTCGTCGACGACTACATGACCATTTTCGTAAGATCCACACATAATCACTAGGCTACTATACTGTACAATAACAAATTTAAAAATTACCTAATATAGTAATAAATAAAATGCTGATCATTTATATATTACAATTTATCAAGTATCGTACATTGAAATGTCATTTATTCAATCATTTTTGGATTTTAAGTTGAAAAACTTTTTTTCTTTTATTTAGCTACGAAGATAATGTTATTCTGAGAAGATTTTACACCATTTTTAACAAATTCTGAAACAAAACACTCCTCTTTAAGTTTGCTTTAATTTCTTCCGGCTTTATTTTGCTTCGATGATCTGCCGGTGGTTTTGGAAGAGATTTTTCTGGGCATGGATAAGGCCGGGAATAAAAATATTCATGCTGCAACGCCTGCTGGATGAAATGAATGGATTAGAATTTGGAAAAGTCAATCTACTTTGAGGAACAATGGAAATAAGTAAAACACCCACCATCTGAGCTGTCAAACGTTTAGAGGAATCGTAAACCAGCAATTGTTTGATGAGATCTATGGCATCAGGTTTTGTATCCGGCACAATCGACTCCCAAGGCAAACCTGTGTGGCAGGGAAATGTTATTTTATTGTAATCCGGAAGCGATGTGAGCTCTGGCCATGATTCCGGAGTAGGTGATCCGAGGAGTCGTAATACTATTGCCAGCTGTTCAATATCAGTTTCACCCTTTACAGAGAAATTTTTATTCATGATAAAAGGAATCTGGGATTCTTGGATAGAATTTCTTTTCATAAAAAAGATTAAAACTCACTGCAAAGAGAGGTGCGCAGTTTAAAATTTCTCCAAATATACAACCAACTGCCCAAATGTCAACAGATTTTGTGTAAAAACGTGCGCCGTAAAGAAGTTCTGGTGACCTGTACCAACGAGTCGCCACTTGGTGGGAATAAGAACGACTGTTATCTTCCCATGTCAAACGACCGAGACCAAAATCAGCAATTTTTAAGATACCGTCATGGTTTACTAGTAGATTTGCTGGTTTTAAATCCTGGAAATGAAAAGTTGGAGAGAATAAACGTTTCTGAGAATCAAAAGAAAGCAAGATGCTTGAAAAATCTTAAGAGAATAAATGCTGGAAATCTTTAAATCGCTCACCCTGTGCATGATTTGGTTTTCATGCATGTAGGAGACTCCTTCGAGCAGCATTTTTATGTAAGTTTTTTTTTGGGAATCATTGAGCGGATTTTCAGTGTCTCTGATAATTTCCCACAGACCAGATGGCATGTATTCGAAAACCATTACAAAGTCCAGCCCGACTGGGAAGACGTCGAGCAGCTCAGCAACCTGTTTCATCCTAATTAGTGGGACTCTTATAATAAAATTTACCATCATAGTTCATTAAAAGTTTTTCTTACATTCTTGTGTTTCAACTCCTGCAGAGTTTTAACTTCCCTGAGAACCTGGGTAGGAATTCCCTCATCAATTTTTTTAAGGGCAACTTTTTTCAAGGCCACTTCTCGCCCCTCGGAGACGTGATACCCTTTCAATACAAGACCATGTGCACCTTCACCAATTCTTCCTACCACCACATATTTCTCCATGATTTATCAGTTGCATTTGCAGATGCGGTACCGCATTTGCCGCCGAGTTCTCCACCTGGAAACTGAGGTTTTCCAAACTTCCGGCTGGAAAAGCTACGAGTATCGCGCGAAAGACAACAATTGCAATCCTCAATTGGCTGTCATTTATAAACAATAAAATAACGGTTAGTTAGTTTTTATACCACCATTTTAACGAGCAAGGGAGCTTCTAGGGCGATCGAATTAGATCGAATATTCAGTTTGAATTTACCGACCGAAGGGAGGTGAAGTTTGAGGTTGGAAAATGGACTGACATTGAGTGGATGAAGCAGGGTTTGAAAAATCAGTTATCTTATTGACAAAGTAGCATTTTATTAAAATGTAATACGACACATTTGACTCGGTCCTAAAATCTAGCGATGTGTGAGTGATGAGAAAATTTACTTCGACGTGTTTTTATAATAACCGTATTAATAGTGAGTGGTGAGTTTTTTGCTTTCATTTTTAGTGTGTTCTTTCAAACTTAACGCCAACAGCAAAACAATCATATAAAATAAAAGTGTGTACAGTTATAAAAGCATCGATAGATATATATATATATATTTTCCTTTACGTTTTTCTTCTTATATTCTTGATGTCAAAACGCAAGAGGTAATCATAAACTATAATTATAACGTAAATTTATTTAGTATTGTAGCAACACCGTTAAGTGGTTCTATAGATCTCATTTTGTTTTAATTAATTTTTTTTCTTGGTCTGTTTAAAGAATTAAAAACTTTACAAATCGTTTATGAATTCTCAGTTATCATTAGAATACTCGAAAAAAAAATTTCATCATCCCAGTATTGGACTAAATCTCGTACAAATCGCCAAACCTTATCTCGCCGTACACTTTAATTAAATTTTTTTTTTTTTAGTTTTCTTTCCTTATTTTATTTTACATATAATATAGAAATAGTTTACTCGGCCCGATTTCTTCTTGGTGGCTGAATTTTTACAAGATTCCATATGATCACAATTACTGTTTTTCACTAATTTTTCTTTCCTCTAAAATTTTATTCTCCTTTTGTTTACTTATAAAATAGTTACACCGTACTTCATAGTAATTAAAAACAAAATCAAGACAGAAAGCTATGGATGTACAATTTTAGAACAGTTGCCTACTTATTTTTTTTTCTTCTTCCTTCGACTCTCATACTTTTTCTTCATGCGAGTAATAGATGTACCATAATCACTTTGATAAATATTAATAAAAAAAAAAAAAAATAATAAAAAAAAAAAAAAAACAAACGAATAAAGATTGTAAGACATATTTAACAAACAGATGTTCATTTTAAAAGAAGTAGCGGTAATCTTAGCTGAATTTTAAACCTGGAAAGTTTTAACCAGTAGCTTTATTTAATTTTTTTCCGTTTACTCATTCTTCATACCCGAGAACATTTGCAACGCGTGTGTTGGTGCACATTTATTCCTTAGATGATCAAGTCTTGGCTTCGGCGGCCTCTTCTTTTTCTTACTGTGTTAGCCGCGCTCACTAGAAGCACTGAAGGATACAAAGTAATCCTTCGACACTTTCATCAGCTTCGTTATTCCGGTTTTGAAACTGCTCTTTACCAGAGCTCACCGTCTTTTTCTTTTGCTGGTACTTCGATCACTCGTGGTTTGTCGATTATTCTGGCTGTGCGATTACCCTTCTCAACGATACCAATAATCCACGCTTGGTAACCCTCCTGTTTCTCAATGTCCTTGCAATACGCCGCCGCCTGTGGTGAAAAGAACAACAAAGAAACAACTCAATTAAGATCATGTTTTTTACCTCTTCATCTCTGCATTTGATAGTAAATATATTTGTCGGAGAATTGACGACACCGAGTCGACACTTCGTCGACTCAGCTTGGGAATCCTCTACATTGATATACCTGCTTTTTCTTTAAGACATTCCACCAACAGAAATGCCCTACTGTATTAGGCAGGAATTTTTCTAATGCTTTTCAAAATATCAGAAAAATAGATTCGAACCTGTTCTCTCGGAAGACAGATCAGCAGTCCGCCGCTTGTTTCTGCGGAATGCCCTTGCAGTAGCTGGAACATATTACCGCAGGCCTTGGCTACTGCTGCCATTTTTGCTATCACCGGAAGATTGTGAATAACGAATGAAACTTCGTTTTTCTGATGCTTAGCCAGGTTTTGGGCATGTCCCAATAACCCAAAACCTGTCACATCCGTCGCGCCGTGAGCGTTGTACTTGTGCATCAATCGTGCAGCTGAAAGCAAATTAACGAACGTGTAAAAATGACGACTTCTCAAAGATTTTTAATTCGTAGAAAAACAATTTGTTTTATTTTGTTCAAGGAATTTGTGACGCCTCTGCTGCTATCGACAATCAGGACGCCATGGAATCCTTGACAGTTTGATATATGCTCGCCTGTCTTCGAAAAAATACTTGACAAACAATTTCGGTTTATTTGACGAGCATCAGTTGATTCGAGGTATAAATTTCCTGAAGTTATTTTACCTATCCGGTTGAGTCTCGCCATACTGTCCATTGCACGTTGATACGCCTTCCTAACATCGTCTTCACTGACCACCAGCTTGATCCTGTTCCAACGATCGGGTTGATCCAACCATTGGTGTGCGTTAACTGCGACCTGCGTACCCAAAGGCTTTGTTAGCACCAAGACATCTCCGACGACAGCGTTGTCCGGCCTGAATATGCAGATCAAGAAATTCATGATGTAAAAAGTCAGGTGAGGAATCCATGGTGGTTTAATGTTTGCCAATTATTGAAATTTGTTTTCAGTTTCTCTGTTTCGTACACGATGTATTCGTTGGGTTGGCAAACTGTAGAGGCTACACCTCCGATCGTACACCATGGATTGACGACGGTTTGACCACCGGTAACCGTTGTTCCTGCTTCCAACGCAGAGTCCTTGAAGCCCCTCATTATCAAAGGTACGACAACGTCTCTCTCTTTTTCAGTCATCTTTGTACTCACGCCCAAAAGCATCAGCATATTGTCACATTCCGTTACACCCATTGCGTATAAATCGCTGATTACATTAGCACATGCAATTTTACCTGTAATCAAAATTATTCTTTGCTCGTCGACAGAGTGCGTTCGTGACAACGAGACACTAAGTACTCATTTATCCTTTTCTCCAAGTACGGTTTGGATTTTTTTTGAAAAATAATCGTATCGGGCTCTGTATCCAAATTTGTAATAATAAACGACGAAAACTTCTCTGGTTCTTTGAATTTTTAAATGTTTCATACAGCGAAGCTTGTCATGGCGTTATCGTTAAAATTACAAATTTGAGTCATAGTAATCTTACCCATCATGTAGGGATCATCTACTAGAGGATAAAAGAAATCTGTTGTCTGTACTAGGCTCAAACCGCCGTGCCTCAACGGAGTCACGGAGGAATCCATGCCAATGCCTGAAAAAAAGGAAATAGAGAACGATTAGATACATTGTCAATCGTCGATTTCTTGGAAGATGAATGAATGCGCTTTGTAATTTTCTTCAATGGCGATGCTCGGATAAATCTCTGGATGATCTCGAATGAAAGAAACAGACAACCGGAAACGGAGTGAAATAGGCGGGAACTGACAACGTGGCGAACAAACGCCGAGCGCCGGCCGGCCGGTAGATAGCGGCCATTTGCAAAAATTTTACGCATTGGCGGGGTGATTAATTTATTTGGATAATGACTGATCAAAAGCCTCGATCAAAGGTGAGAAAAAATGAGAATTCATTGAGGATATTGATTGAAAAAAAATTATTTTTCAGAAACTTACCGATGCGCGGTATGGCCATGTGCATAAAGTGGGCATGCTCATGATCTTGGACGTTGTTATCGTCCGCCTGTAGCCCCTCAAGAAGTTTACCAAGAACCTCTTGAGGGACTTTACACCCTCATCCTTTTAAATCAGCAAAACGTGTCAGGCGGAAAGTACCATCAAGATCATGTGCTACCGGATCAAATGGCCTGCGCAACGCCAAGGCGTTAGGATTTCCTCCAAGTTCCAGCTGGGCGACGGACAGTGCGTCCTGAGTAACCGGCGTGCCCTGTAGTTCCGCCATTTTGAATAAAACTGGCCGAATATCGCACGGAGGGAGGCAGGTGGGAAAAAAAATTTACAGTCACGGAGGCAAAACGTGCTTTTTAACAAACTCCCACTAGCTTGATGTTCCCGATAATTATAACGTATAACACTCGGCGCGGCTTAAACGATGATCCAAAATTATCATCGGATTCAGACGTGGCCGTAAATATCAGTCACCGCCACTCGGAATATTTTGCCCCCTATCTAACGCGTCGCTCCTGAATAACATCGAACTCCAAGCAAACGGGAAATATATCTTCACACCGGCGTCGACTAACCGGGATCAACGAATGGGACAAAATGGAGTTGAGTTGCCCCCGGAACTGTGCTCATCATGCGCAACAAAAATGCGCATCTCCCCACTTTTGTAGATGCAAAACTAAACATTTCTATTGGATGTTTCAAACCTACTCGTAGTGGCGCCGGTTCCCTCTTCGTCTCAAATAAAGCAAATCCCTTTCAAAAAAACCTCGCGACCTAAACAAAATTCACTACAAGGTCGGCGAAAATACTTTCCAAACTCTCAGGGAAACCGTTTAGCAAATTTTCATTCTCTTTATTACTTGAAATATCAATTTCAATGCAATTCAATTTCCCCTCGTCCAATTCAGCGCACGTTCTCCGGTCAACGTCTGAACTGTTCTAATCTGCATTTAATTCTTTCTTTTTCTTTTCTTCTTTAGATTCTTCTGTCTCAATGAATCTTCAATTTTCTACAAAAATTTTCAGTCCAATTACGTCTTCAACGATTTCTCCTGAAGAAAAAAATTCTGTTAAATTTTCTAAACTCTGACGCAGCATAAGAGTGCATTTATAATATGCAACATCATTTTGTGGTCGTTTTATAGTGAGATTGGAAGCGCCTTCAGGGCTGCTCTTTCGCAGTGTGCCGAGATACACAAAGTATAATAGAAAACTCAGCGTATTGGCGTCGCGCTTTGGCCTCCGTTTTTCCCCTACCACATCAAGAAACAACCGGCATATTCCAATCTTCAGTCGCGTCGACCCCAAAGAGGTTCTCAAATCAGATGTTGTCAACCTCATTTTCAATTTTGTTTAAATATTCCGACAAAACCGCGCATATGATTTCTTTTTCTTATATTTCATTCATTCTACGGTATTAATTTGCTTATTCTTTTCGAATTCAATGATCGTTTGGAGCCTATGATGTGTTAATCGTTTCGGTTTCCACGTATTTTATTAGGATAATAAAGATCTGTTAATTTTTAATCTCCTTTTCATTTCAGAATAACGTGATCGAATTGTAATGGGAATTTTTCAACGTTATGAAAAATAACAAACATATTTTCAACTCGCTCCTGATGAAATTTCTGCCAGTTTGATGAAGACGCCGTTTTCTATTACACGCACACAAATATACGTTCGAAGGATGTCTGTAGACTACAGTCTACAGTGTGTGCGAACAATGATGATCGACTTTGGAATGTTACCCGAAAGAAAGGAATGTTTCCCGCGCAAAACTTGCTTCGAACATTCTATAATCCCCTCAACCAAAGTTCCCTATCCACCAAATTACCAGGTAAATTTATATATCAACAATGCTCACTATCTAAAAGCTTGATGTAAAAAGAATCGAAGGATAGAAAAATCATCCTTCAAAATTGTGTCTGATTTGTCTTCGCTTCTGATGATCAAAATTATTTATTTATTATGTTTTATTTTTTGTTTTCTTTTATCAGCGTGTATCACTTGTGAAAACTACAAGCTTTCGGTTCCACATTTTTTGAGCTTTATATGTCTGCCGATTTGAGCGTCGAGCGCATCTAGGAGGGAATTGGAGTCTGAAGAATTGCGATAATTAAAAACGATGATTGCAAGATCGTAATCGTATGCGGCAAGTATAGAATATGGAGTATTTCCAGAACATTCTGCCTCCTACGCCGCCGCCCTTGCTGCTCAAGCGCCATTACGGCGGACATAAAATCTACGTTTTACCCTGTGCAGCCATGAAAAAATATGTAATGATTGTGAACTTTTGTTAGATCACCGCCATAATTTATTTTATCATCATCGTCATTCTACGAGTGGTTATAAAATAGAATGAGCTTTGATTAAAATAAATAATATTTCGTTAGGTCGTAGCGTTTAGTACGGGATTCCATCACCAGGTCGATGACGGGGCGGTAAATCAAAAAATAAAAACAAAAAAGAAGGAGAGGCACATACAAAATTTTGAGTCAACGATTTTTGAGTAAATATACCTAATTTTCATTTGTCAATTTGACCGAACAAAGATTTTGCCGTACTCAAAATCCCTTCAGACTCTTCCGAGCAAGATGAGCAGCGGCAGAGGATCGGATACTAAAGAAGAAAAAAAGAACAGGAGAGGAAAGGAAAAAGGGAGCAAAAGGTCGCTGGATGAAGTGGCCAAAAACGAGAGCTGCAGTATCCAGTACCGATGTTGGACTACCAATGATCGATGTATCTCGTCGCCCTCGACGACGATGGTTTGATGGTTGATAAACCAGGCGTATTGATTAAACGAAAAATTAAGAAAGAAAAAAAAAAGTAATGTCATTCAGCAAAGCTTTCTGTCGTACCAATCGAGCAGTTAATATGGATAGACGGTGTGTTCTGTCTGTCGGGTTACAGCCGCTGTTGGAATTATTTTAAAATAATACCGAGTAACGTTCATTAGAGTATATGAACTAGGTAGGAAAAAAGCAAACAAAACTATCCTCCCACCGTGTCTCAGGGAATTGTGAGCAAACGTGAACCGTCCGAACGAACCTCAGTCGGCAGGCGCAGCCAGCCAGAAGTGGATCGTAAAGTCTAGTCCATGTATTTAGTGTATTTCAGTACGCAACGCGTTCTCTTTATACTATATTATAACTCCGGGTGTCACATCGATCCGTTGACGCTATGTGGTGCAGTTTTTAAAAAACGATATTAAGCAGGAAAATCATCTGCGATTACGCTCTGGTTGTGTTATTTTTAATTTCCTTAGTTTCGTCTCGTTTTTTTCTTTTCGCTCATTTTTCTTTTTCTTTCTCTCTCTCGAAAGAATAACACGTGACACGATATTACCCCCGGGGAAAAAAAAAGAAAAAAAAAAAACATCATATTAACGATTCGACACGATACATATATGTATAATTATAGGAATAATTTAAACAAAAAAAAAAAATTTAAATAAATCAGCGACAACAAAGGATAAATATAAATTTGATTAATTAAGATTAATTTAAAGAATAAAAAAAAAAAAATATACGAATATGCAGGACAACGATCATGCCTCGGATGCGGTGCTACTCAACACATTTGTTATACGTAAAAAAAGGTGCAAGGTTTACTTTCATCGTGGTACGCTCATATGGGAAACAGAAAGAGCTCCATACAGTGAGTCATGACAATATATATTTACGTATATATATATCTATACCTATATACATATTTTTTGTGATGAAATTTGGAAGAGAAAAAAAATAAATAAAAAGGAGACTGTGACCTCTGACAGATGAAACTCAAATTGGAAGGGAATCTGTTTTTCTTTGTCATTTCATGGTGAATTTTCCTCATAGCGTACGCGGACACCTGTGTATCAGTGATGGTGTGTCAGTAATTGAGAAACACCATCACACATGTGTCAAAGCCACACGGACACGATAATATCTTTTCATTAATTTATTTTCATCAAAATTAATTTACGGACGACGCGGATGTGATTCGGCTACGAGGCAAATAAGGATTATATTTTATCACACATGTATTTCATTCGTTTACTTTTCTTTTCCCTCTCTTGTAATCGAAGCACCCACGACAGCTGAGGGTACGAAAAAAAAAAATTAATCAATTTCAGTTAATTAAAAAAACCAAACGAAGAAAAACTTCCAGACGTTCAATCTGATAATGATTGATGGAATTCTTATCCGATCGACGTGATTGTAATCGACTTTTAGTTCCAAAAATGGAAATTTCCAAAGCAAAAAAAAAAAATAGAAATGAGCATGAGCATTTTCTTGATCGTATATCTGATTAAAATCTTGATACCGATAAAATACGATTGTCAGGTGTGGTGATAAAAAAAATGCAAAATTATCTTCTCATGTCTTCTCGACGACATTTGAATAATATATGTAACACGAATACGTCATCATGGATATTTTTCTTTTCTTTCCACTTGTTATTCCATTATCTGACAAAAGTCGCGGATTTTTCATTTCGCACACAAAATAGTTATGCGCTAAATTTATGTCTCGTTTTACGATACGCGTCGCGTATTCAGTCTGCCAGGAATATTGTCTTTGAAAGATGGAGAAAAAAACGAAATTAATGCGCCGATATTTTGTTGTTAAAAAAAAGAAAAATATACATCAACGAAATAAGTAAATTCTCAAGGTTAACGTTAAATATACGGTGAAACCAACTTGATCGGCGCAAGGTTATTAAAAAGAAATAAAAAAAAAAAAGACCTCGGCATAAGCTCGTTCAACATATATGTATACATAAACTTCCTATATGTAATAATTTATTATGGCTGTTTCTTCATATACTTGAAATATAAATTGACTATAATTTCAACGGATCGTTCTTAGAGAACAATATTATACCGTCCACATGACAAGGTTTCAAATGAATTGAATCGTAACGGAAATTTTTTCCAAATTATACCTTCAAGAATCTGATCGATATAAGGTAGAATATACATCGTTACCATATAAATCGATGAAGGAATAATCGATTCTTTCTCTCATGTAATATACAAACCCTATTCCTGCTGTATAATTATCTATCATCGATCCTGTTGCGTTTGTACGTTATCTGATTTTTTTCGTATCATTTAAATGAAAAAAGAAAAGGAAATTCTACTCCGAAATAAATGGAAGGAAACAAAAAAAAGTCTTCAAGAAACTCGTGCGGGTAGCAAATAAATGTTGTTGTTTTTTTTTTTCCACTTTCTTATCGACTTCTTAATTTTTTTTCTTCCTTTTTTTTGGCGTCGATAGAAAAAAAAATTTACCCAGAGTTTCGACAAGTTTTGAGGTGGAAAAGGTCGATTTTTAGTGGAAAAAAATTCTTCCAAGGATCTTCATATGCAATCTCGGTTTGGATAGGATTAATGTTAACCCATAATATGTATGTAAGTGGAAAGATCGTCGACGAAACGAGACTTTTTTCCACCTCGTTTGTAAAATCGTATACACATCTACAGTGCATGGATAGAAACCGTACAATATTAACGCAAAATTTTATCCAATATCTATAGTATTACATAAGTTTAGCTGTACTTATGTACCTATAAGTATATTATGTATATCCAAGTATATACTTTACCCAGGAGAAATAAGGATAGAAAACATTCGTGAACAATATCATAATGACGTATAATATTATAATACTTATAGTCTAGATATTATGTACACTTCTTAATTATACCAATCACAGTTACTTACAACCTTACCTTATACGTTTCTGCCTATACTTATACCTCCTTGTATTGTACGTACGTATGGTTGGACCGTGTACAAAATACAGTACGTTACAATAACGGTACAATTTCAATTTTCTTTTTCCTTTTTTTTTCTTTTCAATTCTTTCTTTGCTCAATTCAATTACGCACGTTCGATCCATCGTCGTATATGTATATATATATGTATAGGTAATTTAGTTTCAATTATATAATACAGTAATATTTGAAATGAAAATTTCAATAATCCAAAAGATACTATATACATTATTAAGGCGGATAGCTTGAATAATTTTCTAATTTTTCTCTCCTTTTTTTTCTTCCATAATGTACTCAAGATAGAAATCATATATTCTACGTACATGTATAGATATACGGATAGATTTATCGCTTATTATGTTTTTACGCAATTTTTCTGACGTCAGTTGTAACAAACAATTTTTTTTTTCCTCTTTCGCTTTAAAAGCTTCTATTTTATTTTACTATTTTCCTTCTACTTTTCGTTCTGCTTCGAATTTATGGTACATATCTCTGCAGCAATGGGTATAATTTTTTTATATTTTTATGGTGAAAATAAAAAAAAAAATGAAAAGAAAGAAAAAATATGAACGATCACACATTGCAGATTAAACGAGCATATTATCATTTGTTATATATTTTTATATATAGGTCGCACACCGCAATTTATCATAATATATACGACGATACATGGTATATGCACAGGAAATAATGATTATTGATCGATTGTGATATATTCTAATTTGTTTTTTCATTCTCTTAGATCGTGTGTTTAATTCGATTTTCTATTTTTCACAGTTAGTTTTCTTTCTTCTCTTTCATAAGCGCGAGCGAATATAACGTTGGTTTGATAATAATTGCGGTTTGAGTGTGCTAATAATATCGTACAGTACGTACTACAGGTATCTACATGTAATATATATTTCATATATATTCTTGTAACAATGCAGAGAATTATTTTTCTCTCTTTTTTTTTTTTTTATCTTCTCTACTCGAGCACCTGCACCGACTTATGCACATGTAGATTGGATATTATCCGCAGACGCGGATACGCCGCAGAGAAAACTCGGGTATTAGATAAATAGATAGACATGAGAAAAAAGGAGGAGAAAAAAAGAATAATAATAATAATAATAATGGCCGACGATCAATTGTTGTACCAGAAAATGTCAGATTTGAAAGTATATAAGGTTTCATTGTAATTTCATTAATTAATGAATTATAGGTAATCGCTGAGCATGAAAGAAAAGCAATAAGTGTACATAATTACGGAGAAAAGAAGAAAAAAAACGTTAATTTTACACAGAAGTTTTTATAATTACGAATAAAAAAAACCCGACAGCTGCAGCGGTGGTTTCGATGCATATAAGTGAAAGTGCATAGAATAAACGCTTCGAGAATTACATTTATAATATTATTACAAAAAGATATACAGTTCTAAATTATACGTCAGACTTGATTTCAAGGATATTATGTAATTAGGATATCGTTAACATATTTTATAAAATCATAAAAGTTCACTAGGTTTTCTGTTATATATATGTATACTACATATTATAATTTAAATCGTTCAAAAATATATTATACATAAATTAAATCACGAACCAAGGTCTAAAAAATTAATTCCGAAATAATTATTTAATTATAACTTGAATTTTCATAATACCGCGCGATGCACATCTCATATATGATCCAGAGAATAAATAAAAATACATAAATTATAAGAAGAATTTTTATAAATTCATAATATATTATTCCAAAATTGGAAAACCCGCTTGACTGTTTTTTTTATTGTAACATACATGACGTTTCGTTTATATTATACGATTCATGACCGGTTATCCTCCAACGTTGTTTTTTTTTTTATTAGTATTATTATTATTTAGTTATATTTAATTTTTATTTTATGCATATATGTTTTTGTTATTTCGCAACTTTTTTATCCCGTTGTCGTTGGCTTTGGTTAAATGACTGAAAATAATTAAATCACATCATTAATTAGCATCTGTGATATAAAATGAATGATATGATTATTAGGTTAAAATAATTAAAAGTAATTGAGATAATAAATTATATTGTATTATTTAACTCGTGGTGTGCTGCAGTATTAAAGCGATAGCGATATATTTCATGTGGTTTACGGAAGTAACGAGAGAAAGGAGAAGGAAGGGTAATAAAAAAAAACGGTGTATAAATAAACAAAACGAAAACTACTAGCGCATGCAAAAGTCATCGTACGTAGTATGAATATAATAAGGTCGAGCGTATGGAAGTTTAGATACACGCGTCTGGAATTTATGAGGGGAAAAAAAATCTTGAACTTGCAACTGGCCACCGCGGTTATCGGAATACTTATAATATAACATAGATGAATGAAATGTAGAATATCAAGTTCTGAATAACTAAATAAAATCGCTAGGAAGTTTTGTGGGAAATTTCGCCGCATGTTTATTATCTGTTTTACCCTATTGTAATCTATATACGAAAATATATCATTGAACTAGAAAAACACTGTGATAAATTTTTATCTTTTACTTTTAAACTCGGATCTGAACGAAGAAAAATTTTTGATAGAATATTGCGATAATTGTTAAATAATTGTTCGATATCGATGCGGAGTTATTTTTATCTCTTTTTTTGTTTAATCGTTTAAAACAGAAAAGACAAAAAAAAAAAACAACTTTCAATGCTGTTTACAACGAGTTGAAATTATTCGCGACGCTTCAAAGATAAAATATCATACTGTGTAATAGGTAAAACGTATTGACCTAATCAACGAGGTTATTATCGATCGTGAAATTTAAAGATAAATGTATAGCACACAGTTGAATTTTTTTTTTTTCCTTTTTTTCTACGTGTCCTCCAAATACGCTGCATACATAATGTGTAATGTGATATCGATCTTATCTCGCGAAATAAAATTATATATGTATATATAATATAATAATATCTGGATATTCATCCGGTGCGAATTTAATATCATTCTCTTTGTATTATATGTGTAAGTAAACTCATGCCCGATATATGCTTAGATTTTATTGAAAGAAAAAGAAAAAGAATCGTATTAAACTAAAAATTGATGAGAAAAAATTATTTATTTCTTCATTTATTTTTTACTTCGATAATTAATTAACTACTAGGAGAAAACCAGCAAAAAACAATTAGCAATTGCTGGAAATTCATTTTTCTCATCAACGCGACGATCTCTTCTTTAACGACTACTTTATCGACCGTTAAATTGTTCGTTGAATTATTTATTTAACTTTTACCGACCAACGTGAAAAGTTTCTATTTTTATACGCGAGGGGGCGACACTTATCGGTTTAATAAAATATTGTTGCACATATATGTGCAATGCATATGCACTCAAAATGCTCGTCGTTTTATAATTGAGTCATTCTGAGCTCGTAAATTAAAAAATTAAATAGGTCAATGAATTGAAAAAATATTTGAATTTTTTCAGATGGATATTAAAGAAATCGAATGAAATTCAGAATGAATTAAAACATGGAATTTGAAATAAATTTATATATACTGCAGTATTCTCATGTATTTGGATCCCAAAAACACGTATCTGATTACAAAATTAAGCTACGATTAATGTTAAAAGCTACAGCGAGATATCTAATTTTTATTTGCCTTTTGGAGCCATAAATCGCCGATAACTCGATCAGTTTGATAGATAAATTAATTAAGTTAGCAGATTCGAATTCGTGATATCAAAATACATAGGAATACATGAAAATATTTCGGAAAAGAAAATGTCAGTTTTTCACCCCAAAATCGAAAAAAAAACTAAGACATACCTCTTTGGATTTTTGTCTATTTTGGGGTAACAAATCAACCTTTTTTTTAAACAGAGTTTAACGGGGTTTCATACGCTAGTCTTATGTATTTCGAGCTCAGGAATCCGAATCTGCCAACAAAATTGAGCTACGACTAAAACCGATCGAGATATCCTCATTTTCTCGCCCTGTAATTGAAATACATTTGAAACATCACATGTGTATAATTATTGCTAATTATTAGTCAGTTATCGCTTCCTATCGGCGCTGGCATTTTACATAAGTTATATAAAGATATCGAATCATAGCGATGATAGGGTCTGAGTTATATATTTTTATCATTTGACTTCTACTGGTTCTTCTTATTTTTTCTTTTACGATTATATTTAAAAATTAATTGCACGTATCGATCGGACTAATTGGTTTTTAATTTATAACAATTAAGACCGATGTTATACGTATAAATATTTGATATCCATTTATATATACTTGCAGCACGATGGACTTTGCCTTTAACCGACGTATTGGTCGCACATTACGGCAATGGAGAAGATGAGGAAATATTGATAGGAAATGTTGATGAAAAAGTA
This sequence comes from Athalia cordata, assembly GCA_963932425.1. Taxonomy (NCBI): domain Eukaryota; kingdom Metazoa; phylum Arthropoda; class Insecta; order Hymenoptera; family Athaliidae; genus Athalia; species Athalia cordata. The sequence continues at coordinate 23,167,747 of OZ010628.1, read as the reverse complement.
TTTTCGCCAACCAGTTTTACCATACATTACGCTGCCCGGGGTACGAAAAATAGATGGAGTCATCACACGGTCACAATGAGCCACACGGACTCCAGGCAAGTCGGATCCTGGGTGAAAACTATTCGCAATTATTTAGCAGGTGAGTCAAAAATAAAAGGATAATTTACATGACAATAAAGACGAGTATTTTTAATTTCGTTGAATAAAATAAAACAGGCCTGACAAACCGTCCCAGGAAGATAATGTTCTTCGTGAATCCTTTCGGTGGTAAAAAACGGGGTTTAAAAATATGGGAAAAGGAAGTCAAGCCACTTTTGACGTTAGCTGGAATAGAAACGAGATTAATGGTGACGGAAAGGGCTGGACATATCCGAGACACATTACTGGCCTGTAATTTGGACGACGTTCAGGTAAAATCCTTCGAATATCGGACGTGTGTCTGAGACTTACAATTAAAGACCAAGAAACTAAAAAGCTTCATTGTTTCAGGCCGTGGCTTGCGTCGGAGGCGATGGAACGTTTTCAGAAGTATTCAACGGTCTGGTAATGCGGACCGTCAAGGACAAGGAAATAGATCCAAATGATCCAGAGATCATTTTACCTCCCCCTAAATTACCGGTCGGCGTTATTCCTAGCGGAAGTACAGATACCGTCGCTTATAGTTTACACGGTACAACCGACGTTCAGACGGCTGTCTTACATATAATTTTCGGAGACACCACAGGACTCGATTTATCATCGGTCCACAGTGAAGAATCCTTGTTAAGGTTATACGCCAGCGTACTCAGCTACGGATATCTCGGCGATGTAATCAAAGATAGCGAAAAATTCAGATGGATGGGACCTCAGAGGTACGATTATTCAGGTGAGAAATTTTATCCTTATTTCCTTTGGCTTTTTACACATGATTTTTAGTAAAAATCTCTGATACATGTAATTCAGGATTGAAATTCGTTCTTATTCATACAAGCATATAAAGTACACATGATCAGGTCAGGTCTTTTTTATTGCTATCCAAATTCTTTTCATTTGTAAAGAAGATTCAACAGCGGCAGTGGGGTGGGGGGAACCGAATGTTAAAGTTTTTCTTAATTTCCAAGGGAAAAAAAATTCTCTATTATGTTTTAAGGTTTTAAAAAAATCATCGCTAACAAGGGTTACGAAGGAGAAATAAAACTGTTGTCGGATCCTTGTCATCCGGCTTCGAGCACGAAATGTACAGAAAATTGTACAAGGTGTATCGAACACACTAGGAACAACGACTGCGACAAGGAGATAGCCAGTGAGTGAAAAAAAAGAAAGGAATTTAAATGTCCATTATAAATTTCATTGTTAATTTATAGGATGGCTGACGGTCCGAGGTAAATTTTTCATGGTAAACGGTGCTAACGTATCCTGTGCCTGCGACAGGAGTCCTTTGGGTTTCAGTCCTCACTGTCACGTGGGTGACGGTTGCGTGGATTTGATATTAATACGTCACACGTCATTCTTCAACAATATCAGGGTACTTTTGAGGCTGACTAGTAAGAATAAAAATTTGGTAAGTCGATGCGACGGTAGATCCGATCGCCTATTAAAGTTTAACATTTCTCTATTTCCGATGAAATCAATTAAGATAATTTCTGTGCAGCGTTCAATTAATTAAAACAAAAAAAACAAACTTTTCTTTCAAACTAATTATATCCAGTACGACCTACCGTTCGTCGAAGTCTACAGAGCCAGGGAATTCACATTCCAACCACTTCCGTCTGTGATAAATATTCCATCCGATCCCGCCGATCAGATAAACCGAAATAACAGATCGGCCAGATCATCAATGCCCGCAGGAATTAGCGTCTGGAATTGCGACGGCGAAGTTATTCAGGATTCGAGTGTTAAAATCAGGTCATAATTATTCGATATTATTGGAAAATAAGAGAATATAATATTCTATACATAAACTCAACTTTTCTACAACTATATTTCTTAATACATATTTTTTTTTCTTTTCTCTCTGTATTTTTCAGGGTACATTGCCAGTTACTAAAAGTTTACACGAGGCGATCTCAGGACATGATAGAGGATACTTCATGTTTTTGCTGAATTATTCCCAGTATATTTCCAGTATTCCACGAAAAAAAAACTAAAACAACAAGTATAACACATGCAACTTCAATTTTCATTTTTCAAATAATAGATTTACATATATATAAAGAAGAAAAAAAACATATACATATAATTAGGAATTGTCTGATGGACATCGAGAAAAAAAAAAAAAAGACAAAAAAAAAATAATATTAAATAATCATTTAGTTCCTTCGACTTGCCCACATGCATATTATAGATTAATAATATCGATCTATTTTATTAAAAATCTTTTAAAAACGTGATCATTTATATACGTTTCTGTTCTTAATTTTTTTTTCTTCCATATTTTGTTTTAATTATTTTTTTTTTTGGTTTTTCTACGTCAACTATATTATATATATTATAGATAAAAAAAAATTTTCTCGAACCGCATTGACGGGACGTGTGATTAATTATAATTCCTAATTGAATGAGGTGATATACACGATACATATGCAATATTAATATTTTTCGCAACGATAGAATATTGAAAAATAACAAAAAAAAAACACAAAATAATAATTTTTAAATATAAATAAAACGTATATGTATAAAAAAGAAAAAAAAAAATTAATAAATTCTACTTAGTTAGCTTATAATGGATACTCTGAAGTGATAATTGTAAAAATTTAATTTTAACAATTAGTGATGAAAAATTTACGTATTACCTAATTTTTTTTTTTTTCTTTTCTTATTCCATTTTTCTTTCGTTATAATTATGAATGCCCGTTATATTAATTGATAAGGTGGATGCACAGTATGACCTATAGTATTAAATTAAACGATATGACCTGCCTTACACGTGAAAGAACAAAAGATGAAAAAGAAAGAAAAAAATTGATCAGTATATACGTTGACCGTTCTTATTATTGTTATAATTTGGAATTGTTATTATTATTATTATAATTGTTATTTTAATTAATATCATTAAGAAATGAACGAGAAAGAGAATTTCTCGAAGAATCTGTACTTAATTTCGGTATTCTTTAATCCGTTTCCGTTTGATAGTTTTCTTCTTTTTTTTTTTTTGTTGTTGTGTTTTATTTATTGGTTTTCTAAAAATCGAAAATAACATTTTTTTATTCCACTGTAAATTTTACGTAGTCGTAGGTGTAAAAAAAAATTATTGAAAAAGTAAAGAAAAAAAAAAATTGAAATTAAATCAAATAAATACATAAAATTGAAAAAATTGCATGAATAATTGATTTTTAAACGCTCGCGACGTATTTAAAGAAACGCTTGAATAAATAGTAGATATCTAAAGTATTTCACGATTTCATTTTCATTTTAATAATTAATTAATTGATTGATTGATTAATTACAATAGCGCGATGCAGATGATGTGATTTCGATGGAATAAATAATAATAATAATAATAATAATAATGATGATAATTTAATATAAAATAGGTAATTAAATCATTCGTATAATGTTTTAAAATAATTGAACCGCAGATGCGATTGAAATGGGATTAGGTTTTTAATTGTTTAAATTATTATTATTATTTTTGTTTTATCAAACTATAGTATCAGACGCGGATATCTATAGTGTGTGTAAAAGACTTTAAATGTATTTGATTTTAATTTATTTTGACTAATTAATAATTTAATATTATTACATAACCTGGTCGATATTCGCGAATTTTATTGTAATCTTCGATTATTATATTATCGTCATTAAATATACCTTAATTAATCAAAAAATTTGGAAAGAAAATCGATGATATACAGGGTGATTTTTAAGGGATTGATGTAACAAGACTATATACTTATAATAATATGCGAATGAATTTATCCTGTAATTATTTTGAAAAAAATTTCCCATCACGAGTGAAAATTAATAAGTATATACATAATAATAATATAATATCTTAAATAATAACGTACATCTAAAATATATATATCTATATTTTAATATTTAAATTAACGAACGAAAAAATTTCATATTATATAAAATTCAAAATAACGGAGCTGTGCAATTGCAACGTAAAAATATCGTTGCGATAATAAATTCTTTTTATTTTATTTCTATATATTTCCTATTCTCATATTTTAGACTATTTTCTTTTTTCTTCCCCCCCTTCATTCTACCACCCCACAGTTTTCGGCGCGAAAAAATTATTCAAAAACACCGTACGATAATTGTTATTATTATTTTTAAAATTATTCTCATCATGATTATGATCATTTTCACATTAACCATTTTTTAATAATGTTATCGAAGTGATTTTTTGTTTTTTGTTTATAGGTATATAAACGCGAACATATCAATCATATATATATCTTACCCGATACAATACATACCTATATAATAATATTGCATAAAAACGCTTGAAAGAAAAAGAAAAAAGAGAAAAAAGGAAACTAAAATTCTGTCGTAATATTCGTATAATCAATGATTCTTACTCTATGGTTATTATTATTGCTGTAATTAAATATTCAAAGCATATTGCCGTAGAACAAATCATGTATAGTGAAGCGTCAAACGAAAAACGTGTATAAAAAAAAAGAAAAAAAAAATTCATAGGGAAATAGAAGAAAATTAAACGGTGCACGTGTACGTATCATAAGTATAGTAATTGTAACATAAATAGTGTAGAGATCGTCGTTAGAAAAATGAAAGAATTGAAAACAAAAAACCAAAAAAAAAACAAAAAAAGAAGAAAGAAATTTGCAAAATATAGAAAAACTAGATGAATAAATGAATATATAGAACTCGAAAACTTGTACATCCCTTAAAATTATTTGTTATCATATTTTATCTGTTAGGTAATTTAATGTGAATAATTGGTGCGAAATATGAAAAAAAAAAAAAAATGAAATGAAAAAGAGAAGAAAAATTAGATGAAATATATTATATGATAATATTATAAAAAAACTTTCACGCATTTCTTAATATATATAATATATACCGATCCCACAAATTAATATGAAAAAAAAAAATCAAAACGCCGGAGAATTTTAACTCTCGTAATTTTTTTTGTTTGCAGCTACGTTCACCGAATGCCTTTTTGGTTGCCTACAATACAGCGGGCATTTGTGATTATTTTTTTTTTACGCCCCCGAAATCGAGACTGAATAAGAAAAAAGAGAAAAAAAAACCCAAGGCCGGGAGAAGGCCACTCAGAGGTGAGTGGCCTCGATCCTGGGGGTTGAGGGGAGAGAATTGGAGGGAATTGATAAATATTTTTATTAATTACTAATTAATATTTTTAATCATCTCATATGATTTGTGTTTTACACACCTGTATCTATATGTGGACGTGGTTTGTATGTGTTACATATGGATGTGGTATGAATATATATGTAGATGTTTTACAGAGCGCCGGCGCTTTTCTCGTGCCCTTCAAGCGCCCTCTGTGAATTTTCATCCCCCGCAGTTTCCACCCCCAAACGAATAAACTGGGGTTGAAAATCGTCCGGTGAAATCCATCGGAATATTATACGTTGTGCCATAGTTCCCTCTGGTGAGTTTTAAAAAAGCATATACTAATACAGTAGGATATTCTGATATACACGGTACGTAATAACCCAGTCGAAAATATAAGGAAGATAACAGAAGAAAAAAGACAAATAAATTGGATAATAGGATAAAGAAAAAAGAAAGAGAAAATAATTGCTCCAATTAGGTATATCAGTGTCGATTCCAGAGACCGAAAGCTGGTCTGGGTCCTTGCACATCGCAACGTCATTCGTTTGTTCGTTCACTTGCGATTCGGTCAGTCGAAGAGCGAGGAGAGAAAAAAGAAACAGAATTATTTAAAAATATATCTCGGCAGGTTCTGCAAATAATTCAACGTAATTCAAACTAATAAAATATATAATAATTATTTGCTGACGTTTTTCTTTTGTTTTTTTTGTTGTGTTTCTTTTCTTTGCAAGCTACTGGTTCAAAAACTTCACTCTCTTTGTTGTTTTTCTTTTTTTTTCTTTGATTTTACAAGAAAAATTGAATCAAGATTTTTTTCTCTTTCGTTTCTTTCCGTTTTTTCAAATCGACGTCGAACAAGGTGTTACTAATAATAGAGAGCAAAATTTGATTACATACAAGAAAAAAAAATCAGTCCTTCGTAAAACAACGTGCAGATCACACACGCCGCGCCCCCGTTAACTCAGCAGGTGAGTTTATCGAGTTTTTATAAAAAACTAATTTTTATTAATCTTATCATTCACATTATTGTCATATATCTATATGCCTATTTTGTCTATCTTAAATTGACTTTGTGTCAAGTCAAGGTCGTTAAGCTTCTGCTTTTACATAAAGCACCTCCTCGATCGATAGACAAATGCTCTACCACGCGTATATTATACTCTGGTGTTAATAATCGGCGGTCTTTTTCATTTTTCTTTTTTTTTGGTTTTTTTTGTTGCCTGTTTCCCATTTTTTTTATTCTCATTTCCTATCTCACAATTTCGCTACCGGGCATATCTGACGAGATAACATCGCGAGTGCGCCGTTTGGACTCGAAATAAAAAAATTTGAAAAAATGAAAAATGAAAAATGAAAAGAAAATTCATTTTTTCCCTTCATTCAGCTTTTGTTTGTCGCGTGAGATCGCAAACAGAAAGATATTCTATGCGGGTCAGCAGGTTTAGTTTGTACACATAATATATGTGCAAATAGCTGAAGTGAATTATTTCTATTTACTCACACGTAATACCTAGTTCATAATATTTGTCGAAGTTTTGTTTAGATCCTACCAACTATTCGAGAAAAATTTCTCTTCGTGCTATTACGATAATACAGATCAGGAAAACAAGTCTTGATTAAACTAATATATCCACCAGATATCCATTTATATAAAGATATTAGAAAATCAAACAAAATAATTAGTCATATCAACGAAATTCCACGATGTGATCGACGAGCATATTTTATTTGCAGATATTTCGAGGGTTCTTTCAGTTTTTTTCATTTTGTTTTAAATTAGAATAAAATAATTTTCTTTTTTTCTTTTAAATGATTAAAAACAAAGAATTTAATTCAGAGTATGAGGGATGATATTAACAACAACAATAACAACGGTGATAAGAGAATGAAAGAAAATTAATTGTTGATATTTAATTAATTAGAGATTAACAAAAGACGTCGATTGATTGGGGCTTTTGTTTTCATTAATTTACGACCAACGGAATTACAGCTGCGCATTAAAAAGCTTGAGCAATCGTGGTCGGGGTGATGTAAGCAGAATGGTCTTAACCAACAATTTCGAATAAAAATGTTTCATTTTTTATACAATTTCTGTTATTCATATTAAACTATTGACAAAAGAAATTATAATAATTACGTAAAACCTGAATCACATTGCAGATCGATCGAACGATATTTATCGTTTTCAACAAAAATGTTGGTTACGACATTATTGCTTATTGCGACTTGTTTAGTCCAATTAATTATTATCCGAGGACGTCGTATAAATGGTATTATATATTTTCAAAGTATCGAATCGGCAAAATTACAGCTTGTACTGCAGATCTTCGACACTTATAACTACAAGGACGAGTTTCTTATATTCTCGCTTCCGCATTTTTATTTGTTACTATTTTTTTCTCTTTTGTTTTATTTATCTAAAGATACGTGACGTAATAAAATATGCCGAGCCTCCGTAATTATACTGTACATACATATAAACGTATGTAGCTGCGATTCTATTGTTATACGTTATAATCGGCGTCTATATATTAATTATATTCAACCGGTATAATTTGAAAGAAAGAAAGAACAAAAAAAAACGATAGGATGACGCATAACACATCGTGATCATCGTTATATGTGCGATGCAGTATTGATAATAACATGTTGTTTATACCTTAAATAGAAAAAATAATGATGATAATATTAATTATAATCCATGCGCTGTACCATAATTAATTGTTTTCCGGTGAAACATATACCTATGAGTAATGTGTATTTCTTTCCTTTCTTTCTTCTGTTTCTTTGATATTCGTTTTATCTTCTGCTTTCGGCCATTTTATTTGATTTCAAAGATATTATTATTACGAGCAATTATACGAGTTGGAAAAAGTAAGATTCTTTTTTCTTTCTTTTCAAATAATAAAAAGAAGAAAAAAAATTCGCTTACTACGTTACTGCATAGGTATTTACGACGGAGATGATTCCATCGTTTGATAACTGACAAATTTTCAACTCTCGTTGTCTCAATTACGGTCAATATATTTTAAATTGTTTTTAAATTGGATAAACGATTATTATGTACATATATGTATATTCTCGTATCATCCCAGCTGCATTTATAACATGTAACCTAACTTGACATGTTACATACACATGCATATACATTATACATATATCTATATACTAAAAACACGTACATTATTAATATTATTAGATTTCTATTTATAAACTTCAATCTTAATAACTCTAGATAAAAGATATATCTGTTTATTTACAATTATATACGGTAGTATACATATATGTATACATTATAGTATATCCATTGTTACATAATTTCATTCTTTATATGTATATAAATTTTTTTTTATATTCTACAGATTTCTTACTTTTCTAATTACAACTCGCTGCAGTAATTCCAATTACGCGGATCGATTGATTGATTAATTAATCACGTTGATATAAGTTATTGTATATTGTTCTTTTTCTCTTTTCAATTTCTCTCATTTTCTCTTTCAATTTCTTTCATTTTTTTTTTCGATTCTTTCTTACGACGTAACAATTAATCACACTGCTGTGCGTATCGTTTCTTTACGGATCGACGCGTTATTATATTTTCTTGATAATGATTAGAACAAAAAAAAAAAAAAAAAATCAAACTAAATTAAATCGAACTTCTTATCGCATATCATATTTTATTCTTATATTTTATACAATACAGTTAATTATTACGTGGCACATATTATCGTCACGGTATACATATTTGCGATATTCTTATTATTTATTTACTTACCTAATTATATGTAGGTTCGTTTTGTTTTTGTTTTTCTATTTCTATTTCTTTATCTTTATCTTTTTTTTTTCTCACACTTGATATACTGCATAGTACGCGACAAGTTTAATCTATTTATCAACGATATTCATGTAAATAATTTCAAAACGTCATCGTAGATTTTTCATAAACTCCGCCCATTTTCCGGTATAAACAATTATGTTATAAGAGAGAAAAAAAATATTGCTTTTTTAATCAAACTGTTGTTTACGTTCTTATCACTGTATCAACAAACCTATATATATATGCACGTGGATCGTTTATAATTAAAATCAATCGTTTTATACAATAACATCTTTACTATATCTATAGTATATATGCTATGCGCAGTTGAAATATATATTTTTTTTTTCTAATACTTTTTTCATTTCGTTACATGATAAATAATAGCAGGTGAATATGTCGTTCTTGGTTTTCTTTTTTCTCTTCCCAATCCTCGATTTTTTACTACATTTTTTGTTTAACGCTGTAGAAATTATTTTGATATTTATATGAACGCAAATTTGTGTTTTTTTTTTCAGAAGTCGTAACAGTATATAAAAACTTCTTTTTTTTTTCTTTTTCTCTTGCCTTTGTATTCCTAATTAACAATGTTGTAATTCATATCGATATGATCGATTGATTTATTACTATTTTATCTACAAGTCTGATATGTCGAGAGATAGGAGCGTTGAAAACAGCTTAAAGCTTTTCTTTTTCTGTCTTTTTTTTCAGGCCTCGTGGAAGACCCTCAGATTATTATGCCTACAGGGGGTCCCAGATAAAAGAATTTTATTGGCTATCAGTTCGGTTTACATACAAATATATAATCATTTTATACGAACGATTCACATTTCAATTATATTTAATCGACAATTAACGCGTGTCTGATCGCAGCAAATCTTTTCTTTTTTTTTTTTGCTTTTGTTTTCAAAATACGATTTGATTCGACGTAATAAATGGTACCTGAGATCTCGATTACGCTGTTCACTTTCTTATCATTATTATTATCAACATTATCATTCTGATGATTTTTTTTCTTCTTATTCTTCTTTTCCGAATAGATAAATAAAATTGTGTCAAGGTTTCTGTATAACGACCGTACAAAAAATTTATAAAATCCAAATTCTTGGCAACGCTAACGATTTGTTGACTGATTTTTATTCGTTACTAATTATCGATGACATAACTACAGTTATGTATGATAATTAATTTATGCACGTGAATATATAATACATATATATAGGTATATCGTATAATGTGTTAAGCCTTTTGTTTATTCATGTTTTTTCCCCCCATGGAACGATTATAAATAGATGATTGATTTTTTTTCTTATCAATTTACATAATTATAGTAGTTTGATAGTAAAGAAACATCAAAATCGTGATCTTGTCTATATCATAACGGGGAAGTGAATAAATTTTGATAACATAGGAAGCTCGATATATGTAAGAGTAAATCATATAGTATAAAACTAACAAGAAGCGAAGATTATTTATTTGTTTGGTTTATTTATTTTTATTTTAATTTACGTAATATTTTACGCTGACATAAACGGACATCCAAGGCGAACTTCTATCGTAGTAAATAATATTTGAACTGCAGACCCATTACAGCTGCAATACCCGGAAGGCGTTAAAAATCATTGAAATTTTATTGTAGGGTGTGCGCGACGAGAAGCGTAAACAATTTTTGATTTTTTAACATCAAGATAAAGTAAATCATACGATTATCCAGATATATATTAAATAGAATAATGCACAGAAAATTTTCAATCGTTTGATTGGAAAAACAAAGGAGGAGAAAACACAAGTTTTTGAAATATTAATATAGCGAGTGCATGAGTCTTCGGTATATGTAAGAAAAAAATTCTATAAAATAATCCAGCGTGAACTACATTATTTTATAAAATCTTATCGTAGTTATTATCATAATCACTCATTGTAGGTATACTTTGGAATCATCTCGTTCACCACCGCGTTTTCCGCCGCGTCACGTAGCTGCGGAAGGATAAGAAATAAAATTAATTACAGAAAAGTAAATAATATTAATAGAATTAAATGTAAGGGAGAACGAAAAGGAGCGAACGTATTTGATATAACGTAAAGCAAAATTGTAACGTTCGAGTTAAAGTGAATAAAAACGCAGTACGTTTTATACATGTACGTTACTATAACAGCGTATTATACACAGGCGAGCGAGGTGACCGACTCAGAAAACCACGTGAAGGTTCGGTGCTGTTCACGTGATCATAGCATGCCTTGATCATCGACCGTTTTTGCCCCCCACCACTGAAAGAAGAGAGAGAAAAAATTATATAGTATATATAAAATTAGAAGAAAAAAAACAGATCCAGCTCCAGCTACAGCAGCAGCAGCAAAAGCACGATTGTTCTAACGTATCTATATGTGTGTGCGGTTTTTTTTAATAAACTAAAAACATTCAGCCCACGCGCGTTTCGCGCACATTTTTTCCCAGATATTCCAATTCCCACTATCTCTCACGGTCTCTCTTTCGTATGGATGCAGTTATGAGCTTATACATATCAATAATGCATGTGAGTAATACGCCTGCAGTCGAGATTGATTCTGACTCATTTTTACGCATACATACAACACTGGTATAAAACTAGGACTTATTACGCAGAGTCAGAATCAAACTCACCAGATGTACGCACGCATGGGTTATTTCATTTTATTTTATTCTATTTTATCTCATTTCTTTTTCTTTTTTCAAAAATTATTATCATTATTCTATACTCGCACGAGGAGAGAACATTCTCTTTGTACACCGAATAATATATTTATACCAGCGCTTATAATTAAAGGAAAGAACTTTACGAAATGGCGTAAATACCCATACATCCGAGGGTTGCTTTCATGTCACTTACAGTTAGTCATATATTGTCAATTGTTAACTCCATGTACCGGAGTCTGAATAGTTTCATTTTTTCAGCACTATTTGATTATTATCCAGTGATTCCAGAGACTCCATTAATTGAACTTGTGCACCAGCGACATTTTGACGCTTGAATTTTTTGTTTCTCGGTAGGTTTGATAATAAAAACTTTTAACGATATTCGATAACCCGGTCATGGATCTAAATTTTTTTTTTTGTCTTGTTTGTTCTAATTTCCTCATTACACTCCAATTCCTTTGAAATTCATTCGTATAACTTGTAAATATTTCTGTGGATCTCATGTTTTGTTTTATAAATATTATACTTTAATCTACAGCTGATTAACAGTAAATGACGCACGTTCTGAACAGAATCAAATGAAATATATAAGATAAAAATGCTTGACGTAAATACAGCAGATTTGATAATCAATGTCATACTATTTCGGTTAGATTTTCGTTGTTATTTTTGATTTTTTATTCATCTTTTTACCATTATAATTACCGATATCATTTCGAATGTAATTTTATATAAATAATATCACACTCCCTCTATACACAATAATACGTTTGTGTGCGAAAATTTAAATTTACAAACACAAAATATCATTTTTCAATCTATTTATACCTTCACGTGATAAAATAATGCGTACAATTACGTAGCGTATATATTTTATGTTTTTGTTCATATTTTTTTTCATTTCATATTCATTTTTTCTATATTACGACCTAGGTCGATTATTAAATATTATTATAGTTTACTTTTTTTTTTTCAATAATTTCGAAGACCAAAAAATTAATTCAATTGTACAATAAGTATTCGAGTTGAGAAAAAAACTCGACGTACAATATTTTTTTATTTGATTTTTGCGTTTTTTTTTTATTTCTATAATGGAAAAAAAATGATAACCAATTTTCAACTGTACCTAATAGTTAAGCTGGTATGTTATTTATTTGGTATAAAACAATTGCCTTGGCCTTTGTTAAGGATAAATTAATACAATTATAATAATTAATGCAGAGAGTATTATATGACCAAGTTCCGGATGTTTATGTACTCGTATTTGAACGAAGAAATTTGCGAAAAAAATATCAAAAATAAAGTACTTTATGTATTTTTGAAACACACTGCAATTAAACTACTGAAATTTTCAACTGTTATTATAAACTTTTTGACATTTATTCTAGAATTTGTGGAATACGTCTTCATAGGTTTTATAATCCGATGAAAGTAAAGGGGAAAAAGAAAGTAGAAGCAAAACTGAATACAAACAATTAACGGAGCTGGAGAAAATCAAGCATTTCAAGATACGAGAAAATATTTTCTTCTATTTTTTTTTTATCTCAATCGATCATTAATTTGCGTGTATCTTATTACGTAATTTCCGGATCATCCTATGTGGTTCTTCTTCCTGCAGACAGCTTGGCGCGCTTTTCCGTCTAGACCTTATAATTTTTGCAATGGAATCTTTCTAGAAACGTGACTCAATATGTGCTATTTTGTTTTTTTCCTTATTTTTTTTTCGGCACGCGTTCCGCTCGTGCACATTTTCTTGGCCGCGATCCGATTAACGGTATAATTCGTTTAGTCATCAATGAATGCGCGTATAAGTGTAATTTGAATATATGTGTTTTCTTGTGAAGTTGTTGATCTAATTTTTTCTTCTCATTTTTTCTCCTGCTTTTGATCCAAGTTCATTAATTTATTTGCCGTATAATCATTTGGATATTAATATGAAAATGCAGACGTCGCCGCCCATATTAGCCTCTGGAGATAACGTTATTTGGATGTACGTGACTAAAAACATGTTAATTAGTGTGATCTGAAATTAATGTAGAAGTTTCTTTTGTACCCTGTGGTATGAATTGATTAAAATTCAAGGGAGATTATTCATTTATTCAATTATTGTCCGGAGGCAGCTGTTGGGTTTCTGTTTACGGTAAAATTACGGAAAGATGATGAAGATAGTAGAAATATATATAGAATTTGTGAGGAAAAACAAAACAACCCGATGTACGATCATCATCGTAGTCCGGGGTCATAGCAGTTAACAGCAACGTTGAACACCAAACGAACACGTGGGACATGAATGCTCTTTTCATCCCCCCTATGAAGCTATTTACAAAATACTATAGATCGCAGAATTTGAAGTAGGGGGGTTGAAGGTATAAGAAGGAAAGGAGAAGACCGCGGGCATTCAGATTGTCAGTAACCAGCGCGGTCGAGTAACGTGCGTCGAGTTTTTTTTTTACCAAATGATTTTTGGTTTTCATTGAACAAAGAATCAGTTGTGAATAGTTTACTCGAATGTACCCTCTACCGTTTTGTTATAAAAAAAATTATTATTTCGTTGTTTGAATAGTGTGTTAAGCGTCACATTGCGACGTTTATTTAATTACGAGTGATTTAATTACGCTGCGAATTATTATTTGTTCCACATTTGGAACCGAAGGGCGATTTTTAAATCCGATATGCCCATCGAAATGGTTTCTATCCCTACGATGGCTCACTGTGCACGTGAACCGTTTAGGTATGTTGTTATTCTATCGTTGTAATCACCATTTCCTGGTGATAAGGTACCTACTTGCCTCCGAGACGATGAACTCGTCAAAGTCTACTCCCAAAGTCCATCGGCGTAAAGTAATAAACAAGCCATATATAAATCCCTAATTAGTTCTCTTTTTGCCAACAGGGAACCGACGAAATCTGGTACGATGAATAAATTATGTCGACAAGTGTCCATCGAGAGTCCAGGACTTGCTGGTCGTGATTGCGTCTTCAGTTTCGATGTACCCGTACCGGATGTACCTGCAAACGGTGCTAGAATCAGAGTAGTTTGTGCTGGTGCTTGTTATCGTCCACGTCGTTCACCGAGCACATCAAGCCTGACATCGCTATCGAGTTCAAGCAGTCTTTTATCCCATGATATCTCACAGGAAGGCGATTTGCCTACGAACTTACCTCATTACGGTGTAAGAGATGCGGCGCTTTTCCCCGGTTACGAAGTTGCAGGAACAATAGAATCGCTTGGCTCCGATATAAATGAAGACTGCGGATACGCAGTGGGTGACAGAGTCATTTTGTATCCCTATGACGGAGTGCCCAATGGATATGCGGAGTACATGGTCGTCTACGATTTGAAATACCTCATCAAAATACCAGACACAATGGAGCTCAGCGTCGCCGCTATGCTACCAACCGGAGCATTGCTTGCAATGAACACAGTTTTTGCTACCCATGAACACGTACAGGCACTCCTTAAGGAACGAGGTGATAACAGCGTCTGCAAAATTCTCATCGTTGGTACGGGAGGACTTGCTCTCTGGGCGATGAGGATCGCAGCATACCACTTTAGCAATATGAAAAACAGAGTCACGATTACCATTGCATCATTAAAGGATGACGGTCTCCTCATGGCCAAAGAATTCAAAAGGTTAGTAAAAAATGATAGTAAGAATCTTATCTAAAAATAGCCAAGGGTCGTCTACCTTATCTCAATGAGGCGTGTGCCAGTTTATCCAACAACCGATTAGTCGTTATCTTTTAGAACTGGTTACGGTTCACTTGAACATTGATTCCTAGTGAGTCAATTTAATTTCCTTCAACAAGCTCCCTGTTTTAATTCACCGATTAATCTATTTATCTTATATGTTTAATTGCAGTGTTAACGTTGTACAATGGAACGAGGACCTTTATGAGAAGCAGTTGATTGAGCGCACGATGGATGCTTGCCAGGGTCTCGTAGACGTTGTAATAGACTTCGGCACAACATCGAGAAGTCTTCATCGAAGCCTTCAGTGTCTGGGAAGAGGCGGCGTAGTATTCGTTATAAGGGAGGTTGCAGATCGTCTTTTGCCAAAATTCAGCAGACGTGCCGAAGAACGACAGCAAAGTATCAAGCCAGTAGATCCTGGATCATTGGAGCAGCTCGAGGAGCTTGTGCAGCTGGTTGCATCCGGAGAAATTGAACCACCACCTCACACAGTTTACCCAGCAGAAGAGGCTCTCGATGTTGTCCACAAGCTCTGTCATTCAGAAATACAGGGCAGAGCAATCCTCCGTTTTTACCCAACGGATTGAAACCTGGATCAATGAATCTTTTCGCTTCATGATTATAATCTGCAAAGTTCGCGTTACATGATTCAAAATTTAATCGTTCCTACCATATACATAATATTTAGCCTAATTTTTCATCGCAAGGCCACACATTTTGATCGAATTATCTTTCGTTCTTTTTTTTTCACGAGTCTTTTCACTTCTTTTGACGAAACTTCTACCGGAGAAAGAAGTCATCGCGCATTTATACATTTCAATAATATTCACGCGAATATTTTACATCCGTTTTTATGTCATTGTTAATGCTAATTGCAGTTAAGTTACGGTATACTTATACCTGAATACCAAGTCATGGTTGATTCCTTTGACCTCGAAAGACTGTCTGATTATTATAAGTTTTACTTATGTTTTTTTTTTTTTCAATTTTTTTTACCATGCATCACGAGAATAATGTAAAAAACCTTACGGCTTTCTATAGCGCGTAAGGAAATCTATTAGTATTTACTGTCTGTGTTATAATTGTTAAATTCTAAGTATATATGTATATTATCTGCTAAGTATATAATATATTTAATAGTAAATATCTTTTCTATTATTTACGGTTATTATTTATTTAATATCACTTTCTCTTTTCTTTTCGTTTTTAATCACTATCATGACACACTAAATACCGAGGGGGTAACCACTCAACATATCTGTGTCCCAACCATTTCACATTTCACAACTATTTTACATCATTTCATACCATTTTATGAGTATTCCACTAATAAGGATATCTCGATGGGATTTATTTCTAGCTTGATCTACTCGACGGGTTCGTGTTCCTGAGGTCAAAATACGTTTAAAAAGTATCCTGCGATCGGTTTTGGAAATACTTCATTTTTTACCCCAAAATTGAAAAAATCCAAAGGGACCTTAGATTTTCACGAATCTTAGGTATACCTTAGATTTTTGTCGATTTTGGGGTCAAAAATCAACATTTTTTTAAATCGATCGTATGACCCTTTTCTAACGTATTTTGACCTCAGGAATTCGAATCTGAAAGCTAAATTGATCTATCTAGAAAATTGATCGAGTTATCGCCAATTTATCGCTCTGAAAAGTGAAAAAATGAGGATATTTTGATGGGATTTATTCCTAGCTCAATTTGATCGATGGATTCGTGTTCCTGGGGTCAAAATACGTCAGAAAAGTGTCCTACGATCGATTTTAAATATACTTGATTTTTGGCCCAAAAATCGAAAAAATCCAAAGGGGTATACCTTAGATTTTTGTCGATTTTGGGGTCAAAAATCGACATTTTTTTAAATCGATGGTAGGACACTTTTCTTACGTATTTTGACCTCAGGAACACCAATCTGCAAGCTAAATTGAGCTACAAATAAATCCCATCGAGATATCTTCATTTTTTCACTTTTCGAAGCGATAAATTGGCGATAACTCGATCAGTTTTATAGGTAGATCAATTTAACTTGTAGATTCGTGTTCCTGAGGTCAAAATACGTCAGAAAAGTGTCCTACCGTCAATTTAAAAAAATGTCGATTTTTGGCCCCAAAATCGACAAAAATCTAAGGTATACCCCTTTGGATTTTTTCGATTTTTGGGCCAAAAATGAAGTATTTTTAAAATCGATCGCAGGACACTTTTCTGACGTATTTTGACCTGAGGAACACGAATCTGCAAGTTAAATTGATCTATCTATAAAATTGTTCGAGTGATCGCTAATTTATCGCTCCGAAACGTGAAAAAATAAGGATATATCGATGGGATTTATTCTTAATTTGATTAACTTGACGGAATCGTGTTCTTGAAGGTCAAAACATATTGTAACAAAACATTTCATACCATTTCACACCATTTCAGACCATTTCATGAGCATTCCAATAGTATTTCATATCATTTCAAAATTGACTGTCCCAAGTATTTCACAAGCGGTTACCCCCTCGCTAAATACATACACATCATACACGCACAAAATTTGATTAACTACACTTGATTTTTCATGTATAATATTTATTTATTGACATATAATTTTATTCAATTATTTTTTTTTCTTTATAATTACTATCATTTATTTATTTTTTTACCAATATTCAATAACCTTTTCGCATATAAACTTGGAAAAGTAGACGTTCGTTAAAATTCATACCTTCATAACGACTCGGTAATAAATTCATATAGGTATATAAAATATATACACATATGTTACAACAAATTCTTACATGCGTTTTACGCACAAAAAAAAGAAGAATAATAATGATAAGTATTTGATTTTAATCGTATAATATAGTTACAATACAATTATACGATTAATGTAACAATAATTAAAAGTGAGAAACAGCAAACTTAATCAATTATACCATGTATATATGGCACGATTCACAAATATATAATTATTACTAAACGTATAATAGCTGTATATGTTTAGTATTAGATTTATAATCTATCGATGGATTATTGGAAATTTATTATTGGCTCGCATAGGCATAGCTATACATAGGTATACAGCTATAATTGTTTTCGAAGAGATAGGCAAGATAATCTGTATCACCTGTAGTGTCACATAATTTGAGATTTCTGTAATCTTCTCGAATAAGTGGGATAGCAAGATATTATGTTATCGGATTGTTTGTGATCACGGGTGAACTTATTTTTCTCTGATAATCAAACAAACTCACATTTATTTTCTCACTTTTTTTAATCTCTATTTGATTTTAACGACGTAAATATAAACAACTGGCTGACAGCTACTAGTTGCAAATTTTTTATACGGGCAATAAGCTGCAGATGGCGACATCGTCAATGTTTGCCTGTTTTGAAACAATCGCGGAACAGTTGAAGTAATAGTTGATACCCGATCAGTTTAGAACTTGACAATGATCAGAAAATAGAAATACGCGTTATAAGTGATGGTTATTAATAGTTTACGAATTATCACTGTGATGTGCACGTTATAATTACGCATTATTCAATAATAGCGTTTGACTTATTGTAAATCTAATGAGTGGCTGGAGATGAAAAAGTTGCCTAGAAAAATATATAACAGCTGGACAAGTGGAAGAACTAAATTCTAAAAGTGTAGAAAAAATTAACATTCGATCAACAATGTACATCATTACTAGAAGTAGAATTATCTGCGGAGGCTACAAAAATAGCAATATCCCTCTTTGGTCCATGCTTATGGATACATATTTACATAATTTGATTTTTTTTCGTAACAAACCCAACCAATTTCACGAATATTTACGCAAATGCTTCGGGTGGGCCCAAGTAATTTTTAGGAACGTAGCCAGAACTTCCTTGTCGGTCCTGCACCAACCACCAGTCGTCATTACCCATTTCGTCGTGCGGTCTTACAACTCTTACAGCCTGTCCCTTCTTTATTGGCAAAGTTCCCTTCATTTCTCCCGCGAAATCGTACAGCGCGTAATAAAACTGAAAAATAAAACAGAAAATGGGAACTTTTCATCTATCAGCAGTTTATTAAGTGTGTGAATATACTCACGATGTTGTTAAGGTTTTCATAACGTTGGGGTTCATTTGTGTTGCCAGTACTCTTTTCACTCTGGAATTCATCCAACACATCTCCGAGATTCAGGTAAAATTGTGATTGGCTATTGGACACGGAGACAGGCTTCACTTCTTTTTCCGGTGAGTCCATACATATTAAATCTGGGGTCTGATCAGGACTGGGGGTTGCCCTGTTACCATTAATACTATTTGCCGCGGATATTCTTTGCCGAAATTCTAGACTATGGCTTGGCAAAAATCCCTGGAGAGCTCCGTTGTCCACAAACCATCTAGTCGAGTCTCCCATGGGGTCTTGCTTTTTAATTACAGCGACCAACGTTCCCCGTTTAGCTCCCATGTCGAGGGAGGAGGTGCCCACAACATCCTCTTTTACAATGTGCAGCCTATCTGCCGAATATTTGTTTCTTAGCATGATTCTCTGTTTCTCTGTCTGATTGATACACTCCGTTTGGCTTTCTTCTATCCGTGGATTAGAACCGGCAAGACTAAAACGTGTTATTTGATTATAGAGCAGATTGTGACTCACTAAGAATGACTCCAAGATATCTTGCGGCGTTATTTGAGTAGCGGTCTGAAACAAGAAAGTTCTTACTGAAAAGCATATACATTTTTTCAAAAGTATTTCAAGCAAGAATATTTTACATACCTCAGACAGTGTCAGGTAGCGCTTAGTAATTTTGCCACTCAGTAATTTTCGTGAATTAGCAAAGGCTCCGAAACAGCTGACTAGTATCTTAGTAGCAACTTCAATTAAAATTGGCAACTCCTCGAGCAGCTGCTGATTCAGTGCTTCATAGTTACTCTTGGCACGGGTCAATTCTTCTTGGAGCTAGAATTGGAAAAATGGTTTGTCGGTTCATCGGATAAATCAAATTTTGAACACAATTTCAGAGGAATATATTCTTGAATAATTACAATTTTATTGTCTCGGTTCTTCTCATTCTTAGTGATTGCAACATCATAATCGAGAAGTTTATCGTGTCGTTTTTCGATAAGCAGTGCAGGACCCTCGAGTAAATTGATTAAACAATTCAGAGGAGTAGTGACCCTTTTCTCGAGGCAACTTTTCAACTCTGTTAAGTAGTTGGACCATAGAACGGCTCGAGTTTGCCTGAGTTTTTCGACCTCGTTATTCGGCGTACCCTGATAATACTGCCGTATTAAGTCAGCCATCAATTCTCCGCTGGCCGCCTCGTCCCCCAAGTTTGCCACGCACTGTTCGACATCCCGGGCCAATTGCCAAACACATTTTTCAAGGATTTTGAATTGTCTTTCCCAATCATCAAAATCGACGTCTAGGGCAATGTTCGTGATCCCCAAAGAGGCAGATAATTTTGCGCTGAGTCTGGTTGACTTCTTTGCCATAGAATGCATGCTAATTTTTGCCATTTTGCGCATCAATGTTGTCTCGCCTTCAAAGTACTTGCTAACCAAATCTTTACGGCGTTTGTATTCGTTGATGTAACTAGCGACGTTCGTCATTGCTCGCCAAGCTTCTTCCAGCTCAGGTTTATCCGGGTGATCGTCTTCTGTGCACTGATCATTTATAAATTTATCATGATTTGGGATCGTTTCGCTTACCCACAATATCCTATGGGTTTTAATATAACTTTCAATTTTCACATGAAAAAATATTCTTGCCAACTCTCAGCTTTGTTACGCGAAAATCTACTTTTTCTGTTGCTTTTATTTTCTTGAAGATATTTATCTTTGCCAGTTCTCAATTCACTTACCTTTACCAACTCGTACAGCATCAATGGATATTTCAATATTCTCTGCACAGGTTTTATTAAAATAGAACTCATGTCAAAACAAGCTATCTGATAGCGCAGGGTCTCAAGTCCCTTTTGAAACATAGCCGTTGCTTCTTGGTTGTCCTCATACTTCAACATAAAGATGATTAAATTAGTCACGTTTTCTTTTTCCAAAATCGATTTCATCTTTCTTCAAAATCGTACTTACTTTTTTCAGCAATGCCAAAGCAGACTCGTGATTGCTGCAGTACTTCACGTATACGACCTGCAATTTATCTGACATCTTCAAAAAACAAGGTCCAATTGTTTGGAACTCCTCATCGCACCCTTTCATCGCCCTCTGCATGTTGTCCAATAATTCTTCAGCAATTTTTATAACATCCAAGATGTTCCCAAACAATGTGGTCACATCTACCCCTCGAGCTTCCAGTATATTTGGATCATACAAGTGAAAGGTCTCGTATGTCATCTTCAAATCCCTAACATATTCTTTCTCAGTTATCACTAATTCCGTTATCACGTTTTGTCTCTGATCCGCTTTTTTCTGTTTGACATTCGTTTGGATCTCTGCCTCTGGCTCTTCGGTGTCGATTCTTTGACTTCCAGGTTTTGTCTCTATAGGATGCGGATTTTTTTGCAACGGAACACTTCCCGGTACTGGAGCTGGTGGTGCCGGTCTGTGGGGTGTGGATATTCGCTTGCTGCTAAAATCATCTTCAAACTTTATTTTCTCCGACTCTTGATTCCTGATGACGACAAATTCATCGGTAGAATTTTCTGTCTCGGATTGCGAATCAAAATTTGCAGTTACATAAGTCTTTGGACAAAGTCCAACATTCCCGTCCTTATTTTTAACGCTGATCCAATCTGCATTGGTGATCTCTACAATTGTGACAAAATCACCTTCGCTTACACTCAGATCACCGTCCATTTGAGCCTCAAAATTATATTCCACCCTGACTACGACCCCTGGAACGAGAACATTTTTATCTTGGGAATCCTCCTCCTTGTCTACTTCTGTCAATGAATCCGCTTGTGGGTCATTATTGTCTTTCGAAGCCAGCGATTCCTCGCTCTTCGGACAATCGACAATAATGTTAACATAGGAAACTGGAAAAATCCCTGTCGTATCATCAATTGTTCCCTCTGCCCAATCAGAGTCCTTGTGTCTGATCAGACGCACCACTTCACCTGCTGCAA
This sequence comes from Athalia cordata, assembly GCA_963932425.1. NCBI lineage: Eukaryota > Metazoa > Arthropoda > Insecta > Hymenoptera > Athaliidae > Athalia > Athalia cordata. The sequence goes on along the minus strand of OZ010628.1, from coordinate 23,145,257 downwards.
AACTTAACTCGTTTGGGAACTGGGCGTTAAATGGGTAAAGTGTTATGGCATATGGTTCGATTCCAAAAGGATGAAGGCCATCGAACGCAGGCGTAGCTCCGATTGTATTTTTCACATTACTTGGCTCGTCTCCCTTGGGAAATTCGGGGAAGAGGTCGTAGTAGTAAGGGGCAGGTTCATCGTCATAAGGCATAGCTGCACCCTCCCCAAAATCTTTGTACACTTTACAATCGTCTTGCTTGACTTTGTCGTTTTCAGAGAAACTTTGTATCGAAGCTGCTGCAGCTGAGTCTTCTTCGTCAACAGTTTCAGCCTGGCTTGAATCCGATTCTATGTACTCGATAAATCCTTCAGGAAAAGTTCCACTCCGACCATCTGCTGTAGTCCCTTGGCACCACCCGTCTTCCAATATTTCTGTCACAGTGACAAAAGTGCCCTTGGTCAGATCTAACTCTTCATCCAGTTGGGCTTTCAGGTCTGCAGTTACCCTTGCAATTTTTTGCAATACTTTTCTCCGCGCAGTTTTCTGCAATAGTGATTAACGGAATTCTATAATCTGAATGAGATAGGAATAAGCACGCTGATAGGCGATTGTACCACCTACACTAATTACGTCTTGTCAATAATTCATTGATAAGATATTTCCAGCTAATCTCAAACCCGGAAATCTCTCCCTTTAATAAATTATTATCTCAATAACATGAATATTCCAAATTCCAAATTCCTATTTTCTGTTTTTGGAAGCTGACATGAATTTGCCACTCTATTTCCTTGATTAGATAAAACTTGTTTAAAATTGAGACCTACACATTCTCTGCAGCCCTTATCTTTCCCAGAATAGAGTTCAAAACTTGACAATAAAAAAACCTGAGTATAAATTCTGTTTTCAGAATCTAAAACAAGTAATTTGTTTTTTTGACTAACCTTCAGCAGCGCTGTATCTATTTGCCAGACATGTGTAGCGGGAAAAATTCCTTTGTGCAAATCCGTGCAGCCAGATATCCAGCCCGGTTCAACTTCTCCGTCGGCAACGATGATTTGTCCTGGTTTGAGGAGGTGAATGAAGTTGATAATTATTTTGTAAATTTCTTGGTATCTTTCATTTCTGTGACCAGCTCACAGACATGATAGCTTACCTTTTCCAAAGGAAAGGTCACCGTGCTGTTCTCCAGGGAATGGAGTAATAGAAATGCACAGATTCTGGCCTTTGGCAAGCGGAGGCACGTCAACCTTGTGCAAATAGTTCGAAGGAAACTTCCCAGTATTGTTGTTCGACTGACCGTAACACCAGTGCCTATCCACAACGGACAGTACCTAATCATAGAAAACAAAAAGGAATTTCAATGTTATCTCAATTCCTGGCAACGACCAATCCTTATCTGCGTTTCGAATCCACCAATTTATTTTACCAATAGATAATCTCCCTTCAGCAGACTCAGTTCTCCATCAACAGTTGTCAAAAAATCCTGCAGGACCCTCGTCAACATTCCTTGCTCCATTTTTTTGCGTTTAGTTTAAATAATTTCCCGTTTTTAATTAGTCGAATATAATTAACTTTCACACTTTCACTGGATGTACGTCTTATTTTCTGATCACTTCATTTCTTCATTTTCCCTTTCATATAGTAAATGAATCGTACACAGGTTGTTGATGTCATTGAGCCTCTTTATTTTTTATACAATTATTAATTTGTTATATGCGTACGTTCGAAATTTTTTTTTCAACAAAATCACTGTTTCTTAGTACAATTTTCAAGGACTTTGAGGTGTTACATGCTCTCCTGTTACGTACATGTTTGTCTAAAGTCTGAAACCAGTCTTAACACTGTCAATAATTCAGCTGTCTGCACTGACAGATGCGTCGGTTTAATTTGGACCAAATACTGAACGACACGTCAGTTCAATTTTACGCTTGGCATCACATATTGTTTGAGTAAACAAGAGGATTCTTTTCGAACCACCCATTTCTGTTTTTATCTGCAATTACAATCCTCAACATGTCCGTAAGTCCTACATCTCACAATTTAACGCTCACTCAATAACTGAAAATGATATCTCAAGTCAATCTAAAAGTAACCTGCGCGCATTACATTTTCGGTATTTCCACGCGCGAGGTTTTAAAACATCTGTAAATTGAGCAAACATCTTTTCCATTTTGCCATTGTATTTGAATTCACAGAATCAATTGTAGACATCTGTATCAATTTCAATTGCGGAATTGCTAATAAAATTCTATGATTCATAACATAACCGCTCATTAAAGCAGTAATTCTAAGTATACATTCATTCCGCAGCTGAAAATATTCACTCTGCGAGTAGGACATCCAAGAATCATTCAATCGATATGCATCGCTTTTCTATTTAACATAAGAAAATTTGCATGGTAATAACTTAAACAATTATTCAGTGACACTCATCTGAATCATTGGAAAATAATCATGACAAACGATAACATTTCATATTGAATTAATCCTAACCTATACCCAACTTTTGTTACAGGCTATGAACCCCAAGGGTTACAATAAATCCGGCTGTCAATCACACGGATCTTATTTGGAGTGTACAACTAGGTTATTCTTCACAGGATTATCTGCATTCTCGATTGGTAATCATATAACTTGAAGCCACCCATCAAGATCGATCCCAAATTAGTCCAATGTACTCTTTTATTTTTTAGTATTCGCTGGAACATTTTTTGCTCAACGTTCTCTGCACGGTAGCCAAAGCTACCCTAAGCAAAGAACGATATTAATCTCAGCAGCAGCCGCAGCTCTGGTTTCTTACTATGTTACATCCAGACGAATGAGTACCTGCAAAATATCTTGAGAGTATATTTAGAACAATAAACTATAACAGAGACGATGTTTGGTATCAGGATGCTGTCGCAGATTACTAAGAACTGCGTTACTAGGTTCTCCTTACCCTGGCAGAAAAACTATTCGGCCTTGCAATTCTTGATCACTCGTAATAAACATGATGGAATTTTGAAAGATGATGATCTTCAAGATGAGGAGTATGATAACCTATCGTCAAAGTATCTGGGAATAGCTACTGGCGGTCATAATGCTTTGGTGCTTCAACCATACATTAAATGGGGACCCGATAAGAAAACAAATACTACTCCCGAGCTACAGCTAGAGGAGGCTGTGACGCTGCTCAAGACACTGCCGAATTGGTCTGTAGTAGACAAAATGTGCGTGGCATTAATGACCCTGGAGAAATCGAAACTTCTAGGGATTGGAAATCTAGAGAGCTTAAAAAAGCGAGTCAGAAGCAACAAACAAATAACCGCCGTATTTGTCAGTACAAATTTATTAAAGCAAACTCAGATGCAAGAGCTAGAGCATGCGCTTAGAGTCCCGGTTTATGATCGTTATTCGATCGTAGTTCAGATATTCAGGGCACATGCTAAAAGCCAGGAGGCTAAGCTACAGGTTGCAATAGCAGAGATTCCTTACATGTGGTCAAAGTTGAATGTAATCAAGGACAATCGAACGGCTCAAGTTGGACTGGTGGAGTGCAGGAGAAAGCTTTTGATGGGAAGAGAAACAAAACTAAAAAATGCCCTGAAAAAATTAAAGGCACAGAGAGAACTACTCAGAAGTAAACGTAAGACTCATAACATCCCTACGGTGGCTGTTGTTGGATACACAAATGCAGGAAAAACTTCATTGATCAAAGCTCTCACTGGGGATAAAACATTGGAACCTAGAAACTGCCTCTTTGCTACCCTCGACGTCACCCTCCATCGTGGCGAACTTCCTTCCAGACTAAAAGTTCTCTTTGTCGATACAATCGGTTTCATTCAAGACGTGCCATCTACTCTCATTGAGCCTTTTATCGCTACCTTGGAAGACGCTATCAACGCGGTAATTATTCATAAAGAATTTTCTCGTACCAAAGAGAACTCCCTAGATCTGAAATCAATTCCATTTTTCTAATCAGGATATAATTCTGCACGTTAACGACGCCACCCACCCAGATAGAAGAGCACAGATGGAACATGTCGTTGCAACTATAAAGAGTTTAATCAAAGATCAGCCAATTATTAATGTAGCCAACAAAATCGATCTCCTCAAAGAAGACAATCCGCCTATTGGCATGCTTGGTGTATCGGCTACTCAGTTAACCGGTAAGTAATTCCATTTTCATCTAGACGTATTACTTGACTATTACTTATAATTAAATTTTATTTATTTCAGGTATAGATATTCTGCGAGATCAGATTGACAAAGAGTTGCTCAAGGCAACTGGACGTTCCGTGATTCGAATGAGAGTAGAAGCTGGAAGTCAAGCAGCAGCTTGGCTCTACAAAGAAACAGCAGTGACAAACGTTGAAGCTGATCCAAAAAATGCTCAGTATGTTCTCATGGACGTGATAGCAACCGAGCTACAGTTAAAAATGTTTAAAAAATTTTTAAAACAATAAATATTGCTTAGGTAGAATAATAATTGGTAGGCAATCCGATGGAACGAGCGTCTCTACCCCTATGACCTACCCCTAGGCTCTTCTTTACCAACGCAGTAAATCTGTGCGCTGTATTAAAGTTGAAAGGAATGTGGGATATTATTTAAATTATCTGAACGGCTAGTAACAACTTCCGGGTCAACGGATTAATCTTAGTGAGATGGTTAGTATTCTCATGAAGGTATCCGAGTGCTGGCGCCCTCTGAGCTAGATCTAGTCAATTCATGATCCACTTGCATACAGCGTAGTCATAAAATTCATTTTTCACTTTCAGCTCCTCTTGAAACTTGCACAGAAACTCATGGAATTTCCATCATTTTCATCCCCCGAAGCAAAGAGGAGCTAGTTATCAACGTTATAATTTGAAAATGATAGAAATCAGGAGCTGTCAAACTCTCGTCGAACTTCGGATGACTCCAATTTGAAATCTCAAAGCCTCGGGGGTGAGACTTTGAAAATAGTTCTATTTACCAAATATATAAAAACGTATTTCAAGCTCGCGCGCCAACGACGATCTCCATACAAGAATTTTGAGAGAGATAAATTTCAGACATAAAAAAAAAATAAAGAAGTAGAAAAGAATTCCATCAATCCCGGCGCTGTGGAGGATCGAATGGACATCGCCACCCGTAATCTTTTTAAGAGTATCCTCGTGTCAAACGGTTAGTAGCAATTTCCGGGTCTCCGGGTCTGAAATCATTTGAACTGTTAGTATTTACGAACGGAGCCAAAAGCCCGAGCCATCCCTCCCAGTCAATGGGTCGGCGGACTGCCGGGGGTTGGTCATATTTATTCGGTACGGTTAGTACGCAGCGCGGCCGGGTCGTCGGGGGAAAAGCAGAAGATGTGATCGAAATTTACAGTACGGTTAGTACGCTCTAGGTGGGAGTAGCGTTAGTAGCCTATAGGAAGACCTAGCCGAAGCGAGTCGCGCAAGTGCGTCCGTCCGCGTCGGTTCCCAAAGAACGAAAAATTTGTGGTGTGCATTGCAATAGGCGGGCATAGGCAGCCCCTCGGAGAGAGAGCGAGTAAGAGAAAGATAGTGAACAAGCAAATAAAGAAAGAAAGAGTGAGAAAGAAATAAATAAAGAGAGTGTACACGGTAGTGAGTGCGAGTGAAGTCCGGGCAAAACGCGTTCGTATAAAACAAAACAGAAATAATAAACAAGAAAAAAGCGTCGATTAGAAACAAACGACAAAAAAAAAAATCATCCAAGAAACTAGACAGTGTTCAGGTGATTACAGTAGGAGAAGGTAACCCGAACGAAATACCAGTGATAAATAATAAGGGAGTGGATACTTTGATAATGCGGTTATGGATTACGAGCTGCTTGATAACCGCCTAACGTGAGATGGGCTGATGCATTTTTACGTGATAAAAAAATTGTATAATAACAACAAATATTAAGATAAATTGATCGTTAACAAAGTTCACGATCAAAATCTGTGTGTTATACCGTAAATATACTCAGTGTTTTAACTAAAAGATCGACCAACTGTCACATTTTGGTCGCCATTTTATTAATCTGGCCGACCACCACCGCTAGAGACAGCGTGCTTAGCTTTTACCTTGTCTCGTTGATTTCATGGGTTTTCCTTGGTGTTTTTCATTTTTTTAAATCGCAAGGCTCGTGTTACGAACGACGAATACCAATTAGCGTTAACGATCCATCGTTCGGTTATAATTAACGTAATTTTTTTCTATTCATCTCCTTATTTTCGAATCTTAAAATAATAAAAGAAGCACAACATACCCTGTTTAGGGTGCGTCTCGCTAGACACCAGACAACGCTCTTAATTTTTTTCTTCTCCGTTTTCGTTTTTTCCATTCAAATCTCATTGTAGTCGTTGTCTCGTAACGACAACTAAGTGAACGGCTCTATAAGATTTTCATTTCTTTTATTCTGAAAATTTAATCGAGAAAATTCGGAGAGTGAGAAATAGTAATTGAATAATAATAATAACAATACGGATATAAAAAAATATTGAATTATCGTCTGCGCCCTGATTGATGGTTCGAAAAAGAAAAAAAAAAGGCAAAAAGAAGACGAGAAAGAAAATCGAACGAAGGCTATAACTGAACGGAGAAAAATAATAAAATAAGATTTTTCTTGGCATCTGTTAATCGAAGATCATATTACATGTGAAATAAAACACAATCTGGATAATCTCGTTGCACCTCATAGCCTAGGAGGAGGCTGTATTGAAGAATCGAGAAGGCGGACGAAAGAAACCTTGAGAAATCTGAGAGAGAAAGAGATCGAGAGCTAAAACGTCTAGATAGACAAATTAAATACTACGAAGTGCGATTATAAAACAAAGAAATAAAAATAACACTAGACACGTTCATACCTGATTGTTTCTCACGACTCGTAATTATCATTAATAATCTAATATTATATATATTTTCATTATTTCGTTGGTTTAAAAATAACAAAAACAAAAAACCAACATTTTTGTTACTCTTTTTTCATGTACAATAATAATTGTCACTCGTTGGTCACGCAATAATTCATGTGCCATAGTTAAGGATTATACCTAAATATTATTAATAACAACAAAAACAACAATAATGTTCGAAAAATAATCTTCGTAAACTATATGAACCGGAATTAGTTGTAGAGAAAAAGAGAAAGAAGATAAAGAACTTGATATACTCTGATCGTCCATTTTTTCTTCAACGAAATAGTAAATTTAAAGAACAAAAACAAAAAATTAATATTATGATAATTAAATATTTAAATATATGTGAACCGAACAAATAAATTTTACACCAACGATTATCGCGATTATAATACACGAGTTTTAATCGTTGAACAATAATATTCAACAATTTCGAATATACATATAAATAAATATAAAAATTCCAACTAATTTATAATTATCGTATAAACTGAATGGTGTTTATTGATGGGGTATTTAGTAGTGAGTGTTTTAAGTGTTCGTTGTTGATGTTGAGATAGTATTTTTCTGTTTGTTTTTAGTGTCCGAGATCTGAACTATAATTGGAGGAGAAAATATTTGAGTCTTCGAAAACAAAAAATTAAATAAAATTCTCATATCTCTTACGACAAGAAAGAAAAAAAAAAAAAAAGAGAAAGAAGAAAGAAGAGGAGATTAATCGACGTTGTGTGATAATATTAATAAAACCGACAAAAATTCAAAATTCCCCTCATGTCCCCGGAGTTTTAGAAAAAGGAAGATTTTCGTCGTGTGTAATAAAATCGGGCGGCCACCGCCAATATGCCTTTCTTCGATAGTTTAAAAAATAGGAATCCTATCAGCAGCGATTTTTACTCATCGTCAAGCCCTTCGGATATTGTTAGAAACAACGGCAGCAATTTTAATATTAATGACAACAAATTAACGTCGTTCGTTTTCAATAGCGCGAAAATTTTTACATTAAAGTGTTATCAATTAATTCTCATTATTTCTCCACAAGAGCTCATTTTCTCTACCGCATGATCTGCCGTTTAAAGTGGGGGAAAAAAAAAAAAAAAACAACAACAACAACCAATATTAACAGAGATAAAAAGCGAAAGACATTATTATACATACCTGTAACAACTGCAGGTGTAGTGTAAAAAAGAAAAAGAAGAATCAATTAAATACGTAGATAGATGGTGATAAACAATTGAAGGCCAATTAATAAAAAAGGAATAAATAAATAAAAGAAATAAAAACGATAGACACTTTATATGTAAAACAAAACTAGATAGGATTCTACACATAATAATATATTATATATATATAGATTCGATAAAGACAAGTGAACAACGACGTATTATTTATACATAATAATAATTTAACGTTAATAATAATTATTATTAATAATCAATAAATACTGTGTTAATCTCTGTAACCGTAATAATCGTAACAAGTGAAGGAAAAATCACTCTACAAACAACAACATATAACGAGCTGTACCTATATAACCTGCAGGAAACACAATTACAAAGGAGATGAGAATTTTAAGTAAATGTGAGTATTAGAATGAATCATTATCATTATTATTATAATCTTCATCGTTGTTATGATTATTATTATTATTTAACTGATATGCGGTTAGTTTTACCGTTATCTGTTCGTATCGTCGACTTTTTTCTTGTTTTACTCAATTTTTATTCTTTTGTCCAAAAAATGATGGAAAAAAAAAAGTAGACAATTGAAGTACGAAAGCGAGTCAAAATTTCGAGTCAAATTTTTTGATGGGTATAAAGAAAAGAAGAAGGAAAAGTATAATACAATCGAAAAGAGGGATAACAGGTTCCAAAATTTATTTATAAGTGTACAAAGCATGTGTCGGTGAAGAAGATAAATCAAAAAACAAAAAGGAGAACGTTAAGGAAAAAAAAAATATATATTCGTGGGGGGGTGCGCGTGACTGATTCTCTCTGCCTCTGCAAGTCTCGACTTGAATTCGTGTTCGTCTGTAACTTTTATATATGTATATGTATATATATTTTGTTGTTTTTTTTTTAAGTTTTTATCATTTCCCTTTAAATTCTCTTCTCTTCGGTAGCCCCGCCCCCATCCCTGCTCCGTTTTTTTTGTTTGTTTTTTTTCAACATTTTTATTTCAACTTTTTTTTTATCCCCTCTCATATAACGTGACTTTATCTCTTGAATTTCTCCCACCATTTTATAATAATTCTTTAGCTCACTTTATATTTCATGTCTCATATAAGATATATTAGAATCTAACTCATTGCAGCCATTGGTAATTCTGGTGGTAGGTAGTTGTGTTGTAGTGCAGTGGTGGTAGCGATGGTCGAGAGATTTGTAATCGTAAAGGTATGCCGGTTGTTTTTACTGAAATATTATTGTTATGTTGTGTACAATTCTTCTGCATGTGCACGCGTTTATTCTAGTGACCGTAACCCTGCATGTCCGACGCCATTATAATTAAATTCATTTGTTTCCAAGTGATTCATTTTTTCATTTCTTTTCTTTGATTTTCTTTTCATTCACGCATAATTATATATGTGTTTTTTCACTTTACGAGAGATCAATTTTGAAAAGCTTCGATCGATTTCGATTTCTTTATCTTTTCTATTTTTGATTTTTTTTTTTTTTTGTTTTTCAATTTTATTCTCATCGCGTTTCCAATCCGTTAATTATTATCGAAATTAAACCACAATATTGCGGTATAGAATTTAAAAAATAAATCCAACATATCGGGCGAAAAAACGAGCAGAAACCACCAACCGCAGTAATATATGAAAATCGGCCTCAAATTCACGATTTATACAGCGAACAATTTTAAACATTTAAGTATATACACGTATATATGTATTTAAACTCAACGTTCTATAGAAATAATCGATTATACGTTTGTACATAGACGCCCATATGTATACATAGTAGGACTTATACTTGAGTTGGGCTTTAACGATTTAAGCATAAACTTTTTAGCGATATACAGCTGAATATAAGGCTGGGCAATTTTCTATTATATACATTATATATAAATATGTATATGTGTATAAGTATATGTATAGTATACATATATATGTACAAACTCTGCAGCTTCATGTAGTTCTTTCGTTCCAACTTTTCTGTGTGCTGAGATTCGTGTAATTTATTGTATTACACATATACATATAAGTTTCACATACCTAGCGTTTAATTATAATATAAAAAAAAGAGAAAAAAAAAAAAGGAGTCGATCGAAAACTTATCATCATCGTCATCGTCGTCGTTTCGATCGATAAACTAGTTTTTTAATAAATTACTGACCTGGGTTAATTTGAAAATTAGTACAGAGATTGTGCGTCGAGTGGACATATAGGTATAGGTATATGTATATGTGTGTGTATGTGCATATTATGGAGCAGGTGAGTGACTATCTACCTACCTTCTTCTTCTTTTCTCTCGACCTATAATAGAGCTGAAAACTAGTCTCTAAAACTCGCGTGACACAGAAGTCTAGAGAAGAGGGCGTTGCCTACTCTAGAGCTGCTCCTGCTGCTGTGTTCTACGTATAATATAAAGTACGATTCTACCTTCGTCGTACTACACATAATTATCAAGAACCAAAAAAAAAATCCAAAGAAAAAAGCCCCAAAAACAATCATATTCAGTTAAGAATTTTTTTTTTTGTTTTCTAAATTATAATATATACATTATATGTTATAGATACTAAAATCACGGTTCGAAGCTAATAAACGATTAGGTAAACGTTCTTTGGAATTATAATATTAAACCTATTATATATCTTATACATAGTTTTATATAGATATATATATTATATATGAAGAGTTTCTCTTATTTATCGTACAGACATATAACGCGTGGGCGGCGTGGGTTGTATACGAACATTTCTAATCCAACCAGTACGAACGAGAATTCCTCTTGTGCACTATATTATTGCTGCTGTTGCACGTATAGCACATATACATATGTATATAACGTGAGCAATCGAGCATGTACTTATTTATATACTATAGGTATATGTATGTATGTATATCTATAATACAAGAAGATAGCCTCCGCACCGGATATAATATATACCTACCCCGCGATAACGCGATTCAAAGAATTATTTATCAACCTTACATATATATAGATATTTCTATAGTATGACGCCATATATATGCAAAATTTCGGCGCTAATTTTATTATTATTGTTTCACAATTCTTTACTTTTTCAAAATTCAAGAAAACTTGCTTTCTTTTCTTTTTCTTTTATTTTATTTTATTCTAATTAAAGAAAGTTATGATTGGATCATATAGGTATTAATAGATATATATGTCATAAATGAAAAATGGGTGTACATATATAGGGTGACTATGTATACTGCTGTATGCAGAAGATAAAAAACATAGATATACATATATGGTAGATTATAGTTGTAAAAAAGTGAAACGTGATTTCGTCATTTTAAACTTAATTTGATAAGTTTATTATTACGACTTTATTACACACGTATATACATATATATAATATATATGTACTAAGTACTATACACTATACATATAGGTATATATATGTATAAGCGTTTTAATAAATTATACTGTGCACAGCAGAAATTTGAAACTCGACACTCTTATACTATAGAGTCGCGCGAATAATATTAACGTGACTCATCCGAACTGTGCTTCATTACCAGATTTTTATTTTCCTACGTTTCGATGCTGTGCAGGTGCAGTTATTCATAAGGAAAGTAGAAAAGAGCAAAAAGCAAAAAAAAAAAAAAATCGTAATTATATAGAAAAAAAAGGAATTAAAATAAAATAAAATGAATATACATACCTAAATATGTGAATGAAGTAGGTGTATTATAGTTGAATTCGGTAAATCACAAAATTTATGACTTTTTGCTCTTTTTTTCGGCTTTTTCTTATCTTTTTTCCTTTTTTTTTTTGCTACCGGTTCCTGAAACTAGTTCAATTCATTTTTACAGCTCATCACGTATTATATCTTTTTATATACTACACGGAAGATATATATATATATGTATATATGCACGTTTAGGATGAATCGGATTTCGGTAATCCGACTAATATATGGAAATTAAATAGGTATAATTATATATATATCTATATATAGCGTTATATGAAAAAAATACGGAATTCGGGAGATTCTGATTGATCAGCAAATTATTGAACGCGGATTCGAGGAAAAAAGAGATGAATAAATTTTACCTATACCTGTATATATGTGTAATAATTTATACACATATCATCATATGTATATGTATAGCTGTACGTATGTACAGGTATAATTTCACGGTACTGGCTAGCAACGGCCTTGAAACGGTACAAGTAAAATTCCGACGTCCTTAAATCACGTGAATTTTCTTTTTATCTAATTTATTTATTATTTTATTTAATTTTTTTTCAATTTTTTTCTTTTATTCACACTTATACTGTATAATACACGTCACTATCGTTCCACATATTATACACCCTGTTAAAAATATATATACGTATCGATAGATAAACCGAAAAAAATTTCTTTTTCGCAATTTCGTTATAAAAATAATTGAAAAGAAAAAAATTACCGAAATGTAATAATTTATATTATGTAGCAAATATCACATATTTTATTTATACATCTGAATTATCCACATAATTATGAAAATATTTCGATTACACACTAACTAGAAATATTATCATTTACATTAATTAGTACACGAAATCATGCAGATGTTTTGAAATATCTTTTGTTTCTTTTTCTTTTTTCTTTTTTTTCTTTCGTCATTACCAAAAATTCTTATCTATTATACTGCAGTGTAATTGTGCAGAGGTCAGAAAATGACACGTATATAAAATTGCGCCATGAATTTCGACTGGCTTCAAAATTTATGTTTTTGTATTTTTTTCTTTTTTTTTTACGGTAACTTATTTCTCACTTATATTTTAAATATTATACGACGTAACGAAACGCGAATGAAAATTATGTCAGAAATTTATATTACGAACGAATATATATAATTATTTGTTGAAATTTGATTCCGTTTTCTTTCGTTTTTTGTTCTTCTCTTCGGAACCGGATGAACATTTTCCCTGTAACTTATACCTGTATTATACGCGCGGTTGATCTGTAGTGATATTTGTTTTTTTTTTTTCCCCGAAGCTACGCTAATGGAATATAAAATTTTGGAAGAATCTCTACAGTTGAACGTACGTTATAAGTCTAGATTTTTGTGGTAGTCCGCAAAAGAAATAAAAATTTCTAATTTTAGAACACCGTGTCATAATATACATGTGATGTAGATCGTACATATAACGTATATACCTATACTATAGTGTGCCGCGCGTGTCTGAGCTGTGAATCAGCTGACGTCACTTACATATATCTATGTATGTTAGTTTCTTTCTCGTTCGCAAATTAGCGAGCGATTGCGACGATAATGATGGCGATGATGATGATGATGATGGTGACGATGATAATCGTAATTGTTAAAACGGACGAGCTGCATCATCTCATATTCTATACATTCATTCATTCATTTATTTATTTGTTCTTTTCTTATTTCATCTCATCTCAAATTTCCACGCCCCGTAGATGTGATGTTTTGTTTTTTTTTTACATATATGTTCGTCACAAAATTTTTGGCCCTACTGTTTTAATTTATTTAATTTTTGGATTCATTTTTCGTAGATTTGCTTGGCAAAAAAAAAACGATGCATTCTCTTCTTATATACACGTATGGACGGTTTGTCGTTGATTGGTTTTTTCTTCTTCTTCTAGCAGACGACGTACGTCGCGGAGGTCAAACTTGAAATATTAACTTCCTATCGCTATGTGTGGGGATACCCGTGTATACAAAATGCACGAAACTTCTTATCGAATATTCCGTCTAGCCTTTTCATTTCCTTTTTTTTCTATCTTTTTGCTCTCTTTGTTTTAATTCATTTTATTTGATATTTAAAAAAAAAAGAAGCTTCTCATCGTACTCCCCTTTTAACGATATCTATTCTCTCTTTCCTCTCTTTATAACATCACGTCCTCTGCGGCTATCGCGAGATGGTTTAAAAAAAAAAGAAAAGAAAAGGAAAAGAGAAATAAATAAAACCACTTCCGGTTTCCAGGGCTATCGAAACCAACGGTAGCAATAACACTTGCTTATCAAATTTTATGTATACATGTATTGTAACTGAACGATAACTTACCACAAAACAACAAAGATGGTATTGATGATATTTTGATAATTAATTTGTTTGTCTCTTTCTGTTTGTTTCAGGATCAAGAAATCAGGATCATCGGCCTAAATAAATAGAAACTAAAAAAAAAGTTGTGATTATTTATTCAATTTTAGTGTCAGAAGTGTTGTATAATTAACATTGAAAGAAAGAAAAGAAAAAAAGAAGTGAACAGTGGCGTAAAAATATCGTAAGAAAAAATGTTACCGTCACGAGGTGATGGTGTTAATACTTTTGGTATGGGTAGGTTGCAGAGGAGGATTATAATAAGTGATAGAATAATGTCGTTATCGATAATAATATCGACGATATTTTCGATATCGTTTTTAACAACGTCGGTGGAATCGGCGTACCCGGCAGACATCGTACACACGTTTACGGATCCGGATGTTGAAAACCTGAATCATTTGGTGGTAGACAAAAATACGGGACGTGTATTCGTCGGTGGTGTTAATAAACTGTATCAATTGTCGCCCGATCTCGAATTGGTCGTGAAGGAAACAACGGGACCGAAAAACGATTCCACGGTATGTTCGATGATCGATTGTCCGGCGAATACGGTGAGGAAGTTGACGGATAATGTTAACAAAGCACTCGTCATCGACTACACGACTACCAGACTGATATCGTGCGGCAGTATTCTTCAGGGGATGTGCACAGTGAGAAATTTGCACAATATATCGGACGTTGTACAAGAGGTGAGAGAAGCAGTTGTCGCAAATAACGCGACAGCCTCTACAGTCGCTTTCATAGCACCCGGTCCGCCGAATCCGCCGGTTTCCCAGGTGATGTACGTCGGGGTAACGTACACGGCTAATTCACCCTACAGATCGGAAGTGCCGGCGGTCAGTTCAAGGTCGCTCGACAAAGAGAAGATGCTGGTAATAGCGGAAACTGCCGTAACTACCGGTACTAGAATGTTCGTTAATTCACTAGCCAGGGAAAGATTTCCCATAAATTATGTACACGGTTTTAGCAGCGAGGGTTTCAGTTACTTTTTAACAACCCAGCCGAAAAACACGGTGTCCGGAAGCGAGTTCATATCGAAACTCGTAAGGGTTTGTCACGACGATCCTAATTACTATTCGTACACGGAAATACCGATCGACTGTACGAACGAACTTAGAAAGTACAATTTGGTGCAGGCCGCTTACGCCGGAAAAGCTGGTTCCGATCTCGCCGGACATCTCGGTATAACCGCCCAGGACGATGTCCTATTTGCTGTATTTTCCGAAAGTAATTCAACAACGAATATACCATCTTCAAGATCTGCTCTATGTGTTTATTCGCTAAAAGCTATAAGGAGAAAGTTTATGGGCAACATTCAAAACTGCTTCTCCGGACATGGACAGAGAGGATTGGATTTCATTTCACCTAGTCACGACTGCGTCACAACGGTGAGTTTTTCTTGTTTCTCTTTTTTTTGTCTACAAATTCAATCATTCAACTATTTCGCAACGATATATTTTTATTCCATTTGATTTTTTTTTTTTTTTAATTTATTTTTCTCGATATTCGCGATGCGTATAATCGATCATAATTGCGTCAAAGATTTTGTAGATTCAGCGACCGATTACGGCGAACAAAACCAACAAAAAAAAAAGAAGAAACCAAAAAAAAAAATAAAATAGTAATCCCGATGAACTGGCTTAGAACAAAGCGTCGTTTTGCGTCCTGTTATGGCGTTAGTCTCGCTCAATCGAGTCTTCTGGTTCCTCTCATCTCGCGATCGTTCCGTTGCAGATCGCTGCGCAACAACAACGCTCCAATCACACTGTAGATACAATATATATCTATACACATACAGTATTGCAGAAACGGCAAAAGCGACTCACCTGCATTTCAAATCGCGTTTATAATAATTTTCATTTATATACCTGCGCACCTATACGTATAGACGTATATCTATGTGTGTTTTAAAATATTCACTTATATATACAGGCAATTTACAACCACATATAGTATCACAAATATAATACTAATATGTATAAAGTATAATTCTTGTATAAGTTGCGGTTGCAATTCGCCTTTTCTGACGCGCGGTAAAATAAAACTCTATACCGTAAATATACAATTCCATCGAAGGACGTCTAGATATATGTATTTCTCACGCGTGCATTTTATATATAAATAATGTATGCGATACATATAGTTTCTTTCTTTTTTTTTTTCTTTTCTTTTCTCTTTTTTTCTTACACTTTTGCATTTTTACATTCGCCACCTTGCAGTAAAAAAAAAAACCCAAAAAAAAATTAAATCCGCGATCGAAATTAATCGCGATATTTTTGAACGCGGAGGTTTTTAATTAGAATCGCTAATTAATTGATCCACAAAAATATCTGTACAGAGGAAATCCCCTGCACAAATTCTTTTTCTTTATTTTATTTATTTTTTTTGGGTTATAAATTGATGTAATATTTATATTATACATTTGAAAATATCGCAATATTTGCGATTCGTTACATCGTATCGTACCTAAAGGGGGAATTAGAAAACGATCGATCGATCGATCCATCGATCGTCAGATCGCGTTTTATCTGTACTTATACTCTTACGCTTTATATACATATCGCAGGTATATAGATCTACTGGAAAACTTGTTGTTTTGTGTTTAATGATATAAACATATAATATATATACATATACATATGTGTACGTATATATCCTATATACTTTCGTCTAGGCCACGGCCAACTAACCCGTTGCGCGGTATATTATCAGGCAAGTTGCCAACGTTTAGTTTTACGTTTCTCATATATAGATACGTATACGAGAATAATAAAAAGTATTAAAAAAAATGAAAGAGAGAGAGAGAGAGAGAAGAAAAAATGTGAAGGAAAAGAGAAAAAAGGGACGAATATCGTACACCGTATATATAAGCATCGGATGTAACGTATAGTTTTATCAATGGAGAAATGAACGGCCGTTTCTTCACATTATACACGAATTGCTTTTGGGAGAATTTCTATCCTCTTTTTTTTTCTTCTATCGTTCGTTTTTTCTTCGTTCATAATCTCCCATTCCGTGTCGCGTCTTTACGAAGTCTGACTTGTCTTCTTTTTTTGTTTTTTATTTTTTTATTTTATCTCATTCCATAGTTCTTGGTATATACAGGACGTTGTGTTTTTCTATGTATATTCGGAATCTCCTCGGATAAATTATATAGTGGTGGTTTTTTGATTTTGGTGACGTCGAAGGTTTATAGATCGCATATTCATGAAGTGTAGCTCCTGCTGCTGCTTTTACTGGTGGTGGTGATGGTGGTGCTCCTCCTTTCACTGCTCCGCATTCCCACTAAATTCCAAATCAGAAACGTAAGGAATTCCCTACGGAGGACCGATCACTTCCATAAGATCACTTAACGGACACTTCCCATCCTTCCTATCTATATTATTATCCCAACATCCTCTCTTACATCCTCATTTCTCGTACTCGGGATTCATTCTATAAACGTCCTCGCTTATCCTCTTCGTCCCGTGCGATGTTCACAATATAATAATATATACATATATATAATATAAGGTATTCCGATTCCTATTCCTACACTCGTACATACCTACCTTCCTATCTACCTACCTACCTTACATGCCAGACGAAAAATATTCAACGTCCCTTCACGTCACGAGCAGAAATCTCGGGAGACCAGGTATCTCTCTACCTACACTAGACCTTCGAGGTCATCGGGTCTCGGATATTGCCGAGCGACCAACGCGAGTTGGTTATAAGAAGGAAAAGAACCCGGAGAAAGAGAAGAGGAATAAAAAGAATAAAAGGAAAAAAAAAAAACAAAATACAAGAAGAAGAAGAAGAAGAAGATTGAAGGAAGCTGAGAAACGCGAAGGTTCATAGCCCTCGCGCTATAGTATAGCGTGGCGATGTGATACTGTACAGTGAAATTCTACGGATCAATTATTTTTTATATCACATTATACCTTCCTTCGAATAATATCGTGGGATAAGAAAGTTTTCACGATAGATCCTCTTTTTTCTGTCTTTTTCTTTTAATTTTTTTTCGTCTTATTGTTAGTATAAGAGAAAAGAGAGATTGAGAGAAAAAATTGTTTTATCAACGGTAGGTACGTCAGGGATTTAAAAAAAAAAACAAAAAAAAAAATCTCTTTTCTTTTGCCTCTTATAGAATTTTCCTGTTGAACTATGGGAAATTATACCTACAGGAGTTTGAAATATCAGACTTTTGTCGCGCGATGGGCTTTGGAATTTGACGCTTGATTTTTATTGGTTATAACCCAAACCGTCCCTATAGAACTTCGATGCAAGTTGGTACACATCGCACACATCCGTATAACGTTACAAAACAGTCTCAGGTGTCCCAAGATATTCAACTTGAGATTATTGAACGAATGGTTGAAGATCCTTTATGTATATGCCAAACGTCTGAAGAAGCGGAAAATTCTTCTTATATATCTACCGACGTATGTACAACATACCTACCTATATACCTTGAGACAAAAAAAAAAAAAACTCGACTTTGACGGTTTATTTTTTTCTGAAAGTATTTTGTTTCGAATCGTTTTACAACCGATTTAACATACCGCGTGTTCGAAAGTGATAATTTGTGTGAAGAAAAAAGCCAAAAAAATGGATGGATGGTTTTGGTTTTGGTTTTGAAAATCAAGATGATGAAAAATTCATGTTACATTATTAGATACCTACGTTATGTACTCGATTCTGAGGATCTGATCGATTCCAAAGTTCATGACTAATATTTGTCGTATTTTCATATCTGTATCTATATACACTGGGGCCAACAACGAACCGCCATGTTTTCCCATTGACGATGGGTATGGTGAGTTCGCTGCTTATTTTTTATTTTTTTATTCTTTTATTTTTTTTCTACTTCTACCAAATATTTACCCAGACTTAAAACTCCCGACTGCTGCAGGTTACAGAAGAATTTAGTTACTGAAATATATATATATACCTATACTATATACCCAACGTTAGGTACTTTTGATCGCGTTGTGCAAATAACGACTGTCTGTCTACTAGAGCTCGATGTAACTATACGCATCCAAATAATTTTTTCATCCCTTAACTCAACTGCACACATTCTTTTACCCTTTTTTATTTCCAAATCCTTCAAATTTTTCTATCAAATTTTACCTATCAAAAATATTGGTGCTTTTGGTCGCCGTTCTTGTCTTTTATTATTATTATTATTTTTTTTTTTTAACTACACCCCGATTATTTGCCGAGAATAGACCGCAGAGTACAGATCGCACACGCGATATCCCACGTCTATACAATTTATTTATTTTTCTAATTATCTTCTTTCGTTTTTTGGTTTTTTCTTTTGCAGTTTTTCTCTCTCGTATTTTTCTTACGAAATTGAGAATTCTCACCTATCCATGTATATCGCACGTCATTTCATATTTATATACACACCTATATGTACGTGCTGTATATATATTTATATATTTATATACATAATCTACCAACCTTATATACGGCGTCTCTATACCGAGGTGGTTTTCACTGCTGCATGTAAGAAAATTTCGTTCCTTTTTTTCTTATACCTGCACACATATACTACGGGAATTTCCAATTTCAGATAGTCCACGCCATATGATCGTATAGGTACGGGAGGTGGTGGGGTCGACGATGGTGGTCGTGTTCCATGAGACTAGCTCCTAGTTTCCAGGGGGGGTTTTTTAAGGGGGGTGGGGGGGGGGGGATTTAAAGCTAGAAGCGGGTTATTAAAAATTCATACCCCTAGCCCGCCGCAGACTTCGGGGCGCGGCGTAAGGAAACTCTCCTGCACCTCTCGTCTCCTCTTCGAGTCACGAAGGCCAATATAACGTAATAATGCACCTTCTTATACCTCCGAGGGGTGAACAAAAAACGAAAAAAAAAATAAAAAAAAATAAAAAAGAATCGAAAAAACTAACTCAATTTTAAAACTTCAATATATATATATAATATGCGGTGCGATGTATATTACACCTATATACATAATGATGCGAACGCGTCAACGCTTTTTTTTTTTTTTACTTTTTCCAAGTCCCTTCTGTCCAAACTTATAACCTACATGTATTAGTATTATACCCAGGGATGTACAAAAGTCGAAAGACTTTTTTTTTATATACAAATTTTATTTGAAAAGTTTCAAAAAAAAAATGGTATATAGTACACTTTATGAGGTACCATTCTCCTGAACTTTGACCCGAAAACAATATACTGTAGCACTACACATCGGAAGTTGAAATAATATAGAGAGTGCCCCCCTCCCCCCCCTCGATCGTTTTTTACGGTATTCACCCCTTACAAAAAAAAAAAGAAAAAAATAGAATTTGAAAAAGAAAGAAAAAACAAATAAAAAAAGAGGTGCGAAAACGTGACCCGTTCGCTTTGCTATTGCTATATGTAACACATATAGGTACGTATTACATATATACGGGGTGTAAAACGACGACGAGTCGTTTGAAAAATCGAAAATTGCTACGAAAATGGGCGGAAAGTCGTTACTCCGAGACGGTCGTGGTGTATAGTATAGTAGTATAAGGTATAAGAGGAAAACGAAAAAAGGAAAAGGATGTAAAAAGAAGGACGTATGTGAAAATAAAAATGAGGAAGAGAGATGTGAGGTGCGGTTGGACTTTTTTTTTTGCAGCTGCAACTTATACGTACGTACCTTAGGATACTGTAAGGTTATGAGGCAACGAGGTGTCGCGGATATATCGACGATCCTAGACAAATTTGGTTCTACGCTTTTTTATGATCGGACGGTTCGTTTGCGACCCTTTCGGCTATAGGTATAATATGAACCCGTATATATGTATAGAGAAAGATCTATATTAGCTGCCCGGTTGGATAGTCGGACGTTTTTTTTTTTCTTTTTATTTTTAGCTGTTTTTTTTTTTTCAAGTTTTTCCCAAGTCGTGCGGCTGACCCAGCATAGTTCGAACGTTATGGATGATATCGCTATTTTCGAAAATGTTTCAGGGTGAAAGAAATGAAAAAAAAAAAAAAAAATCTTACGTGTCGCATTTCCCTATACAGTGGAACCTGGCTAAGTGAGACACTGTGGTACTGAGAATCCTCTGCTAGTGAGAAAAAAAATGCGGTCCCTTCGTTCACCTATGTAACTGAGAAAGAACTCGGGTAGTGAGAAACCTGGGATACTGAGAAAAATAACTGGTCCCCCTGCGATTCTCACTTAGCCAGGTTCGACTGTATATGATCGATATATCTGTACGCAGGTAACGTAAATGCGAAAAGTTTTTTCGCGCCTCCATGGGCCGCCCACTGCAAGAGACGTAGACGAATATGGCGGCTGCGGCAGCGCAGTAAAAATAGGGAAACCGGAAATTGTTCCCGACCTTTTGCTTTTTATGCGTATAAGGTATATAGTATATGGGGATGATAAGTTCCTTTGAGATACTTACGCATTTTTCGTTATACTTCGTATTTTTCTTTTCTTTTTTCTCTTTGCTCCTTTCTTTTCCGGTTGTATTATAGATATATATATGTATATGGATGTACACCCGGTTAGGTTGATTCTGTCGCGCTTCCCGGCCAAGCTCGTTTGGACAAATTTTCGTAGCCGGCCCAGCTAGACGAAAAAGTTGTCCAAACGCACGCTATGGCCGCGAAGCGATTCAGAATCAACTCAACCGAGTGTACATATATATATTAGTTATATATACCTACATTTGCACGGTTTCGCGATCGTCGTGGTGTTGCAAGTGAAACGCGATATATATACCTACCTATTTCTATGAGAAAACCTACTTGCCTTGGCTAGATTCCATTCTTACCTCAACACCAATCAGAGTTTCAACTCTTGAGATCTGCGATATACACGTTGCACCTATATACACGAAAACTCACACCTATACTTCTATATATATAACTAAGTAATAGGAAAGAAGAAAATAAGAAGAGGGAAAAAGAAAAAAAAAAAAAAAATTAAAAGAAGCAGGTTATACGGGGATGAAAATTCGTTTCGTTCCGTTCCGTTTCGTTTATCCACTTTTTCCGGTTTTTTTTCCTCTCTTTCTCTCTCATTTCCCATCTCTTTTTCTCTTGATAGTATTTTTTTATTTTTTTTTTTCGTTCTGTATACTTGTTCTCTTCTCTCTCTCATTCGCGTTTCTTTTTCTGTAGGATACATTTATATACGTTACACTCCATTTTCCGATTCACAAAATTTGGTAAAAAGAGATTTGGGAAAATTTTCCGGAAAAATAAAAAAAAAGAAGTGAAAAATTTACATTCCACAGCGGCGGTTGCGGTGGGTTTTTTTTTTTTTTTTTTTTTTTTTTTTTTTTTCAACGTTAGAGTAAATATACGTTCATACGCGTGCGTACTTTTTTTTTCCCAGATTCTAGATTCTTTTACTTTTTGTTGCACAGTTTTTTTTTTTATTTCATACTTTTTTAATTTTTTCGTAATATTGAAAGTCTCTGTAAAACAAAGTCGTTAAATTTGTTTACTCATTCGTTTTCAAATTTACTTCACCCTATACGCGTTTCTGCACAACGGCGGCGGCAGCGGCAGTATAATAATGCAAGTTCTTTTATTATTATTCCAATTCCTTCGCAGCAGCTGCTGAGCTGCGGTGTGAAAATTAAAATTTGTAAAAAAAAAAAAAAAATAAGAGAAAAGAAAGAAAAAGAAAATAAAATATTATATTTTTTTTGAAGTCTTTACTATATGTATATAGTATATTATACGTTCTTTTCTAAACACACGTTATACTATACATATATAATAATATATATCTGCAGTGTAACGTGATTATCGCGTTACAAATACGAAAAAGTTCGCATGCTCCGCTTAATTGTCGCATTTTATTTTACTTCATTTTGTTTTATTTTTCCGTTTATTCTCTCGTTTTATATAATACCTTATACCCTGTTTTATATCCGTTTCATCCCTGAATTTTTCTGATCGATCTCATTGTCAGAGAATTTATGAAGAATAAAAAGATAAATAAAATAAAATAACAAAAAGGGACGTCGACGACGGAGCGAAAAAAAAAATTCAGATAGTAACAAGAAACTGAAACGAAAAAAAAGAATTAGAAAATTTTATATCCTTGCGTTTGTATTTTTTTTTTTTTTTTCATTTTCTTGAGTTCCTTAATTGATTATAAAGTTGTGTGCACGTCGTTAACGAGTTACAGGATAATTCAAAAATACAATATAAAGAAAATATAAATTACATATTCTGAAATATTGGTTAGAAAATTGAAACAATTTTTTTTTTTTACCTTTTCTTTTTCATTTATGTTTCTTTTCGCTCGGTTATGCAGGTTCGCCTTCGCTGATATTTACGATCAGTTCATATACGCGTATAGATACATATGTATATAAACCTTCGCATATACTATATATACCCATAACCCTATGCTTCTGTCGCTGCAGCCCGTCAAAAGATTGATTTAGGGGTGAGATCGGCGTCGGGGACAATCCTCGTAAAAGCTATTCCGAATATCCGTTTTATCTCTTTCATTTTTTTACATTACTTTTTCATTTTCTTCGTTTCTTTTTTTCTTTACTTTCTTTCAATTTTCACATTTTTTTTCTGCCCTCACCCCGTTCTTATATATTCGCACCGTTTTTTATATACCTCACCCATATATGATATTCATATGTTTTTCTCTTATTATTCTTATTGCTTCATTTTTTTCTTTTCTTCTTCGTTTTTGAGATAATTAAAATCGGAAGAAACGAATAAGAATCAAAGAAAGGAAACAAAAAAAAATTCATCTTCAACGGTACACGCGAAATTTGAAGATAAAAAATTCGCTGTGTTAAAAAAAAAAAAACGAAAAAAGAAAAAAAATGCGGTGCAGTTTATATTATATACGTGTTGCGTTATAGACGATGAATGGATAAAAGATATACCTGTATATATGTATTATATATGTGATTCTCTCCTTTTTTTTCTTCTTTTTTTTTTTCGTCTATCAACTCAACTCGTCTCTATCTCGTTCGTCTATCGAATAGATAGAATATATATATAGGGTAACCTATACGCGAAAATAGATAGGATATACAGTATAGTATAGTAGCCGATGTTATACGATTTCAATTCAATGAAACTACTGCAGAGACCGACTGACTGACTGACTGACGGGTTCCAAATTTTACGAATCCCATCTACAATGATTCAATATACATGTATATATATATATTTTTTCGACTTTTCTTTTTACTCTATCAATTCTTTTTTTATTTTCACCTTTTTTTTTTTTTTTATTCTTCCTTTTATCGCGGTCATTCCGCACCTGCGAAAATGCAATTTCGAACGTACCTATAGGTATATATACCTGTACGTGTATAGATTAAAAAAAAAAAAAAAAATCAAATAATAAAAAAAAAAAAAAGGGACAAATGAATTACCGGAGGATATGTGGAACCTATTTCGTTCCTCACTTCATCGTTCGAATGTAAAAAAAAAAAAAAAAAAAACCCCTATATACGTACTATAGTATTTTATACACTGTAGAGTTTTAACTATATTTTACGATATACCTATACTCTCCATTTATCTATTTCAATCTATATGTATATCGACCACACCCCTCCGAAAAAAAAATTCGATCACAAAAAAAAAAGAAAAAAGTAATTACAAATATCCGAAGCACGGTATATTAATTAATCTATAAGTTAATATGAACAGCGCGTGAATGGCGACGACGATTATTTTCTTATATCGAAAAAAAGAACAGAAAATGATCAATTAAATTTTTTCTGACATAATTTTAATATCGTATAATATCGGGAATTATCTGATAATGAAATTATATGCAAATTCAAGGAATAATTTTCATTGATTTTCTTCAGTTGTTCTTTTTTTCTTTTTTTTTTTTATCGATAATAAATGAATGAATAATTCAATACGGTGGTATCTATAGCTGATTTTTTTTTTTCTTTTTTTTTTATTATTGAAGAAATTTAATACCTTTTCACCGTATATATCGGTTATTAAATGATTGTACGGTAATTGACACTCATATAATAATATAACCAGAACGACGGATGATGCGCGCCGATACCGAGGGAAAGATAAAAAAAAAACAAAAAAAAAGAATTAAAAAACCAATTGAAAAAAAAGAACAGAAAATTTATTTCTTATCATCCAGCGGAAGTTGAGAGAGTAAATAAGCTGATGTCGATAAATAAAAATCCCGTAGTTCAGAAATGTCCATTAGAGAAACGAAGAAAAGAAAAAAAAAAGGAGAAAGAAAGAAAGAGAAATAAAAGACCGGAAGTTAGTGTACAATATAACGTCATATATATACGTGTGACAGATGAAGAATAAATATTTATCAAATATCATATTTTTTTTCAAATAAAATTATTAGAAAAATTGAGAGAAAATAAAAACTATAATTATAAAAGGTCGAAGTTGTTGGAAAGTTTTGAAGCAAAAAAAAAAGGAAGGAAGAATAGAGAGAAGAAGAGAAAAAAAACAGTTAAGGAACGTCGGAAAATGGGTGTGGTTGGTTTCGGCTCCTAGGGTTTCCTGAATGGGGAGGAAGTACAGAGGATGTGACCTCCAAGGTATCTGACCCCCACCGCCAGCCGGCAACCACTAGGACCGAACCCTCCCTTCGTCGTTCTCCTCCTTCTCCTTCTATATCCTCACCTCTCTTTTCTCACGTCTATATTCTTCGGCTTTTCCTCCTTTTCTTCTTCTTCTTCGTCCTCGTCTTCTGCTTCTTCCGTCGTTCGCCCACGCGCGCGAATTTGTACGAGTCGCCTTTACTCGGTCTCCTTGAGTTCGGCGGTGGGGGAACCCCCGCGTTGATATCCTTCCCCTCTTATAGTATTACTTCCAACCATCCTCTCCACGAGTTTTCCTACCTCCCTCCCTCCAAAGAACTAGGAACGAGGAACGGAAAGGGAATACCTTTGCCCCGTGGACGGAGACTCCGACTCACCTCATCCAGGCATTATACAGGCTGAGTCATTCCAAACTCCGCCAATGGGAGGAGCCTCATTCAGCTTTCTTGCCTAGCCAAGGAACCCCCGCATACGAGAAAAATTGGAAGCACGAGAAAAGTCGATTAGAAAATTTAACCTCCTCGATTAATGAGGAAGTCGAGTCGATGGCAAGCGCGTAGCTGCCGAATCAAGCTCCTCCCAATCTCGGTGTTTGGAAAAACTCACCCTGTATAATACATAAACGTACACCCACATATATACTCGGCCCTCTACATACCCGCGACTTCCGTGACTTTAGATAGTGTCCTGCATCGAACCCCCTGCAGGTTAATTGCTGCCCCTCAACTTGATTCACCTTTTTTCATCCTCTTCTTTTTTTCCTCCTTTTTTTTCTTCCTCCTTTTTTTCCCGAACTCGCATCCTCGGCCAGCTACTCCTGCCGCTGCCCCCGCTCTCGAGGTTATCGTGCAGAAGAACGAGCCTTGACCATCTGGCTGAGGATACTTACGCCCGCAACAAAAATCACCTTCGACCTAAGAACCTCTACATGGTTTATTTTCTCTGATTTCGCTCCTGCGGAGGGGTAGAAAAGATAAAACGAAAAAATACCTACATAGTAACAATTAAATGCCAAGATCTTCCAGTTATCCTGATCCTCATTATAACTTTTCATTCTATAATTCCTTTCGTTTGATCACTTTTTTTTCTTTTTCTTTGTCCTTTTTTCTTCTATATATTGACGAAATTCTAGACTCTTCGATTCTTTTCCCCTCCTTTCCGAAACTGAACCTAATTCCGATCGGTTTGAAAAAAAAGGACTTTCTATTTTATTGTAAAAATCACTTTTCATCTTTTCCACGTTATATTCAGTCGCGTTTGGAAAATTTCTTTTTTCTCTCTCTCGTTTTTTTTTGAAAGAATTTTTTTTTTTTACTCCTGCGATTTATACCCCATGTCTGGAGAGAGCTGACAGACGGCCGGAGTCAGATAGACGTCACAAACACAACGATCGATCCTGCAAAAGCCGAGTGGGACATCGCATGGCGTATAGAGAGCTGATATATCTGGGGGAAGAAAATTATATGGATAGGAAAAAAAAGAGAAGAAAAAAAAAATGGTGGAACCGAATATAAGAGGGGGGAAAAAATAACTTTATATATAGATATATATAATCGAATTGGAGAGAAAAAAAAAAAAAGGAAGAAGAAAGAATATAGAAAATGAAAATGTGTGTAGCGCGCATGTGAGGAATGAAAATAATACCATGATATACATACGGTACACGTACAACACCTTATACATTTGGAAAATTGTTAGCCCGCGCGTCCAACGAGGTAATTTTGGGTAATCGTTCCGCAAACTTTCGTCCCTTTAGGTACACAGGAACTGCAGACGCGCCACATTACAATCTAGAACCTTCGATAATCCCGAACATTTCGGGACGATGACTCGTAGGGATTCGATTCTTTTTATTTTCTTTCTTTCTTTCTTTTTTACTTTCTTTAATTTTATTTTTCCGTTACCCTTTTTTAATCTTATAATATAGAATTCGTACGTATGAGGAAAAAAATTTATAACAACGAATATTGTTATCTTAGCAAAGAAAAATTTTAGTATAATGTTATCTACGAAAAAACTGCGGCGCAGGATCGCGGGATAAAAATATGACAAAAAAAAAAAAATCTTGTTCCTCCGATAATACCTTATATACTACCGAATCTTCCTAATATCTTTGCTACTTTTGATCCCTTCGGAGTATTCGAGGAGAACCCCAATAAAGAAAAGAAAAAAAAAAAGAGAGAGAGAGGGGAAACCGGAAAGAGAAGCAAGAAAAAAAAAATAGAAAAAGGATATAAAATAAAAAGAACGATCGAAGGAAGGAAGGAAGGAAGGAAGGATGTTAACGTACCTTCGCACTGCCGTGATTAGTCCCACCCTATATATATATACATTATAATACTACTTTTCGTTTTATAACCTGCATATTACCTACCGTTATACGACGAAATTTTTGAAAGAGAAGAGGGTAAAACTGATCCATATTTAAAGGGCGAAAGGTTCAAGACTGCCAGCCGTACCTCGGGATCTCGGGTTTCCAAAATTTCGAGCTTATTATACTTGTGGAAATTCGGAATGCGGAAGCACATTAATTATAACCACGTTAAATGTAATGCCGGACCAAGGGAGGAGGAGGAGGGCGAAAATTGGTTAGGCCTTCGAAATTGACCTTCGAAATTCCGCGATGATTTTTTAGTTCTTCCTATTATACTCCTGTAGGACTTTTATCCATTCTTCCCATGCAGTAACGAAAAATCTATCGAGTTTATCACTGCGATCATATTTTAAATAAAAATCTGTTTAATTCATTCTGTTATTTTCCATTTTTAATGTTGGATTAAACAGGAAAACGTTTCAATTATATCTCAGATTTCATATATATCCTGTGTGCGTAAATGAAATCACTTTTTCTTTTTTTTTTTGGTTTTTTTCACACACGTTAGTCATTATACAAATGTCCCGGTGACACGCCATGCGAAGTAAAAAAATAAAAGAAGAAAAAAAAACGCCAGATTCACACTTGAAATCAGATCTTTACTCGCATTTCATTACTATATAATATACATTTACTGTATACCTATATGGTATATAAATCCTGTGTATTTCAGATTTTTTTTTTTGTTTAAATTAGAGGGGCGATATAAGAAGGAAAAATACGTATGAATTTGGTGTGAGATTATGACGATAATCAAGTGCCGTAGAGATGAAATTTCTCTGTATTCGAAGGGTGCAAAAAGGGGGGTGTAAATTTGGTATTCGCGTCATGCGAAGATTCTAGAATATAACCTCGCGCGGCGACCGAACTATAACACGTACTTATATAGGTTCTTGGAACCCTTAGAATCATCGTGATTATGTAACCTGGTAGCGTTCGAAGGACGAAAACAGCAGCTGCCATCTTGGAGCTTTTCTTTGCAGAATTTGGAATCCCCCTCATTTTTCTTTTGAGAGAAAGAAAAAAAAAAAGAAAAAGAATTAAATAAAAAAATAGAAAGGGAAGATAACGAAGGTAGTAGAAAAAAAAAAAATAAACCTTCTACTACTCCGTTTTTTACTCTACCCGTATGTGTATAAACTTTGAATGAAAAAAAAAAAGAAAAAAAAACGAAGTCGAAGAAGAAAGAAGAACAACGAATTCGTATAGGACGAGTAAACGACTCTTAAAATTTTCCAAAGTTCATAAGAGTATAACCAAAGCAAACCAAATTTCTGAGGAAAACTTTTTTCTCTTTTTTTTTGTTTTTTTTTTCTTTCTTCTTTGGAATTTTAGTCCAAAGTTTGAAAAATTTCTTCGTCCATATGGTGGTCACGTGTGTTTTTCTTTTTTTTTTTTTTTTTTTTAATACTACGTGTGTGCTCGGAACTTTTTAACGATTCTAATTTGATCAGCTCCGAGTCCTTTTTTCTCCTTCCTATTCGTCTCATTCTTCTTTCCCAGATTTTTTTTTCGACCCCACGCACGACGCTCTTGCCCTATAGTTCTTTCTGTCTCTCTTCCCCTCTTTTTATTTCGTTTTTTTTCTTCCTCTTCTTACCGTACCTACTCTTATTTCCCCGAGCTTAC
Organism: Athalia cordata; assembly: GCA_963932425.1. Lineage (NCBI taxonomy): Eukaryota > Metazoa > Arthropoda > Insecta > Hymenoptera > Athaliidae > Athalia > Athalia cordata. The sequence goes on along the minus strand of OZ010628.1, from coordinate 23,115,600 downwards.
ACTAACCGGGGTTGTTCTTCCTCGCGCCGCGGCCGGGTCGCCGAGCAACAGGACGTCGATTTTAAACTGTAGGTACTTACGTGTTACGTTTATAGCTAAGAGACGAAAAAAAACAGGACAACGAAAAGCTAACGGGCATATTGAAACCAAAAAAAAGAAAAAAAATTTCATCCGTCAGCTCACTGTGACCAGTTATGCCGAACGCCTAGCGTCAGGCAACCGTACATACACTGTTGCGTAAACGCTGGGACACACGGTATAATTTGTAGATATTGTTTTATTTGTTGATTTAATTTCTTTTTGTTATTCTCGTCCTTTTTTTACTCGTTCTAAAAATCTGAGGGTGTATAATATAATACCGTTTTTACCCTGATCACGGTATACTGGATGGGAAAGCGAAGCTTGCGCCACTCCGGTGAAATGAGAAAAAGAAAAAGCGTAGAGTTAAAAAAAAAGAAAAATGAAGAAGGGAAGGTCAACGGATCGAGGGCCGCCTGTCCATATTTAATTCCATAGGATCCCTAACCAACGGGCTGGCTACTCTATGGCTGACGCGGACGGGTCGAACCATCGAGGAAGAGGGCTTCTCTCTTATGTAGTCGAGTTGTTATTTCAGTCAGTGGTCTCGGATCACGTTTGCGATCGTTGGTCGTGTTTATGTCCTCCGTGTGTGCAGTTCGGACGTATAGATGTCCGTGTGTACACAGTACGGTGTAGTGTACGGTTGTAGGGAACCACCGGGAACTAGGGGGTTGTCAGGGTGCAGTTAACCTTCCTCCCGCTTCCCAACCCCTCTTTTACTAAGTTTAGTCCTCGTGCGCCTCGTGGTTCACTAGCTCCTCGTACCTTACCCTCTTTTGCTCGAGGGTAAGCAGACTGTTGTGTGTCGTTGCCGTACTGAACAGTGTGGTGTACGTGTAGATGCTCCCGACGATCGTACTGTTGCTGCTGCTGCTGCTGCTGCTGTTGCCGCCGCTTTGTACGTGTTGGATTCATCGTGTACGGGGAATCCATGGGGGCACGGTTGTAGTCGTACACCTATCCCGGCCATGGCTTAGCCCGCCGTTCGTCGTTTTCTCCCAGGTTCCACAGAATTCCCTATCGCCTCGTCTCGTCCACTCTCCTTTTCTCGCTCCCTCGGTGCTCCTCGGTTTCATCCCGTCTTCCCTCTCTACCTCCTTTTCTCTAAACCCTACCTACCCACCTACCCACCTACCTACCTACCTACCTACCTACCTACCTACCTAACCATCTACTACTACCCTTCAGGAAATCCATGAGCACACCGACACGTCGCCTTGTATCCATATATCCCTGGCCTGCGCCCTGGTGCAAATCAATAGTGGGTTGTGTCGAGGTAGGCAACCAGGCAGGCAGGCAGGAATGGAGCGAGTAAAACGGGACTATACGGGACGTCGGTAGGAGGACTCCCTGGAAAGGCGGTTGGTACATACCAGCCCCCACTTCATCCCTTACGAGTTACGCCTCTGTTTTTTCTTTTGCCCCTCTTTTTTTTTTGCCTCTCTTTTTCTCCTTTTCCCCCGTTTTAACCTGACTGACTGCCTGTCCGATTGCACGATGGCTGGATGTTAACCTGCAGGCTGCACGGGGGGGTACCCATATAACCAATATGTGCATATCCACACGCCGCGACGCTGTAGGGCCAAGGGATGAAATTTTATACCGAGTATGCGAACCCGTCAAATCCACCTTACACGGAACACCAACGGTGTGTCTTTTTTTCCCCCCTTAGTTTGTGTTTTTTTTTTCTTTTTCTTTTTACTTTTTTCCGAACACCGTAAACGAGACTCCCGTGAACATTCCAGAAGAAAAGACCAGAATGAAAAAAACAAAAAAAAATAAAAAAAAAAAATAAATAAAAAACCTAAAAGAGGACAGGTTGTTCGAATTCCATTACCACACATATACTTGAAAAAAAGGTACTACCCTATATATATATATTGACACTGGACACATGGCCAACACGTTTTTTCGTTTGTTCCTTCATTAATTTGAAAAGAAAAAAAAAAAAAAAGATTTTTTTTTTAATCAACAATCAAAAAACACAGTTAAAAAATTCCTGATTCTTTTATTACCATATCTTCGGCAGACTTCTTCTTTTGTTCTCTTCTTAATTTCGGTACGGAAGAAATCTTCTTTTTTTTTTTTTCTTTTTTTTTCATTATCATCGCATCGATGTTTAATTACATATGAACACGCGGGGACACGTATCGTCTATGTATAACTTACATATACTCCGATGTATTTTGAATGGAGTTCTGATTAAAGTGAGAATATATTATCCCCTCTTCCTCTTCCCCCTGCTCCCCACACACCAATCCCCGCCGTTCTTCTTTCGGGAACGATCTAGATGGAAAGAAGGTATATTTATAAGGTGGTGAGATTGAGGAGGGACAAAGATTGTGTGCGTGTTAGGAGAAGGGTGGGAAGAAAGGTGGGGAGGGGAGGTTTCGTTTGGAAGACCTTATAACCATGGCCTTATATTCGTTGAAGGAAGATAAGCGAAAAGGAATCTTCATCTTACTTCTTTTTTTTTTTCTTTTTCTTTTTCTTATTTCATTCTATTTTTATTTTCTTCTTCTTCCTTTTTTTGGGGGGGAGGGAGGAAGAAAAAAGAAAAAAAACGCGGGGGCGCGAGGGCTGCACAAAGTACCGGAAAAAGGTAATAGATTGGATATCAGGGTGACTTTGGACGAATCACGTCAACTACAGTGTATATCCTGCAGGTTCAGGATACGAGACTTTTATCCTTTTTACTTTTATATATACATATATATATATGTATATTTTTTTTCTATACATAGATACATATCATATACAGTATTACATGTACCTACTCCCAGAGGTACTTTTAACAAAAAAAAAAAAAAGGAAAAGTTGAAAGGGTTCTTTTTTTTTTTTTTGGAAGCTTTCAACGACTACCGGAAACTTTGACAAACGTTTTTTCATACGTGCATGGGTGTATATCGCTAGAATTCGCGATTCAAAAATCTTATACATATCTGAAAATGGTAAAAGATTCGAAAGCGGAGATGGGCAAATATATTTATTGGGGCGGGGGAGGAAGGGTAGCCAGAAATTTTATTAGATATATATTTTATACGGGGTGGGGAAAAGATTTGGGGCGGCAAGGGGGAGGAGGAGGAGGGGAAAAAGTACTTTTGTATACTCGATTTTTTTTTTTTTCATAAAGGTCTAGTATAATATATAATACTTGAATTTCACAAGCTATAAATATATGAATATCGCTCGATATATAAATTTTTTTGCTTCGAATTTCAGTTGTCTTAAATTATTCAAAACCCTCCTTGGGTTTTTCGTTTGGTACATGTATTATATTATATTTATAATATATATATTTTATATACATAATATACATAAAGGTTTCATGACCCGGATAAATTCGACGGGGAGATTTCCGGTCGTTAGGGGAAGTAGAAAAAGAATAAGAAGGAGAAAAAGGAGAAAATGAAAAGAAAAAAAAAAAAATGGAATACCAGTCCTTACGGAGTAATTGACATTTAAAAAAAAAAAAAAAATTGAGATGTGGTAGATGTAGGACGATGGAGTATAAGCATAATGCGTATATTTCAGTTGATTTAGGTCGAGACGATGAAAATTGCCGTTGCGGAAGGTTTTTTTCTTTTCTCGTATAATACGATATTACGATTTTCTTCCGCACCCTCCGAGTTGTTGTTTTTTTTTTTAATTTTTTATTTTTCTTCCTTTCTTTCTCTTCTTATATTCTTCAATTTTTTCCTTTTCTCCTTAATTTTTTTCTTCTCTGTACGTTGCGATCGAATTTTTTTAGGTACATATATAAACAAACCACTGTACAAATGAGCAGAAAAAAATGCGCGAACGAAATCTATAATCCACTTTTTATATAACGTTGTACCGCAATTTCGATATAATCGATAATTCTTATACGCGCGTTAAAGTCTCTGAAGAGCTGCAGCTGCAAGCTGATGTATTCGATTTATGATTTATGAAAAATCACGTCATTGCATGCTTTTCTAACTTATTATCAAGATATTATCGCAATTTTCACCATCCAATTCATATTGAAAAATCGATGCAGATTATAATTGTACTGAATTATACATAGCTGCAGTAAAAATCATCGATCAATTTATCGATCGTTAAAATTTTCATATCCCTTATACGTTATTGAAATTCGATATATAATATATACTATATACCGTGGAGAAACAATATATATAAATGATAAAATATTCATTGTTTTCTTTTTCGCTTTTCTTTTCATTTTTTTTTTTTATCATCGGCCATTTTGATCGACCATTCGAACAACACCGACGCGAGGCTAATATATACGTGCCTTATAGCTACCTATATAAAAACTTGAGCGAAACAATGAATAAAAAGCAAAAAGCAAAAAAAAAAAGGCTAATGAAAACGAAAAAAAAAAAAAGCAGAAAATGAAAAATGTACTTTTAATCTTCGCCTGGCCTGGCCTGCAATCTCTCCACATCACGGTATCCACATCGGCATGATAGCCTAGCTTATTATACATTTGGTTCTCTCAAGTGCATAATTTTACGTTACATATAGCTGACTCGGCTGTATGATGAGTTGCAGCAATGCAGGGCTGTGCACAGTTGCATGTGCTTCATGAGCCATGCGCGCATCACGTCGGCGGACTTTAATAGTCTAGACTCTAGAAACTGTTGCCGCTATGGTTTTTAAGTCGGCGATCAGTGTGTCTAAAAATCCAAGTAATTTTTTTTCTTTCTTTTCTCTTTTTTTTTCTACTACTTCCACAATCGCTCGACGAACACGCGCTTTATCTATGGTATATTCATATAGCTATACATATGTATACATACGTCTGTTTTCCATCCTGCAGGCGACGCCCTTAAGGCCGAAAGGAAACGAGGGGGAGGACGAATTTTGCCTGCCCTTCAATTTTCTCTTCTTCCCTTCGTTCCGAGTCATAAGAGAAAAAAAAACACACACACATTTGTTTCCAAAATCTCAACGATTTTGCCAGTATAGGTATACATATATACATAGGTATTTATTGTATATTATTTACATCGTATATACTTGAAATTTATATAATTACCTAAATAATATTGTTATACTTATTATATATACTTGTATTACAACGCGAACGGCAACAATTTCGAATAACCGACAAGAAAGAACACCAAAAAAAAAAGAAAAAACGCCCCTCCATTTTGTCGTTTGTCGGTGCAAACACACGTGCGTGCTTGTTTCATAGTTTCACAGCTTCCCCATAAGACTAACGGTCCACACAACGTAGCAACTGCACTTACCACAGTCTACATATGGGATTTTTGTTTTTCATTTTTTTTCTTTTTTTTCATTTTCTCTATTCTACCGTTTAACTCGTATATTATAGAAAAAATCAATTTTTCCGAAAGCGGAATACAAGCGATTAAATTTCTCTAAAAACTTATATCCGTGTACATATTTTTTTTAAAACGATTCTTACCCCCGTTAAAAAAAAGAATTAAAAAAAAAAAGGATGAAGGAAAAAAACTAAAAAAATTATCAGTACACGAGGTGAAAAGGAATCTAGAAAATTTTCCCACGATATATTATATTACGCTGTATGTATAGTTATTTGTCTGATTTGAGAAAAAGAAACCAAAAAAAAAAGAAAAAAGTCAGAATTTTTTTTCTCTCCTTTTTTTTCTTCGTTTCACTGAAACGTGCGCGTGATAATGACGAATGGGGGATGCGGAGAGTGAAAAGAGCGTTGAGGAATGAATACATGGTGACTAAATTAGCTACAGTCAAAGTGGAGTTTTCAAGTTAGAACGTTTATCGAGGAAACGATAACACAGCTTGCTCTTCGCTGACTCATAAACGCTCTGAAGCGCACGTGTATTCATATACATACAGTTCGTAATCACGCGTCCGGTAGCCTTCGGCGTTCTTCATCTACAGATTTTTTATTTTTCTTCTTCTTTTTTTCGTCCGTTTTTTTTCCGTTTTTTTTTTTTTTTTATCATTCGTTCCTCATTATCGTTATTTTATTTTATACATAGGTTATATGTATACATGTATATACCCGCATATGTACCCATATTTATGTAAATTGACTAACAAATTTACAATAATTCGTTTTTCTGATTGAAGTTATTAATTTATCCTTTTTTCTTGTCTCTCCAATTTTACTGTATACATAATTGTTTTTTTTTTTTTTTTTCCATTACAGAAATTGCAAACTATCGCCGAAGATTTTTGCGGCCTGGACGTTAACACGCCTTTGGGGGGCCAGGACCCCATAGCCGCTCTACCCGTTCTACCTTTCGACGAACATCTGACAGCCGTCGCAGCAACTTCGACCGGCGATTACACCGTGGTTTTTGTCGGTACGAGTAAAGGACATCTGAAAAAAGTAAGTTGAATAATTGTTTTTTTGCGATTTTATTCCATCGAATACAATATATAACAGGTTATGTTATATACATACGTCACGTGTACATGTACGTACACGTGGTACAGATCTTTTTTTTCGCCAAGAATGAAAGAGAGGCGAAAAAATGTAAGAAAAAAAAAATTTAGAGAGAGAGGGAGAGAGAGAGATCGAGAGGAAAAGAGAGAAAGGAAGTTTCTCTGTACCCGCGCGCGATCGCACCTAAATTATACCAAGGACGGTGTTTCTTATCTCTCGCATTCATAACGGTGCACAGTATATAAAAAGCCATTGAACCGAAGGATCCATAAAATTCAAAATGCTTCGAGCGGACAATCGATCAATTTTTCTGGGCCAACGAAGCACTTTGCTCTGGGTTAAGGATAATAACAATGATAATCATAGTAATAATAATGATAATAATATTAACGACGATCGTATATTAGACCCCGTAAGCCTTGACGGTGGAAAGAAAAAAGAACAAATCCCCCCCCCAAAAAAAAAAGTAATAAAAGAAGAAGAAGGATATAAAAAGAACAGGTAAATTATCGAGAGTTAAGTATATACCATATCTATATATAGGTAGAAAAAAGATACTATATATATATATATATATTATTTTATGTATATTTTAGGAACGATTCTTCATGAATTTTAATATTATAATATGATACGAGCTTTTCCCTATAACATACCATTATTTTTTTATCCAACGTGAATTTTATACCATGTGTCCCAGCGTTTACACTACAGTATGTCCAGTTGCCTGCCGCTAGGCGCTAGGCAAAGCAGAGCGTGCGCCCTCTGTTGGCTCCCCGTGACCGGCTATGACGAGCGCCTAACGGCAGGCAACCGGACATACTGTAGTGTAAACGCTGGGACACATGGTATACCACATTTTTTTTTTTTCTTTTCTTTTTACTTTTGTCGTATTTTATATTTGAATTTTAATTCATTATGTGAAAGCAAAGGAAATTATTTTGAAAAAGAGAGAAATCGAAATCGAAATCGTCCAGCTGATTTCGTTTACGCGGAGTATACATAAAAGTAATTGGTACACAGCGCTGTAGATAGGAATATGCCTATAGATCGTCGGTTATTTGGAACCGGAGCTGATGCTGTTGAAAAGTTAGTTTACGTAGCGAGTAAATGGAACAAATAAAACAAAGATGGACGTACGTACCTACCGTACGTGTCTGTATAGAAATTTTATAACGGGCGTTCGATTTTCAATTGAATAAAAAAAATTTCCGATCGATATACTTAACTACATCGTATAAAATTTCGAAAAGGTCATAGGTACTGATTTTAATTTGAGCTGTTCTTTTTTTTTTTCAAAATTTGTTTGACAAGAAAATAAAAAAATTTTCTGACTCAATGAAATATAAAAATTACATATTTACACGTAGAAAATAGAGTTTGAAAAAATAGAGAGAGAGTAAAATTAGAGTTTTTGAAAATCGTTACATAAAATCTGATAAATTTGTCGAGCGAATTATTATTATTATTGATTTTTTTATTATTTCGATGCAACCGAATTTCGATAGATTTTCAAATATTTACACACCCTCCATATACATATATAACGCCCACGTACTAGTTATCTCTGTACGCTCTATATTATTTTTTTTTCTTTCTCTTTTTCATTTCTTTCTTTTTTTTTTTCTATTAGTTTTATACATATATAAACGAACTGCAGAAACGAATTGCCAGATTTTAGTCAACCGATCACATATACACACTGCAGAGACACACACGAATTTGTATAACCTATAGTCATAATATACCATATACATATAAAACCGTTTCGGCCAATGGCGTACCTCCAGTTACCGGTCGAACGACTAATTACATTAATTGAACATTTACTCACTCAAACGTAAATCGTACTCGCTACCGATGTACATAACGATTTTATATATTTACATTTATATACATATATATATATTATATACGTTATATACGTATATTTGTTACCAATTTACTCTAATACGTCCGTAAATTCTTTGACAAAAATTTTCCTACCTGTCTCTACGCATATACGTCGGTAGATAAATTTATATTTATTAAATAATACCTTTTTCCATATAATGTTAACATATAGTGAAAATTTACCTTTTTCGGATAATAAAATAACATCCTATAATATATTATTTGAACAACGTTACACATACATAATTCAGTTAAATTATAAACTATATATTGTATACCTATATAAATTGATGCACTTTTCTATCGAATTTCGATGCTGCACCGCAACTGAAACGTTGTTATTAACGAACATTAATAACATTTAATACCGGATATAAATCTCATTTGGAATTTGATATAATCTACGTATTATATATTTACCAGAATCAATTCAATTATTGATTCTGCTTTTTTTTTCTTTCCTTTTTTTATACATATATTCTTCTCTTGTTCTTCAAACAATACCAACATAGGTATGTACGTACATCGGTGTTCAAAAGTTATTACACGAATTTATACGGTTGAAAACTTTTGTCAAAAAAGAAAAATTAAAAAAAATTGTTCTTTTTTTTTTTATTTTTCACTTTGTTTCTTTTTATCCAACAAATGATTGTAATGGTTAAAAAAAGAAAAAGAAAAAAAGAAAGGAAGAAATAAAACAGGTAAAAAAAAAATCCCATTTCAGGCAATTTGATATAGGAACGCGGACAATAAAGATTTTTTTTATTTTTTGGATTCCTTTTCTATATATATTTTACATATAGGTACGTATGTATATGGGCAGTACGTGAATACATGTAACGATATATATAATACATATGTTTTTTGAAAATTCAATTCACCATTCCGCGGGTTTTATCGATTAAATTTCTATACACATGTATATAGGTATATATGTATAGCGTAGGATGTATATAGGTATGTAAATCCACGGAAAATTCGTCTAAACTTTTTCTAATAAATCACTGAATTTTTTTTTTTTTCTTTTCTCTTTTTTTATATAAATATTCCCTTTTTTATTTAATTTTTTTCTTTTTTTTTCGTCAAAGCTTTTGAGCCCGGTTTACGCGTTTACCACCTACATAGTCAATCGCTTCACTATATACGTATGCCTACCTATAGCCAAAGTCGGTCTTTTTACACTTTCAAGCTTTCGCTGCGCACCAGACGACGCCCAAAAAAGTGGTAGTAGGAGGTCGTCTCAAAGTCGAACTTTATACCGTTTGGAATAAAATTGAAGTAAATTCGAAGAAGGCAAAATAGAAAAAGGGAGGGGGCAACAAAAAAAAAAAAGATTATAATTTTTGGGTTAAAATAAAGCTTTTCTTTTTCTGCTTGTTTTTTTTTTTTTTTTTTATTCACAGTCGACTTCGCTATATGTATATTCGCTTCCCGAGACTTTATTAGATATATATACTTATATAAAGTCATATGCATAACGCCATATACATATGTGTATGTAAAGTTGAAATTTATATATACATATAAGGTATGATTGATCGGAGGGCTAATATCTGCAAAAGTTTTTTGATAAATTCGCGCGTTTTTTTTCGTTTTTTTTTTCTTTTTCTTTTTTGCCCCTACATTTTTTTTCGCTTCATATTTTTTTATGTGTTACTGGTAAACTATATACGAAAAAATACGTTACGAATATTACACGGGGAGTATCTTATATAAGTAACGCGTATAAATAAATTTTCTTTGCATACATATATACATAATATATATATTTATATTTTTGTACATATGTGAAAGATTTTCTTTATATTTTTTTTTTTCTCTTCTTCGAAATATTGCAGTCCAAAATCGGATCCGGATGTGAATCCGTATTATGCGTACCTATAGTATACACATATAATGTATATATAGGTATGTATATCGTAGTACGTAAAAGTTTACTTTAATATTTTATTCGCGATAACGTATATATATATGCATATATATACTGTAATGTACATACGTATATACATACGCGTATGTACACCTCATATGCACAACTCGCGCGTCGTTTGGCTCCAAAGTAAATAAATAATTCGAAAGCCATAAGAGACGCACGCGAACGGGCGCCAGATGTACGGCAAATTATACTTTCATTTTATCCCAACAGTTACACATACATATCTACACATATTCATATTATATACATATCTACATTACATATATATATATATATATATATATATAAATATATACCCGGCTATAGCTAGCTTGTGTGTTTCTACAAAATTTATTATTACATTTACAAAACACGCTTAACTTTTGCCCGCACCTCGCCGCCAACGCGAGTTTGCATTTCTGCTCTTGTCGCTGCTGCTGCTGCTGCTGCTGCTGGGAACGACAAATTATTTATAAAGTTTTTTTTTTTTTTTCATTTCATTCTTTGAATTTTTTTCTTTCTTTACATTTTTTCAAACCATCCGCACTAATTCCGATTATATCGTCGTAAAAGAGAGGAGAGACAGAAAAAAAAGTATCGCCCAATAACAATATCTAATTGCTCCTTTTTTTTTTCTCTAATTTTTGGCCAACACCTTTTTTCAATCCATGATCAACTTTAATAATAATCTGAATTATTTTTCCCAGCTTTACCCGAATACCTGTACATGATTGAATTATTTTATTTTTTTTCTTTTAATTAAGTTTGTTGAAAACTAGTTTTTTTTTTTTCTGTCTTTTTTTTCAACTCTTAATTAATTACCTAATTAATTACTCAAGTTTCACATACCTTCGGAATAGTTGTGTAGGTATATAATAGGCCTGAAAAAAATGCAGAATATAACCTATATAATATATAGTTTGGCAAAAAAAAAAATATTTATTTTATTTTCTCATCACATGTTTCGTTGTATAGAATTTTTTTTCCATTCTTTTCGATTTGTCGGAATCCGCAGAAATATGTTACGGAATACCTCGGGAGTTTCCGTATTCTAGAGGGGAAGATTATATGCGAGGAATAATATAAGGTGGTGGCGTATACGATATAATTATAGTAATGAGATAAAAAGAGAAGAACGAAAAAAAACAAAGTTTGTAGTAAAAAATGCGATGGAATGGAATGAAAATGGAAGGGAATAAAATGCAGCACGCTGGTGTTGAGACTACGCTGTACCTACGGCGTGCCTAATTGTCCTCAGGACACACGGCCACCAGCAGCTCGGGAGGATAGTTCAGAGAGGGCTGCCTAGAAAGGGCCAGAGTACCGTTCAAGGTGAGGAGAGAACTTCGTGATTCTAGTTGCCCAGGAACCAACTCTTAACTGCAACAGCAGAAGCAACGGCAGCGGCAGCAACGAACTAAAAAGAAGAAGACGAAGAAGAAGAAGAAGAAGAAGAATAAGAAGCAGAAGCAGAGGCCTGGCTGGGAATAATCGCGTTGGTCTTCTTTTCTATCCGTACACATATATATATCATATACCTTTTCCATGTCCATGAAGAGTTCGCGGCTGTACATAATCTATAGTTGTATGGAATATCATATACTACTATACATTACCATATAACGCCCTTTTACGTGAGATTTAGATCTTCAATATATGTATAATGCGGCTAGAAGCAGTCGCGGACTCTACGAACTATACGATTTCTTCGAGCTTCAATTCTACTCGGTTTATTTATTTGTGACGCGATTTTCTGCGAGGTAAATTTTTTTCACGACACCCTCGTTTGTTTTAGAAACAAAAAAAACAATTAAAAAAATTATAATCGACAAATTCATCGCACCTTGTCTCACTAGTGTACGTACGTTATTTTTAAATCAGTCATACCCACCGACGAAAATCCTGCACGAGTTTTCCGGAAGAAAAATTAAAAAAAGGAAAATGAAGAAGAAGAAGAAAAACTACAGAACCATGAAAGGTGGAATTAGTATTGGGAGACCGTCGACCGAGTTTCTTACTCCATTATATTACGTACCATAGGGCCTGGGAAATATTCTTCAAGACTAGCATCTATAGTCCTTACATTTATGTACTTAGTTACATATTTACATAGGCATACATATATATATCTTAAGTGTGAATATAGTATCTCATGAGAAAGTTTTTGAATATATACACAGTTCTTGTATACTAGGATAAGGTATACGCATTATAGGTATATAGAAATATTACTATAATATGTACATATGTATAGTGAAGGGATAAAAGAAAAAGAAAAAAAAATCGAGACTATACAGACAGAATCTTTTGATGCACTGATTTCGTATCGTATAACTTCCTTTATGGTTGTTGGTGAGAAGAAAAAGATTTTTTATTTTATTTAAATTTTCTTTCCTTTTCTTCTAATTCACCGCACGACGATGGGTCAGTGCCATTTCTTCCAACTTTATCATAAGTATATTGTGGTCAAGCTGGTTTAATAACTCTGAATAATAACTTCCTCTTATCCCCCCCCCCACAATTCTTGATTGCAACTCACACTTCGGTTAAGGAAGTACATAATTTTTTTCTCTTTTTCTTTCGTCTTATCTCTTAGTTCTATATGATTAATCAAGCCAATTCTGATTAAGAATGATTTTGTCATAGCTGGCTGACTAACGATAAGAGTCGCGGGAAAAGTAGATTTTCCGTGGTAATGCACCTTATATATGATAATATATATCCCCTGCATGCCAAATTATTATTTAATCGAATCTCAGAATTTTTAATCGTTATTTGAAAAATTCTTTTTTATCTTCTATATCATTATTATTGTTGTTAGAAAAGGAAGAAAAAATCATTTCTAATCACCTATATAGGTATTATTTTGTATCTTTTGAATTTTACCTACCTTATATTCTTAATCTTTTTTTTCTATACTCATTCTTTCTCGTCTCCTCGTCGTATTACAGATAAAAATTTTACCACGTAAATTCTCGGTACATGTATAAATGTGAGGAGTCAGAAAAGAAAAAAAAAAAAAAACTAGAAAAAAAGAATAAAGGAAAAAATTATTCGTCACGACGACGACGCGGCGTTTCGTATGTACGGGGATAATATACATGCATGTATATAACCAGCGTACTAGGTAATGACACATACGTGTAATACGTGACTACATATAGGTAAATTCATGTTAAAAAATCCTTGACAACTCATAGAGAATAAATGCGAACTTTGTTTCCAGATAATAACATTTCTATACATATGTACAGGTATACCGCATGGGTATGTATGTGTAGTATGTGTATATATGTACAATGATTACAGTCGATTCATGTACAATATGCGCAAGAAAACTCGATCGGGAATATATGAGAAATTACAACGAATAATTTCTTCTCTTTTTCTTTTTTTTTTTTTACCGCCGTTTTTTGTAGAAAATGTCAATGACGATTCGATCTCTCGCAGATTAAGAAGGTAAAGAAATGTGGAGAAAAAAATTTTACGACTAGGTTAAAATCGCCAGACTTATGATATTTACGATTAGATCATTCTAGTTATTATACACTATATAGCTTTTCAGTCTAACTTTATTCACTGATAAGAAATTGTTACTATCATTATTATTATTGTTATTATCGTTTGAAGTTTTATTTCTACGGAGTTTTCTCTATAGACTAACGCTTTAATTTTGTGTTTCTGAATCGTGATATATAATTAAATAGACGTATAGAATCTATTGTATACGTACGTAGGTACGTATATTAAAAGTTTAACTTCTAACGATCACCATACTCTAAGCGATGATGATAACGCTCTTACGACGGTATTAAAATACCCAGAATGCCCGTCGATTGATCAAACGAATCGTTATTATAAATTATGTTTATAGCCCATAAGGTTATAAACATGATCGTGTCGTTGTGTACCGTTAATTACCATTATATACCGGAGTCCATGAATTTTTTTCTTTCCGTTTCTTCATCCGTTATTGTTATTTTCTTTGATTCGCTTTCATTTTTATTTATTTGTTTAACTTCGTTTTTTTGATTTGATTTGATTTCATCTGATTTGATTTGATTTGATTTTTTTTTCTTTCTCATAGAACCACACTAGACATTTATATATTTATATGCGGACACATACAAGCGCGCCATAATTTATCACGTGACCTTATCCATCGGGATAGCTTCTCACTGATTCTATGACCGCAGAACGGTTCATTGGGTTATAAATTAACCGATGAATCTTTATACGGATATATAAGGTACCTACCCCGAAACCATCAACCATTTTTTTCTTCTTTCTTTTCTTCTTTCGCTTATACTTTCTCTTTTTTATTTTCGTTTTTAATTTCTACATTTTTATACATTATTAATCTTATAATATTCTTTTATAATTATCAAACACGATTATAATATCTCTTTCTCTCTCTTTATCACGTATAGATTAATTATCGGATGAAGAGAATATTGAGAAGAAATGAAAAAAAAAAAAAAAACGGAAAGAAAAATATAATAAAATAAAACAAGCTTGTATTTTTTAAAACTATTATTATTATTGTTATTGTTATAGATGTTATTACTATTGATATCATCCGTTAACCACCCCTCACCCCCCAAGGGCAGGAATAATTAAATCCTTGAAATTTCCGCTCTCAAATATTTATTACACGCTATATCATTGTATACCTATACATATATACATACATGTATGGCGAGATGTATGGTGTACATTATTGTTTGTTTAAGGAAAATATCGGGGAAGAGGAAAAGAGAAAAGGCAAACAAATAAAATATCGTATTAAATTATAACTTCCTTTGTTTGCACTTATATGTGTGTGTAGCGTGCATCGTATTTTATTTTTATTATTTATTTATTTATTTTTGTGATTTTTGGTTTCGTCCGTTTTATCATTTGCGCGAGATAATGTAATTTATTTAAAAAGAAAAGGAAAAAGAAAAAAAAAAAACACAGAAAGAAAGAATTTTATCTCTTCTTTTTGTGTTCTATTTATAAAACTCACGAGGAACATAAGAAGGAAATCGTAGGCGGGTCTGACCAATGACGTCTCGTCCACTTAACGCACGTTTAGGGCAATAAAACTTACTTATACTTACTTCTCTTCCCTTTCGGCTAGTACTTACACCCACCCACCCCCCGTGAAAAATAAAAGAAAGAAAACACCCAAGAGCTACTTTACTACTACCAAGTTGTCAATTAACATGAAACACGCGTTAGTCCTATACGGTTAATCGTAAATCTCTAAATGTGATCGATATTCTCTCTCGCTCTCTCTCTGCCTCTCTTTCTCTCTCTATACTCTCCGAACTACATGCTGTTGCCACTAAGTTACCTCGCCAATCCTAATCCCCTTAGACTCCAACTATTTTCTACCCTGAAAACAGACCCTTAAGGCGTAACTATCCTCTTGAAAGGGGTCAGTATATATGCATTTATATCCCTTTCTAAATAATGGCGGATCAGATTTATCACAGAAAATATTATTATCTACGCCGTTTTTATATCATCTCAGAGGAAAAGAGAATGAAGCTATTATTATTATTACGGTAATATTTATCCTCATTCGTAATTTGGTATTTATATTTTGTTTTTTTCTTATTTTCAGGTCGTAGTCGAGTCGGCAACGTCGGCGATGAAGTACGGTGATCTTGTGGTGGACGCTGATTCACCGGTGAATTCTGATCTCCATTTCGATTCGCAGTTGATGCATTTGTACGTAATGACGCAGCAGAAAGTATCGAAAGTCAAAGTACAGGAATGTTCGGTTTATAAAACTTGTTGGGATTGCCTGGGAGCCAAGGATCCTTACTGCGGATGGTGTTCGCTTGAAAATAAATGCAATTTGAGAAGCGATTGTCAGGACGCAGCGAGCGATCCGTTGTACTGGATATCGTACAAGAGTGGAAGATGTACGACTATAGCTAACGTCACACCGAATCAACTTCAAAGAACCACGGCTAGGACTCTGGATCTGGTCATAGAAAATTTACCGACATTATCTGGTCAATTTTTATGCGCTTTCTCAGCACTCGATAAAACACTCATAACAAATGCAACGAGGAAATCATACGGCGTTAATTGTACGACACCAAGGACCGATCTTTTGCCGTCTATTCCTCAATCACATCATCATTTTACTGCTAAATTATCCGTCAGAATGACCAGTGGGCCCGATTTGGTTGCTACAAATTTTACATTCTTTGATTGCAATACCTACAGCTCTTGTACGCAGTGTGTTTCATCAAGCTTTCCTTGCGACTGGTGCGTCGATGGACATAGATGTACTCATGACACCGCTGAGAATTGTCGAAACGATATTTTAGTCACTGGAGTCAGCGTGAGTTTCTTTTCTATTTCAATAGTCTGACTTCTCTGAGTCAATGTTCTTTTATCTCATTTGTTTCTCACTTTTGCAGAGGATCGGTCCCAGTTACAGAAGTGGACCTGGATTTTGTCCAACATTAAATGCAAGCGATTCCGAAGAGATTCTAGTGTCGTCCGGTATCAAGAAGAATATTCGTGTCAAAGTTCATATCATAGGGGTAAGCATATAATGTCACGAATATGTAATTTGTTACTTTACCACAAGCCTAATAATATCCCGCGATGACTTTTGTAGTCTGCTCCAGATTATTTCAATGACAATGTTGTCTAGGGAACAACTCCTCCTACCAACAGTGCGGTACTGTATAGATTGCTTACTCTCCCCTCTTCAACAACGAAAGTTTTCAAAGAATCTTCAATTACAATTAGCAAATGCACCCTTTTCAATGAACTTCACTTCCTGGCTTTTGTGTACTCCTCCCTACCCCCCACTGTATCCGTTCTTTATTCCCTTTGACAGAAACCTCGGTCACTCAATTCATTATGAAATTTATTTCATCTCCCCTTTTTTCTTAACGTTCCCATGACTTTTTGAATTCTATGAAAAATGTCGGGAAAATATTTTACAAATCATATTCTCTCTACTCACTGTGGTTTTCTGATGATGATGTTTTTCTTTTTCATTCATATTTTGCAGCAATTCATCGTGCAGACAAGATTTGTCTGCCAGTTCAACATCGAGGGAAGAGTCAGCAGCATGAATGCTCAACTTTTGGGAGACACAATTTACTGTGATCCTACAGAGTTCTCTTACACATCTAGAGCACCTAACATCACGGTTCCATTTGCTGTGATATGGGGTGGCTCGAAACCTTTGGATAATCCCGACAACATTCACGTCGTTATCTATCGATGTAGGGATATGGCTGACAACTGCGGAATGTGCATGGCTCTTGCAATGAAGTACGGATGTGGTTGGTGCCAAAGTTCAGACAAATGTGAGGTTAAGGATCAGTGCGATAAGGGGACAGGAGTTTGGCTCGACAGAAATCAAACTTGCCCAAATCCTGTAATTCATTCTTTTGAACCGCAACTGGGGCCTTGGGAAGGAGGAACGAATATTACGATACAAGGAATAAACTTGGGGAAAACTTTTACCGATATTTATGCAGGTGTTTCAATAGCCGGACTATCCTGTGAACCTTACCCAGAACTTTACATAAAAACAAAACAAATCGTATGCAGAGTCGACGGACCTGGAACACGTGGGACTAGAAAGGGACCCGTCATAGTTACGATAGAGGATTTCAGAGGGTACTCGAAAGATCACTTTGAATTTGTGGATCCTGTTATCGAATCCATATCTCCAAAGTATGGACCTCGCAGTGGCGGAACTGTAATAAGAATAACCGGACGTCACATGAACGCAGGTAGCAGAATAGAAGCTTCCATAGATAACCTTCCTTGCTCCATAATAAGCGCGGAGGCAAACGAAACGCTCTGCATGACGAGCGCGAGCAATAGAACTCGTAGCGGTATTCTAAGAATGAAGTTTGACGGCGGAACCAGAGAATACAACGGCGTCTTTGAGTACGTCGATGACCCGACTATCGAAAGTGTTGGAAGTGGAGAAGCGGGGCAGACAAAATTTCCGAAGGCAATACCAGCTGGAGGTATTAAAATAGCGGTGACAGGAAAAAATCTAGGCTTCATACAGAACCCACAGATGTACGTTTACTACGACGATAAGATGTTCGTTTCTCAGTGCGCAATATTCACCCATACAAATATGATTTGTAATTCTCCGACGATCGAAGTTCCCGAGGGTATTTTCGCAGAGGACGAACTTCCGTTGTCTCTTGAGTATGGATTCAGAATGGATAACGTCACTGGGGTACAGAATCTCTCGGCTCATTTGGCTAATAATTTCCTACTTTTCCCTAATCCGATCTACGAAGTATTCGACGAGGAAGTTAAGTACTACAAGAGCGACTACCTCACCATTAATGGACAACATTTGGACCAAGCTTGTCAGGAATCAGACGTTATCGTGCAAATTGGTAACTCATTCTGCAATGTCACATCCGTATCTAGACAGCAGCTCACTTGCAGACCTCCACGCGTTCAGCCACCGGCACTTGATTCAGAGGGACTTCCAAAGCCAGAACTTCCAGAGGTTGTCGTCGTTGTCGGAGGAACCCTTAGATACGTAATTGGAAAGATGAGCTATGCTTCCCCGGCTGGCCTCAATGGGTCACTCTCCAAGCCTGCGATGTACGGAGTTTCTGCAGCAATTGTTATACTCCTCTTCATATTCACCGCATTCCTCGTGGCCTATCGTAGAAAATCTACCGAAAGTAATCGGGTGCTCAAGAATATGCAAGAGCAAATGGATATTTTGGAACTCAGGGTAGCTGCTGAATGCAAAGAAGCCTTTGCCGAACTTCAAACTGAAATGACTGATCTAACCGGTGATCTTACAAGCGGAGGAATTCCGTTCTTGGACTACAGGGCTTATGCAATGAAGATATTATTCCCCAATATCGACGATCACGTCGTCCTACAAAGAGAGAGACCTGAACTCATGCAGAAAGAAAAAGGTCTAAGACTGTTCGGGCAGCTAATTATGAACAAGACTTTCCTATTGCTTTTCATTAGAACTCTGGAAAGTAACAGATATTTTTCAATGAGAGATCGCGTAAACGTTGCTAGTCTGATAATGGTAACTCTACAAAGCAAAATGGAGTACTGTACCGATATACTCAAAACTCTCCTCGCGGAACTCATAGAAAAATGCATGGAGGGGAAAAGTCATCCTAAACTCCTTTTGAGACGGTAAGTAGATTGAAACTTAAGCTTAAAACTAATTTTCATTCTTATTTCATTTTGTCTAAATTTTGACTATAAATTTTAAGGACTGAAAGTGTCGCCGAGAAAATGCTCTCTGCATGGTTTACCTTCTTACTGTATAAATTCTTGAGAGAATGCGCGGGCGAACCACTGTACATGTTGTTCAGAGGAATGAAACAACAGGTTGACAAGGGACCCGTCGACGCCATAACCTCGGAGGCTCGCTACTCGTTGTCGGAGGAAAAATTGATCCGCCAATCGATCGACTTCAAGGCAATCGTAAGTATAAAACTTAGCGATAACGAAAACTATTATTTACATTATCTGTAAGAACGGTCGATTTTTATCATGAAATATTTTCAGACTGCGTATGTGTCGATCTCCCAACAAACCGTGTTTGTTGGCGGTTTGGATCCAAACACTGAAAATGTCGCGGTAAAAGTTTTAGACTGCGATACGATCTCACAAGTAAAAGAAAAAGCGTTGGATACGATATATCGAGCAACTCCCTACAGTCAGAGACCACGAAAGGATGACTTGGATCTCGGTAAGTGTGAAACAAAATCCCATCGATTTTGATCGCGATAATATTAAAACCCTGGTGACTTTATTGAAATAACGTTTTCATTTTTTTTTGTTCGTTAATTCTAGAATGGCGCACCGGCACTTCGGGTAGACTTATTCTGTACGATGACGATTCTACGACAAAGGCTGAGGGTGATTGGAAAAAGAGGAATACTTTGAATCACTACAGAGTTCCCGATGGCGCTCCGCTCAATTTAGTCTCCAAGCAGTCATCGCTCTACAATATATCGATACTTTCGGAGAAAACCGACAAATCCCACAAGTACGAGACACTGAATTTAGGCAAATTTAGCTCCGCCAGTCCGCCCTTGTCTCGCGCAACTTCACCGCTCAACCATGACCACGATAGTGGAACTAAATACTGGCATCTCGTCAAACATCACGATACAGATGCACAGAAAGAAGGGGAACGCGGAAACAAAATGGTATCGGAAATTTACCTCACAAGGTTACTCGCCACCAAGGGTACCCTTCAGAAATTTGTCGACGACTTATTCGAGACCATATTCAGCACCGCCCATCGAGGGTCAGCCCTTCCTCTGGCTATAAAATACATGTTTGATTTCCTCGACGATCAAGCATTACACCATGGCATATCAGACCCCGAGGTTGTTCACACGTGGAAGAGCAACTCGCTTCCTCTTAGATTTTGGGTCAATCTTATTAAAAATCCAAACTTTGTATTCGATATTCATAAATCGAATATCGTTGATTCCTGTTTATCCGTCGTCGCGCAGACCTTTATGGACAGTTGTTCTACGTCGGATCACAGATTAGGTAAGTACCGAGTCCGATCAACAATCTTGGCCAATCGAATCAACCTACATTTCGAAAAAGTCATAAAACAATCTTCATTTTTTCGTGTCGCAGGTAAAGACTCCCCGAGCTCCAAGCTCTTATATGCAAAAGACATTCCAGGGTACAAAGAATGGGTGGATCGATATTATTCCGATATTAAAATAATGCCAGCGATCTCCGATCAAGATATGAACGCTATGCTTGCCGAAGAATCTAGAGTGAGTATTTTCGATATCGTTATAGATAAAAATATCTACCTATAAATCGTCTAATAATAACCTAAAAAACGTATCTCTTTATTTTCTCTTACACAGCTTCACGCGACGGAGTTCAACACGAACTGTGCTCTGTACGAGCTTTACACGTACGCGGTAAAGTATAACGAACAATTGATCGTGACATTGGAAGAGGATGAATTTTCGCAAAAACAAAGGCTCGCGTACAAACTGGAACAAGTGCACAACATAATGGCGGCTGAAGGGAATCCCTGATGCCTGTCTAACCACGTCAATAATTCAACTTACACATCTCGTCAGGATTTGCCGTGCTGAGTTGTATTGAATAGGTATTAAATTAAATTAAACGATAATCACGAACAATTCCAGGTCATAAATCGCCTGTCATAATTATCCCGTTCTCAATTACGAGGATCTATAGGCCGGAACCTGCAGTGTCTTATCGTCAAGGGCTGATCTAAAGGTAAAGATAAAATTTCATCTCGAGTCCCAAATTACCAAGCACCAAGAACAAAAAAAAAAAACAAACAAAAGAAAAGATAATATTAATAAATAAAGTGGGAGAGTCGCCTAGTTATCGGGATAATCTGAGACGCATATATTCGATGCGTGCGCAAAGATTATACGTAACAAAAATGAGTCGAAAAAGTTATCAGTAACTAAATTGCCTACAAATTGAGAGTACGCCCAATTGTAAATAACATAATACGAAAAAGGTATTACAAGTAAAAATTGAGAAATAATTATCCGAGACTCATCGATCGTAATGCCAATTTTTATGACGAGGGGGGAGAAGCCCAACCCGAACTGATGTGAATAAAGTTTTGACGCTATTCCCCCCCAAGAAATATAATTGGATCGGTAACACGTTTCAATAAATGTATGCTTATAACGCAAGCAAAATGAAAAAAAAAGAGAAGGGGGAAAAATGAACGAAAAGGGAAAAAAAAAAAAAACTTACCTAATAAGTAATTATAATAAATATTATAAATTAATTAATTTTTTTATTTAATTAATTATTAACAAAAATGTTGTATATGTGTAAAACAAGTTAAACGTAATGAAGAGAAAACAGAAACAAAAAAAAACAAAAAAAAAACAGAAAAAAAAATCAAACGAACGAAAAGCGAAGAAAATGAAAAAACACAAAAAAAAAACAAAAAAAATTTGGACGCGATGAACTGATCTATATATATAGTATAAATATATGAATATTATATAAGTATACATACTATTATTATATAATTAATATAGTATAATATAAATAATAAGTAATCAATTGATTTTAACGAAGAAAACATTTCCATCCACCGCTATTAGCTGAGACAACAATTTCATAGTTCTTTTTTTTTTCTATTCTTTCCTACTATTATTCTATTTTATATATATATATATATTATTATTATTATTTCTTTTTTCTATAAAAATCATTTATTATCATTGAATTTATTCTCTCTGTTTCTGTTCCTGTGTTATTACCTATAATTTTTTTTTCGTTTCTTTTTACGAATAAATAAATATAAATATATGTATGTATGAAGAAAGTTAAAAAAAAAAAAGAAAAAAAAATTAAAACGAATCGTTTTTTTTCTCTGTCGTCGTCGATATATATATATAACAAAAAAGAAAAAAATGTATGAACTGAGATTTTAAGGTTTACAATTAACGAATATAATAATAATAATAATGATAATAATAATAACAATTAATATAACGATAATGATAATTAATATTTCTACGTATTATACAGAAAACAAAAAAAAAAAAAAACCGAAACCGAAACGAAATACTCACGCAACTACTACACGAAACGCCTGCTACAAACTACCCTATACTGTGTATCGCCGTACAAAGATAGAAAAAAAAAACGAACGAACGAAAAGATCGAACGAAAGGAAATTGAAGGAAAGGTAAAGAAAAAATAAAAATAAAAATGAAAATGAAAATGAAATGAAATATTAAAACGCAATGTGTATGCATACGTACAACATATTAATTCATAAATTCTATATACATATGTATATAGTATATATATATATATTTATATATATACATATAGGATATTTCTCACATGTGTTTTTAAATATGTATACATACATCTATTTATGTACGAAGAAGAAGAAGAAGAAGAAGAAGAGGATGAAGAAAAAAAAAGAGTAAGAAGATGACGAAGAAGAAAGGGGGAAAGAAAATTGAATAATATAATATTATCCAATTCATAAT
Source organism: Athalia cordata (assembly GCA_963932425.1). Classification (NCBI taxonomy): domain Eukaryota; kingdom Metazoa; phylum Arthropoda; class Insecta; order Hymenoptera; family Athaliidae; genus Athalia; species Athalia cordata. The sequence continues at coordinate 23,092,301 of OZ010628.1, read as the reverse complement.
GTAATATGTGTGTTTGCCTGCAGTTCGGGAATTCAATAAATTAAATTAAATTAAATTAAATTAAATTTAAAAAAAAAATAATAATAATAATAATAATGATAATTGATAGGAATTAGATAAGGAAATTAATTATAACTACGATGATGATGATGATTATCATATGATATTATATTCAAAAATTATCGTGACGGTGTTGCTAATTTTCTATGAAAGTTCTCGAAGAACGGGTAATAGATCTTTATATATTATATATACATATAAATATGTATTAAAATTTATGTATGTATGTATGTACGTATTACTATACATAGGATAGAAAAAAAGAAAGAAAGAAAGAAGAGAAGAGAAGAGAAGAGTAACATCCAAAAACCAAAAACTATTAAACAGAAAAGCAAAAAAAAAGTAGAGAAAGAAAGAAAAAAAAATCAAGGAAACTACAAGAACAACAAAATAAAAATCACATCCAAGCAATGGAAAACAGACTGTGTATTTAGGTTAATATCTATAGCTATATAAACAATTATTATTAATTATAAATATTGTAATATTGAAATTAAGACCGCGCGCGCGAGGTCGTCCTAAAAAAGAAAAAAAGAAAAAAAGAAAAAAAAAAAAGAAATATCGATGTTTGGAGACGGTTGTGTTGAGTGTGCGTGCTTCCCTATTAAATTCCTAGTCCCAATTTAAATAAAAATCATTGTAATCGGCATCCTCCTGTCCCTCCCTGCCTCCTTCCCCTATCGCCGCCATTTCCATTTTTGCCTCATAAGAAAAAAAAAAAAAGAAAAGAAAAGAAATGAAAAAAAAAACCGAAACCAAAACCTATATACTTATATATATATATATATATTATATATCTCCTCATCGTCATTCCTCATTTGTCAATTGTCATATATATACATACATATATATACATATATATATATATATTATATAAATATAAATATGAATATAAATATGAGAAGGAGAAGAAGAAAAAGAAAAACAATGAAATGAAACGAAACGAAACTGAACGGAAGGGGAAAAAACCATGAACGTCATTTGCCATTTGTAATTCGCCATTTGTCATATCGTCATTAAAATAATAATAATAATAATAATAATCATCATTATATTAATAATAATAACAATAATGATAATATCATAATGTGGGTATAAAATAATAATAATAATAATAATATACGTCAATCATATTCGTCATTCGTCATTATCGTAAATTCGTCATTTGTTTCCTGATATCAATGATAATGATAATAATAATAATAATAATAATGAATATATCCACATTTCACACCCTCACCCCATGATAACCCATCATCTCACCTCCTCCTCCCCCCCCCCCCCCCCCCCACCCCCAGTCATATTTCCCCACGAGATATTTTCTTTGATCGACGATATTAATATGATTGAAAAGAAAGAGAAGAAGAAAAAAAACCATTTCGTGCCACTTTCCTCCTCGATATATTTATATTATACAGATATATGCTTCAACGCCTCCGTCGTCATGTTGTTGTAACATTCTCTAATTATTGTAATATATATATATATATATATATATTTATATATCTGTATATATATATATATATATATATTAATGAACAAAAAAAAACGAACAAAGTATGAAACAAAAAAAGGAAAAATGGAACGAGGGAATAAAGGAGAAGAAAATTAGAGAGAGAAAAATGAGTGAAAAAAAAGGAAAAAGTAAAAATTAAAAAAAAAATGAAAAAATTAAACGAACTCAAAAAACGAAAAAAAAAATTTACTACAAAAAAAATAAACTCTGATCACTGTTGAGTATTGTCTGATTGTGTAACGCATTGATAATTTTTGAATGAAAAAAAAATGAAAAAAAAAAATGAAAAAAAAAAACTATGTAAATGTATATAAATATTACCCCATATAGTTCATATAAATACGTCTATAATTGTGTGATTGGCAGTGTGTGTGTTTGTTTTCCGTGTACATTTAGAAGAAGTTTTGGTTTCTTTTTTTCTCGTTTTTTTCTTACCCAAATCAATTTTTGCGTTCACTTTTTCTTCCGCAAATTTTCTCAACTGTACACAGCTCTCTATTACCTTATACATATATACCTATTAATGGAGGTATATTATACGAACACTGTATAATACATGAATTGATAATCATTAATTAATGTAAAATTATTATCGTTGTTGTTGTTATTATTATCATTATCATTATTATTGTTGTTGTTGTTGTTGTGGTTATCGTTGTTATTATTATCGAAACGAAAGGGGAAAAGAAACGAAGCACAAGCGAAGGGAAATGCAAAAGAAGATATCGAAGAAGAAGATGAAGAAAAAACAAATCCCTGTACATACATATAGCGTGAAAATGGTTTATTACAAAAGTTTATTTATCACACGAAACGTATACGGATTGTTTAGAACCATCAAAGACGTAACCCACAAAAAGAGAACCCTTCGAAGAATTCAATGAACTTGGTTCAAAAATTCTAGTTAGTTAGATTCTCTCCTCACTACTGTCAGGATCAAAAACTATTATGGCCGCTCAATGACCAGGACCAAAATAAAAAACTAAACGAAAATTCGTGGGTTACGTCCTTCTGGTTACTAGCCCTCCATGTGAATAATTTATTTATTTTTCTTTTCTTTTCAATTATAGTTAGATAATAATACGGAGTGATTCAAAAATTGGGAAAATAAAAACCATGAAAAAAATTAATAAGTAAATGAATGAGAAAAAAAAAAACAGATCATTATGATAATAATAATAATAATAATCGGAGAAAGGAAAGGTGATTGAACATAATTATAATACCTGCGATTGGAAGGGCGGAAAAATGAGTAAAGGAAATTTAACAAAAGAAAAAGAAAAAAAAAAATTAGAAAGAAATCAGAGAAAAAGAAAAAAAGGTAATGTGAACGTTATTACATATGAATATACATATGTGTATATTTATATATGATATATATATAAATATATAAATATAACGTGAATGTTTGTTGTGTTTTACGCATCAAGTGTGTCAATTTAATGTGCAAGTATATACATATATAAATATAAATAATCATACATTTATATATATATGTATATGTATATAATATATATTGTCAGTGGAGAAAGTATTTATTGCTCAAAAGAAACAAACAAAATAATAATAATAATAATAATAATAATATCTAATCGTAATAATAATTTATTGTTAATAATAATAATTAAAAATGATGCGAATGAACGAACTTTAACAAGGAGGGCGCAAGGGGCGGGGGGGAAGAAACGAAAGAATAAAGAAATAAATTGATGTATATACGTATGTATAATACGTATATATCTGCGGGTAAGATGATAACATAATAATAATAAGTATATATAGTGAAAATTTGAATTTGAAAAGAAAGACAAAACGAAAAAAGAAACAAAAGAAATAACAGGAACAATATATAAAATAAAAACAGACGACCACAAATTTCAGAAAATAAACGTTGTATTACGGAACCGCTATAGGTATTATCAAAAATTATAATTATGTACTTGAGAGCAGAGGAAAATGAATAAATAAATAAATAAATAAATAAATAAATGTGAAGTAAATTATTACGTGAAACGAATAAAAGAAAATCTAATTTCCGCTTCGGATTGTCGATCGATGTGTATTGTGGGCTTGTACGTTTAAATAGTATTTAGTCTGCTGAGAAAAAACAAATAACAGAAACGAAAAAAAGAAAAAAGAAAAAACTAACAAAATTAAAATAAAATAAAAACTCTGAAACGAAAATGCTTACTTTACCTAAATTAAAGAAACGCGAGTATAGAAAATAGAGGAAAAAAAACCAATAAAATAAAGTAAAATAGAATAAAGAAAAAAAAAAAAAAAAACCAACCGACGACGACGAAAATAATGCGCCAATTTTTCATGGTACTAATTTAAACCCAAAGTGCCTCTGGTAGATTTTTGGGCATGTAAGTTTGAGTAATAGAAAAAAAAGAAAAAAAAAAAAACGAAGAAGAAGAAAAAAAAAAGGATAAAAGAAACACTGTGAACAATTCATTACAATAATAACAATAATAATAATGATAATAATGAAACACAATTTACTAATAAACGATAATAATAATGATGATGTAATTAAACAGAAAAAAAAGAAGAAAAAAAAGTATACTTATAATTGGTAGCCATATAGTCTCATATACGATACAACAATATAATATACGTGACTCTGTGTCTGTGCGTCTGTGTCTGTCTGTCTGTTTCCCAAGTTTTTCATTCTTTTTTGTTTTTTTTTCGTCCACCCAAATTTTATACAATTTTTTTTTCTAGTTTTCTTTGCTCAATATTATAATTTTCGAACCCCCCCCTCCACTCGTGACCTATTGTCTGTAACTCGTCATCCTAATAAATGTTACATATTATATAGGCGTATATAAATAAATATAAATGAATAATGAATAATTGATAATAATAGTAATAATAATAATGATATTAATAATAATAACGAATAAAAGTAATAATAATTTTTAACAAAAACGAACGCGAACACACACACACACACACACACATAAACACGGTGATACACGACGCTCACGTGAGCAATAGAAAAATAAATAAATAAATGAAAAAATGGAAAGAATTTTCAATTTTTTTTTCTCAATATCATTATCGTTATCATCATTATGTCGTTTTTTTGAAATTTATTCATTCACACGAATCTACCGCTACATCTTATCAACAATGATTCATGGAGAATATTAATATACATTCTGAATGAGTAAAATAAATTAACAATCCTAATAATAATAATAATAATAATAACAACAAACATGATAATGATCATGATGAAACCTGATACAAAACGCTCTTTTCTTCTCTCCTCCTCTGCGCCCCGCGGCTCACGTTTCTCCAAATTTCCATCATGAATTTCATAAATTTTTTTTCTTTATTTTTCATCACGTACAAAAAATATTACACTCTTCAAATTTATCATAAGTTGCGTTACATACATGTACATTACATTTACATATCGATGGTATTTTTCTGTTTGTTTTCTGTTGCTTTTCTATTTCTATGAGCAAATTATTAATACACAATTATGTATAACGAAAGAATTCCGTTCGGAAGAGAAAAAGGAAAGAAAAAAACACAAAGGGGGGAGAGGAACAATAATACGAGATCGAATCATTCGTCGTTTATACATACATATATACATACCTATATTAATATCATATATAATACGTTACCTCGCGTTACATCGTAATTATCATTATTATTGAAAATCATACGTACATACATATTAATCTGACGAAACAGAAACAGAAACAAAAACATAAAAGAAACACACAAAAAAGAAGCAAGAATAAAATATTATTGATAATATTCATAATAACGATAAGAATAATAATAATAATAAATGAATAAAATGAAATAATAATAATTTACATTATAAATTACACTACGTTACGGTTTGTAACGGTGATGTTCCTTTTGTTTTTTTGTTTTTTTTTTCTAATCTTCTGTACACACACGTCATACATACCATATACATATATACATAGGTGTATCTATGTATGTTAAATTATTTATTTTACATATATTATTATTATTTTTTTTTTTTTATACTCTCGTTTATAACGTTCCCTAACGTTTTATCGATTACTTTTAATAATTATAAATAACGAGAGAAAGATTAAAAAACGAAATAAATAAATGAATTAAAAAAAAAAAGAAAACAAGTGAAGAAAGAATTAAAATGACAACAAGACGACGTGAATGGGAGTTGCAAAGAAATGAAAAGATAAGAAGTAGACGACAAAGAAAATAAATGTTGTTATTAAAATTTTCAATAATATCAAAATCGATAAAGAGATTATGTGGAAATGATGAACGAACGTTTATGATAAAGAAGAGATGATTGAAGTGGAAAATTAATCGACGCGAAATAAACTTGAAAAAAAAAAAAATAGAATAAAAATAAATTAAATACAAAAAAAGAACGAAGAAAAAAAGAACATTAAAAAGAAAGCTACCCACTGGCGTTTTAATTTATAATATCCGAGGTTTTCTTCATATTATTTTTGTATAAATGTGTGAATTAATAGTATGAATAGTGTAATAATTTTGTATGTTTATTGAACCAAAAAAATAAATATTATTGATAAAGAATATGATAGATCGACAAGGAAAAGGAAACGAAAAACAACAAAAAAAAATAGAAAAAAGAATGAAAGAAAAATTATATCGTTAAAAATAATCAGGAGGAGATTTGTAATTTTTCGTTAATATCAACGGACGATTGTTGAGGTAGATGATCAGAAGGTTGTGCGGAAATTGGTTCCAATTCTGTAGCCTCGATTGAATCGTTTTTTTTATCAGCAACTCTGACGTTGTTGCGTTTTTTTGCGCTGTGGTCCTGCAAACTTTTTGGTCCGATAGTGGAGAGTATTACGGGTAGGAATAGAAGACCGTGCCATAAACCGAGGAAAACAACTAGTAGGAATATTTTAAAGAACGATCGAAAAACGTAAGCTTCGGATGTTGCGAGCAATGATAATGCGACCAATGTTGAACCTGCTCCGTAAACTACAGCTGCTCCAATGTGCTTTACAGCACTTAAAGCTCTAGGTGTTCGATCACCATTTATATCGGCTACGTCGGAATTTAGAAAAGCATGTGCTACGTGAGCTGCGTAATCGATACTAAGGCCTACCGCAAGCTCGAGACCTATGCAGGAAACTATGTCGACGGTTAAACCCCAGTAATACATCAAACCGCATATGTCTACCAGAGTTAATAAAACGCAAATTAATATCCAAAAACATGTTTGCAATTCCGCTACCAGAATCGCGGTTGTTCCCATTACGCATATTAACGCTAGAATTAAATTTCTCGTCACTTCTTGGCTAATTACTTTCTCGGTTACCCAATTTGCAAACGCTCTACTCCATACGGTTACGAAACCGTCTATCTCAGATTTCGAAGCTATTTCTTTCATCAGATCCATAGCGCCGATCCATTCGGTGGGGTTTGAAAATACGGAAAATGTAAAATCTATGTTCGATATTAATATCTTTGGTACGTTTTCACCGCACGTTAAATTTCCTTTGAAGCGAAAATTTTTCACATACTTTCCACCGGACTGACTGAATAAAAATTGAGATAGGAAATCGTTGAACGAAGATTCGGTCAGGTTTGATGCGTCTAGAGATGAAGAAAAAAAAAGATAAAAAAGTGTATTGATTTTATGAAATTATTTGATCTGAAAAAACAACATGTTAGAAACGGAAAAGGAGAAACTTACCCTGGCGATAATTCCTCCTGACGAAACTGGCAAATCTTAATGGCCAGTGGTCCACGCTCTGAAGTATTTTTAGAGTACTCAATTTTCTTGACAGAGTTAATATCTTTCCAAAATTTGTTGGATAGTCAAATTCACCCATTAATATGAAACCGTCTTGACCTCGATTTGGATAGTGCTCCTTTGACTGTACTAAGTATTGTGACAGGTAAGTTCCTTCCGGTAAAAACCACTCCGGATCAAAACGTTGCTCTAAACGTGTCGAACCGTAGATTCCGAAAGCCGCTATCCCCGCGGTTATGATAAGGACTATTATTTTTCCATAACCGGTTAACACACCGCGGGAATAAACGAACCCTGTAAAACGCCACGACAGACGCTCCTCGTCTCTATTAGGAAATCGGTGATTTGGGTGGACCACACAGGGAATGATGCCGTTTCTTTTTGCTTCGAGACGCCGGGTATCCAGGGTAAAAAAACCAACGAAAAATGTCACCTGAAGAAGAAAAGTTACGAATACTCCGACCGCAGCGTAGATACAAAATGATTGGAGCGATGGCAGGATCTGAAAAGTTAAGTTTTATATTATTACCGAATATTTTTGGCAACTTATCATCGAGGAAAAATATTATTTGTATTAATCGAAACTAAACTCACCGTAGAAGCACCGATGACAAAAGCCACAACGTCGGTTAGTGACGTTATAAAAATTGAGGAACCCGCGTGGCTCAACATGATCCCAATTCTTTCCGGCAACGGTTTTTTACGGTTACTTTCTTCCGAATGTACTTGATCCCAAGCTGCCATCATGACAAATATGTCGTCAACTCCAAGACCCATTAACATAAATGGCAGTGAGGTGTGGACAGGACCGTAAGGTACTCCTGCTATCGAGCAAATTCCCACGGCAATTATGAAAGCACCTCCGACACACATCAGACCAGCACTGGTCAGGCAAAACTGTTTGGGGGAGAAAAAAAAAAGTTGAGGTCTTCGGAGTTCAGTTTTTCTAGTCTTTTTCCTAGCAAAAGTCAATCAATGCTCACACGCCATTCCACCCAATTCAATCTGGAAAGTATAATCTGTACGTAAAAGGACATCAGGACAATACCGAGGACGACTTTACTAATATCCTGAAACATCGTTGAGGAGCTAACGTCGCCGAAACTTCTAGCAGCTTGGTACCAAAATGCTATGTCGTTACCGGTTCCAGTAGTGATGTTAGTTTCCAGTATCCTGAGATCCTCAGAACTTTCTTTAGCGGCTTTTAAGAATGCCTTTTCCCACGTCATAAGATCCTCCGTTGCCTACGGGATAAATGAAAACCGATTTTCGATCCACGCTTAATCGGTTTTAAAGCATGAATTGTAGTGCAGTACCGGAGAATTATACCGGGAATTACGTGCCCCGTCTGCAGTTTCCTACTTTACCCAATCCGCAGTTCCCACGTCGTTTCCAATTTTATCCATGTCAACGTTTGAAAAATTTACAAACAAATACCACTCGGTTCGGACAGCTTTTGCTCCGATGACTCGCCCTCTATCATCCCTCAGGATATCGCCAAGTAGTTCGGTGTAATTCATCTGGTGGCCCAAGCTGGGGCTTACGCTAACAGAATTTATATCATCTACTATTTTTTCTATTGTCAATCCGTTGATGACGTCGTCGTCAAAATTCCATATATCCAAAAGGCTCTTTGAATAGCAGCTTTTTTCCATAGCGTTGTAAACTCCACAGTAAATTCCTGTCCATACCCATGAGACAATGTCACGACTATCCTCCATTTCTATGTCTTCGACAGATTTTTTGTCAACAAAATTATTGGCGCTGTCATTTATTAAATTCCCCTGGCTCTGCATGACTCCTGATATTACAGGAACCCTGAAACATAGTCGAAGAAATATTGAAGTTACGAAAAAATCAGCGGACGTTATAATTATTTGGTAAACAATTTTGCTCACTTGAAGCAGACGTCTTGCCAAGTAACATTTTCTCCAGCTTTTCCATTGATAATTCCATGTGCCTTGAATATTCTTTTCGTCGCCTCATTCAGCTACAGAGTAAGATAAGTAATAATAGTTTATCATGATAGATGTGAAAAAATTTGTAGTGACCCCAGATAAGAAAAAACAAAAACAATAATAGTACAGTCGAGATTCTCATGATTCATAAATTTATTTGAAAAAAAAATTAAGAAAAAAAGAAAACGCATAATTACGTATGCAAATATTTATGATCGAAATTTAGCAAAACGAAAACCTATAGCCTACCTAAACAGGTTTTGTCAATTCGCTATTTCATTATGCAATCTCTAGAGCTTCTCTATAATAAAATCAAAATTCAGTATAATCTCGCGCATAATTTGTAGTTATAATCGAACCTTGATCAAGGCTCGAGGATGCAATACGTTTTCTCCTGTCATCATCAAGGTTTGGACCCGCATACCTTCTCCGAAATTTTGCATAAGCCATTCGGTGTCTCTTAAAAAATCGGAATCTGGTGGGACCCATAATTTGAGTGGGTTTTTCTCTTGACGAAAATTCAAAAGTCCCGTCAAACATAAAAGAACAACGACGGTACTTCCGGCTAACCAGCTCCAAGGACGCTCCGCTATACGATGCCCGAGCCTTTAAAAAAAGAAAATGAATGATGTAGAATAATGGAAAACAGGCGTAAACCCACCATAAGTAAAACTTAGTTTTCGAAACTTTTACTTTATTAAGTACAATCAATGATCAGATTAAAAATGGTATAATCTCTAAATGATATGCTCGTCAATCACGATAAATATCTTACACCGCTAGGACATAAATTCATATCATATTTCCACTATGACATTTACATCTTTACATTACTCTATAATAATAAAACTTATAGTAACAGTGACAAGAATAATAATAATTAGAACGTAAAATTAGTAGCGTTTCATATCGCGTGACTGCTGACGTTTAGTATCTCAGCAGTAGTTATCTTACGACTGATGGTTCTAGTTTATAATTATGCCATTTTAATTGTGACTAACATAATGAGTGTTTTCCCCTTTGTTTCTATGATTTTTACATTATTATTATTTTATGTTAGAGCATCATATATCTTAATAGCGATAGTATAATGACAGTATTTCACACGTGTTAATATCAGAATCGCAGACGCGCGGATTGAAGTTCAATTATAATCGCTGCAGATTGATTTTTTTCCCCACAATCTGTTCCAGTTATATTTCTCCGTTTTTAGAGAACCCGAAAATATTATAGAGTCATAATGATTTAGGCGAATAGAATATTATTATTTCAATGCTTTGAATAAACATTAGTTAGAAAAGATTTGACATTTCAAAAAACAAACGATATTCGCGCAGCAATCAACATTCTGAATAAAGATCATATTATTAATTTATATTCATTCGTCTTTTTTTTTTTACTTACTTGTAAAAAAAGCGCTCCGATGTTTTTGATATCATAACTGGTATCCGTCTTAAAATAATTCGTAAACTTGATCTTTTATTTGTTTTATAATTGTCCTCCATATCACAGTAATTTAGGGGAAAATAAGAATAAAAATTGGATTAGTTATTATATATTATTCAATTAATACGGGATTTATTAATGACAAGATCGTCTGGTGTTTTAATTCATTGAGTCATACATCGGAAATTTAGACATTCCTGAACTCTTCGTTTTAATCTGATTTATTTATTTTATTTGTCAAATGATGAAAACAGGCAATCGAAATGAGAAGAGAAAAAAAATTCCGTCTTTTATAGATAGAATTTTCAATTTTCATCCATATAGATACACCTTTATGTTTGAAGTGATAGATTTTTATTTTTCATATCACAACTTTACTTCATGAAATGAACTTCGATTAACGAACCGATAGGCTACTTCAGGCTACTGGGAGATTATTAAAAAATACCTCATTAATTTTACAACTGACACGAGTAAAGGAATATAACGTAGATGGACACCTCGTCGTTGAAGTGCTGCCAGCTAGCGATGGTAAAATTATTTAAGTTTCTAGCCAAGATGTTTATCGTTGACATTCTCTTTGGTTAACTGAACGTTATTTTTGCATGTTTATATTTAGGTATTTGAATATTTTAGTCAACTTTATTCGATTTTTCTTGTGGTTTTCAAGCTGCGTGAAATGATGATGAAAACTCAATATGCTGCAAGCAGCTGTTATCGCTCAATCGTTTCAAGGTTTGTAGCATGAAATCAAAGTTGAGGAAGTGATATCAAATATGTTGATCATTTTTATAGAGGGATATCGATGGCTATGGATTTCCCATGGCATACAAACAGACTTGCCGCAGTCCCCTCGACATATTTCAATTATTCAGGTATGTTTATCTATGTGACAATTATTAAACACCAAAAAGAACTTGTACTCTCAGATAAGACTGATAAGGATGTTCGCTTCTAGTTCTAGAGAAGATGGTGCAGTGACATTTATTCTTGGTACACCAGCACCGCAGCAGCTTTCTCTGCTGGGTCTAGCTGGAAATGTGACTCCATCAGGGAATGACTCTTTCAACCAGCATCGAGACAACTGAGTGTAGAAAACAAGTCTCATTGACAAATTTGCATCAAATGTAGGATTTGTATTGAATAAGTAAGTACGGTGTTTAATTTTTTGCCTTCAAACAAGGGTGACAGAGATATTTTAATTTTTTGTTTTGTAATTCCAGAGAGTGATACATATTCCAGGATGGCTTTGGGATATTCTGCGCCCAATTTCTACATTTGAATCGATCTGCTGGAGAAGTACATACGACTGCCAATATGAAGAAATTTGCAAGCTATGATTTAAAGTGTTTGCTGATGATAGATGAATCTTGACCATCTCTAACAGGTGAATATGTTTTGAAGAATTAGAGAAGTAACAAATAAGGTTAGACATAGCTTAATTTAGACGAAGGATTTGTGTTCCTGGGGTCACGAAAAATCAGTCGCTCAAATAATTTCAATGATATTTAATTTGTAGTCCAATGATCGAAAGTAAACCAAAGGCTTAGTCTATAGACTGAACTAATATAACTTGATAAAAAGAATAGTCGATTTTCGGCCCAAATTTTGAGAAAAAATCGATTTTGGGGCTAAATGAAGTATTTTTAAAATTGATTGTAGGACGCTTTTCTGATGTATTTTTGCGTCAGGAACACGAATACGTCGATACAATTAGGCTAGGGGTAATATTTTCCGAGATAATTCAATTCTTCTGCAGCTGCAATTTACGTTTATCATGTATACTCACCTCTGATTTTTTTCTTTTTTTCAGGAGACAAACGAGCAGCCCACGAAGCAGTTTGGCCTCTCGTCGGGATGAAGGACTATCCTCGGAGCATCTTCGAAGTCAATCATCATATGTTCAGAGTAGATAATTTGTATAAATAAGTCATGATATACATATGATCATTCTGTATACATTATTGTTTTTTTCAAGAACTATAAAATTAATAATCTAATGTTAATCGTAATAGAAGTATTGTATGCACTATTATAACTCATCATAATGGCATAGGAATAAATGTATCTGTAAAAATGAATCAATAATAAGTATTACGATGTCCTAACATGTATTTTTGACCGTTGATTTGTTAATAAACATTGATTACAATGAATACACGATTGTTCATTTACTATCAATCACACCCCTGCAGACCTCATTCACTAAGATTCGTTGTTGGCAAAGTACGTACATTCATCATACCGTACATGATATCATACATCATCACATGCATTAATGCATGCAGGCATACATATGCATACCATTGTATCATCCACGCTATCAAATATACATGACCACATGCATGCACGCATGCATGCATACCTCATCAGTTACTTGGTATATGATGGAATACATGATCACACACACACATGCTTATAGGCACACCCTGTCTCGGAATACCTCCTCGCCGGTCCTGCTCTCCTGATACTTTCTCGATTTTTGGCTAAAATTTTCAAATTTTTTTTAGACCAAAAAAAAATTGGGAAAAAATTTTGGCGAAATTCCGGAAAAGTATCAGGAGAACAGGACCGGCAAGGAGGTATTCCGGGACCCTGGGCCATCACATGCGTGTGCATGCATGCATTCATGTAGTCCTTATCATCTACGTGGTACATGATGGAATACATGATCACACACACACATAGGCACACCCTGTCTCGGAATACCTCCTCGCCGGTCCTGCTCTCCTGATACTTTCTCGATTTTTGGCTAAAATTTTCAAATTTTTTTCAGACCAAAAAAAAATTGGGAAAAAATTTTTGTGAAATTCCGGAAAAGTATCAGGAGAACAGGACCGGCAAGGAGGTATTCCGGGACCCTGGGCCATCACATGCATGTGCATGCATGCATTCATGTAGTCCTTATCATCTACGTGGTACATGGTGGAATACAGGATTGAATACATGATCACACACACACATAGGCACACCCTGTCTCGGAATACCTCCTCGCCGGTCCTGCTCTCCTGATACTTTCTCGATTTTTGGCTAAAATTTTCAAATTTTTTTTAGACCAAAAAAAAATTGGGAAAAAATTTTTGTGAAATTCCGGAAAAGTATCAGGAGAACAGGACCGGCAAGGAGGTATTCCGGGACCCTGGGCCATCACATGCGTGTGCATGCATGCATTCATGTAGTCCTTATCATCTACGTGGTACATGGTGGAATACAGGATTGAATACATGATCACACACACACATAGGCACACCCTGTCTCGGAATACCTCCTCGCCGGTCCTGCTCTCCTGATACTTTCTCGATTTTTGGCTAAAATTTTCAAATTTTTTTTAGACCAAAAAAAAATTGGGAAAAAATTTTTGTGAAATTCCGGAAAAGTATCAGGAGAACAGGACCGGCAAGGAGGTATTCCGGGACCCTGGGCCATCACATGCGTGTGCATGCATGCATTCATGTAGTCCTTATCATCTACGTGGTACATGGTGGAATACAGGATTGAATACATGATCACACACACACATAGGCACACCCTGTCTCGGAATACCTCCTCGCCGGTCCTGCTCTCCTGATACTTTCTCGATTTTTGGCTAAAATTTTCAAATTTTTTTTAGACCAAAAAAAAATTGGGAAAAAATTTTGGCGAAATTCCGGAAAAGTATCAGGAGAACAGGACCGGCAAGGAGGTATTCCGGGACCCTGGGCCATCACATGCGTGTGCATGCATGCATTCATGTAGTCCTTATCATCTACGTGGTACATGATGGAATACATGATCACACACACACATAGGCACACCCTGTCTCGGAATACCTCCTCGCCGGTCCTGCTCTCCTGATACTTTCTCGATTTTTGGCTAAAATTTTCAAATTTTTTTCAGACCAAAAAAAAATTGGGAAAAAATTTTTGTGAAATTCCGGAAAAGTATCAGGAGAACAGGACCGGCAAGGAGGTATTCCGGGACCCTGGGCCATCACATGCGTGTGCATGCATGCATTCATGTAGTCCTTATCATCTACGTGGTACATGGTGGAATACAGGATTGAATACATGATCACACACACACATAGGCACACCCTGTCTCGGAATACCTCCTCGCCGGTCCTGCTCTCCTGATACTTTCTCGATTTTTGGCTAAAATTTTCAAATTTTTTTTAGACCAAAAAAAAATTGGGAAAAAATTTTTGTGAAATTCCGGAAAAGTATCAGGAGAACAGGACCGGCAAGGAGGTATTCCGGGACCCTGGGCCATCACATGCGTGTGCATGCATGCATTCATGTAGTCCTTATCATCTACGTGGTACATGGTGGAATACAGGATTGAATACATGATCACACACACACATAGGCACACCCTGTCTCGGAATACCTCCTCGCCGGTCCTGCTCTCCTGATACTTTCTCGATTTTTGGCTAAAATTTTCAAATTTTTTTTAGACCAAAAAAAAATTGGGAAAAAATTTTGGCGAAATTCCGGAAAAGTATCAGGAGAACAGGACCGGCAAGGAGGTATTCCGGGACCCTGGGCCATCATGTGCATGCATGTGTGTGCATGTGTATCGCATCATACTCGTGTGCCTATTCATCAAGCCATCACTTACTTGCCTGCAGGGTTCATCATATGCATGCGTGTGTGTCGTATCATGCTCCATCAGATGCTTGCTCACTATCCGTTATTCCAGGACTCTGCTTGATGTCGTGATGTGTTGCTTATACTTATTGTTAGAGGAAGTTAATGATAGATGGGTGCAGGGGAGTAATCAACAAGAATCAGGTAATCAATTTGAAAATAGTTGGTCGTTTATTGATAAGATATGCAGGATGGATACATTTAACGATTGCTTTATTAAAATACTTATCTCTATGTTGACTATGTTTTTATTCCATTTACAAGCTGTATGTTCATTTCAATATTACAATATTGCTCTAGTAATTCTAATGAATACAAGACATGAAAACATAATGACTTATTTATACGTTATATCAATTATTTGCTGTACATGTATGATAATTAATTTCCAAGTTGTAAAGTAGTGCAGTACGTAAACACACTTCCTGTCGAAGGTAAGGAGATGCGACATCATCGTTTTGGCTCTGGTTCTCTTTGGCGACTACGTCTGACCTCTGACTCGGTGGAACGTCGGATCTCCTGAGAGTACTGAAAAAAATAAGATATCTGGATGAGTATTTGGTACAAGAATGATGCAAGCAACGGATTCGACTCTCTCACATCAAACTGTAGTTATGATGATATAGCGAATTGAACTCTTATTGGTATTTTGTGTAATCATTTTACGCTACTACAACTATGATCTATAAAGGACGAGACGACGCAATATAATCATTGTTATTTTATCGATCATATTGATGTATCCACAACATGATATTTTATGCGTGAGAACGATGTATAGTAATAAACCGCGTGAGCAATTCATTCGATCGTTTATTGTTGTTTTCTGTTAGATTTATTTTGAACGACTGCTCTCATGGAAGCTGGATTCAAATTGAATTCTAAGAAATGTTCATTTTTTCAAGCTGAAATTAAATATTTAGGACACATTATTTACAATATTCAGTTAACGAAACTATCAACGTACTTGATTTTACTTTTTGACGTTGTTTCCAAGCTACAAATCTTGAAATGGCGAGTGGCAGTTATCTCGCACTACGCTGATAGCGTTTTCGCCATCCGGTGCAGACTCGAAACCACAGGAGTGGAAAATGTGTAGATAAAATCGGCTGAAATGGGGAGTTTCATTCAGTTTAGGATAATGCTGAACAACCAGCGCATAGCCTCCATCTAGATCTGTCTCGGCTTTGTAAAGTATTTCATAAAATTTTGAAATTCGTATCAAATCTTCAATAATGAGCAAGCAAAAGGCTCCGGACAATGCAAATAACCCGAAGCTCAAAAGGGTACGGTGTAAATTTACAGTGCGAAAGTACGTATTCTAACTTCTGCTTTCGATTTCAGTACAAAGTTGACGGTATAACTGCATCCATAGAGTTGCACACCAGAGAATCTAGTATCGGACCTGAGGAGGCACGAGAATCGATCGATTCCATACAATTGACAACCAGAGAATCTGGTATCGGACCTGAGGAGGCACGAGAATCGGTCGATGCGGGAATCAAAAGTTTGGATGACCATAGACAAAATGAAGACAAGCTTAATCCCCACCAGAGTAACCTGAACAGAAATCTCTGTGATATGCTTAACGGTATATCATCCACCTTTCACGCAACAATTTCCACTCGTTTCCTACGATTTTTTTTCATATCAATTTTACATCCATAACCATAGTATCGTACTTTGTCGGTTTCCAGAGGTAGCAAACTTCGAACGCAACATCAATAAAAACGTCCTCACGTACAATACTTATTGCCAAGCTGCCGAAACTTTGGAGTCGCTGGCATACAAAGTTGAGAGCGGCGAGCAAGCGAGGAAAATCTGGGGGATCGGGAAAAGCATTGCTCAACTAATCAACGAATTCCTTCAAACTGGGAAACTGCAGATGCTCGTAGAGGTACCGTTTAAATTTACAGTGCCAAAGTAAGTATTTTGTCTTCCGCTTTCGATTTCAGATCACCGCTGTCGGTGAAACTACACGCACAAAAATGTCAAGAAGAGAATTTGGTATCGAACCTGAGAAGGCACGAGAATCGGTCGATGCGGGAATCAAAAGTTTGGATGACCTTAGAAAAAATGAAGACAAGCTTGATCACCACCCAAAAATAGGTTTGAAGTGAGGCTCACCTAACAAATTAAAGAGAACGCTCATACTTGGCTCAGAATTATCTGTCACTTAGTCTCTATTGCAACAGATACGTCGACGATTTTAAGAAAAAAATCCCAAGGAAAGAAGTTCAGAGAATTGAAACTTTCCTCAAGGTTCACCTTTTTTATTTGGACCCTGGATACGACGTGACGATATGTGGAAGTTATAGACGTGGCCAGGCAGAGAGTGGCGACATTGATGTTTTGATAAAGCACCGGAGATACACCTCTTCAGACTCCGATAAAAAGAAGGGCTCAAACATGCTAAAGAGTGTAGTCGAGTACCTGGAGGAAAAAGAGCTCATCGTCGACCGAATTTCCATGGGTGATTTAGAATTTAAGGTAAGATATTTTGGAATCTGGAGATCCCGCAGCTCAAAGACTACGTTTTTGCGTTGATGTTAACTCGAGCCTTTGGCCAACAGGGTGTTTGCAGAGATCCCAAGAGCGTTAACAAAGTTTTCCGACGACTCAACATTCGACTGTCTCCAAAAGATCACTATTATTGTGCCCTTCTTCATTTGACAGGGAGTGATTCGTTTAATATGCATATGTGGAAGCATGCCAAAAGAGAAAATTTTACACTCAACGAATATACGCTTCAACGTCGTGGTATGTTACATTCCAGCGATAGAAAGTTGTCGATACCTGTTTTTTTTTTTAATCCAATTTGATCTTAGCGGAGACGATAAATAGCGAAGAGGATATTTTCAAGAAGCTCGGACTTCCATACGAGGAGCCGGAGGAGAGAAATTCATAGTCGGAGCATATTCCCAAGTATTCAAACGAATGTTTATCAAATCTATACAGGATAATAATATCGTTGATTATTATTCTCATAATAAAAAGCAGAGTGAATGTATTTCCTTTTTTTCTCTGTTTCACCTGCAGTTCTGTATCCGAAAACTTAAATACACTGGTATTGGCTGAATGTCGTTAAATTCTTTGTTAATTACCTTCCTAATTTTTAGTTTGTAACAGCTACTCTAATTACGAACTCGTTAAACCAAACGTAAACGAAAAAAAAAGTTATAACTGTGTGTAAACATAACGTTTAACCCCGTCACACCATAGATGTGGAGTAGTACATATGTATTATGGTATATGCGTCAAACATCTTACACAATAGTACACCAAAGAAACCATAATTAATACTGCAATATTCTCCAACAACATACAAAAAGTTATGAGATCCCCCCAAAAGGCACCTACGGTGCAAAAAACTTCGCCAAGTACATTAAATGTTTTAAAAAATTCATGATTAGTAAGAAAAAAAGGATCCGATTCAATTATTGTGTCAAGTACGAATAACTTTGCATGTTTTTCCTTGTATAATCTTCGAGTGTTGAACCCGCACACAGTTCTGGTTGTTCAGGAAAAAATGGTATAATTAGACGAGGTTGCGGTCCGTTGGATTTAGTATTTTTGATACGATCTGGTGTTTTGATTTGAATTTCCTTCTGTCAAACTACTATATTTTCTAATCTATTCACAGATAAGGTTTGCATTCTCTGAGCTGTTATAACAACGCTAATAAAGTAACTAAGTTTAGAGTTAAATGTTCAAGTGATAATTGCTCGTGCGGATATAAGGTCTTTGAATAATCCAGTACTATTATTGGATCCCAATATTTACCAATTCACTTCTAGAAATTGGAAAAAAATTGTAGGAACAGATCCGCGTTTGAGCATTCTGTTTTTTGATAGACCCCCGTATCGAAAACATTCTCTTTCAAAATGCTCACTGCATACATAGATGCATTTCTGATGTATTGATGGGTAATGCTTCTTCAATATTTTCATCCATTTTTCTCGCAAATTTTCTTGAGCTGGCGACCTGTTCAATATTTGTTATTTTGAAAATGCAGCAGTATTATGCAGGTTTGCATAGCAGGGAATGCGACGATGAACAGCGAATAAAATCAATCGACTCTTTTTAATTTTTTCGATGCGGAAAGCGACAAAAGGACAATAACTCAATCATTTCGACGGGCAGATTAATCCAATTGACAGATTAGAATTTCTGAGCTCAAAATACAACGGACACATTTTTGCAGGACTCTGAAAACAAAACGCAGAGACTTCTAGGCTCGAGTAGCGCCGCTCAACGTTGGTTGAAGATAGTAAATCAGGCTGCGTGTCCCAATGTCAATTCGTTGACTTTTTCAGACACGTCATTACGATGTTTATCCAGTTGTTGATTCGAAATGAGTAAATCTTTGAGAATAGAGTATCGAGGTAATTACACTCAAGAATCATTTTAGAAAATTTTCATGCCGTTCTACTTTTAAATTCGATCAGAGTTCTCAAACTATCTTAAGCAGAATCAAACCCTGATAGGTTAAGGATTAATTTAAGTGTAATCAAGTTTTTAAATGATTTACTCTTTCTAGGACGATGAGGAGGGCCCAACGGATACCTAAAAAAATATATCGTTGACTGACACTTCAAAATAGACTCTAAAATGAGACGGTCACATTCGGGTGAGCGGGGTGAGATTTGATCAAGCTGAAAAAAAGTACGTCGGTTATAATCTAATACTCTTCATATTTTCTAATCGCAGGTGGTTACGGTTA